>WEKW01028476.1:15985-34775 GCA_013389905.1 Sula dactylatra | reverse complement strand
TGAGGGGGGATCTTGTCAATGCTTATAAATATCTGAAGGGTGGCTGTCAAGAGGATAGGTCCAGACTCTTTTCAGTGGTGCCTAACAATAGGACAAGGGGCAATGGGCGCAAGTTGGAACACAGGAAGTTCCACCTGAATGAGGAAAAACTTCCTCACTGTGAGGGTGACAGAACACTGGAACAGGCTGCCCAGAGAGGTTGTGGAGTCTCCTTCCCTGGAGACATTCAAAACCCACCTGGACACTGTCCTGTGCACCCTGCTCTAGGTGTACCTGCTCAAACAGGGGGGTTGGACGAGATGATCTCCAGAGGTCCCTTCCATTCCATACCATTCTGGGATTCTGTGTGTGACTCGGAAAAATCCCTTGATTAGCTCATTTAAAGGACTATGCAGTTCTGGTTCTCCTGCAAAAGACAGAAAAGTGCAGAACTCCTGATACTTTCTGGCCCAGAGTTTATGCCTCGCTGAATGAGTATGACACTTTTGAGTTTACAAGTTGTTGCTTGAACATGATCTGTACATAACCCATTGATAGCTATACAATCCAGTAAAACTGATGAGTCTGGGAATGCCAACTGGAAACATCTCTGACTACAGCAGCATACTGTAGTATGTTTATAGGTGGGCTAAGGATTTGTGACTACTAGCACTATTGAAATCCCAGACTATTTCCTAGTGCTTTTCCTCCCTAAGGAAGAAAGAGGCAGTAGTCCACAATTAGTCTGTGATGACTCTAGTTATCATGATGACTCATGATAAAAATCTTGCTATTTCAGAATATGTGCCAAGGAAAAATTTCCAACCTAATGTTATAGCAACTGCTCACAGCATTACCCCTTTGAAAGCAAATTTATACAGTTTCACTTCAGTATTTTCATAAGTGGCAATTAAAATGAGTTTGAAAGCAGATGCTTAAAGAATAGAATGATGTGAATTGTTAAACACCAACCAATATCCAAGGAGGTTGCCTATGTTTTCTAACGGCAGCTATGGTTGGGATGCTAACAGTTGTCACTAAGAAGGGATTTCTTCCTCAAAACCAGTCTGAATTCCAGGGGCAAACCTCTCTTCCATTCTTCTTTGGAGATTGGTTGGTTGTTTTTCAGATGTGTTTCTAGTTATTTAAAACTTTTATCACTTAGTCTAATCTTTAGGTTCATGCCCCTGGATTTCTTCAACACTGATTCTTGTCTCACTTGTAACAGTACAGACTGGGAGCAAGTCAGTGGATGGATGGAGAAATTTGATTCATTGTACTGGATCTGGCTGGGATGGAATTAATTTTCTTCATAGTACCCTGTATGGTGCTGTGTTTTGCATGTGTGATAACACACCCATATTTTAGTTATTGCTGAACAGTGCTTACACAGCATCAAGGCCTTTTTTTTTTTTTCCCACTCTGCCTCCCCAGCAAGTACTCTGGGGGTGCATAAGAATCTGGGAGGGGACACAGCCAGGACAGCTGACCCCAACTGACCAAAGGGATGTTTCATAATATATGACATCATGCTCAGCAATAAAAGCTCAGGGAAAGAAGGAGGAAGGGGGTGTCACTTGTGGCTATGGCATTTGTCTTCCCAAGTAACCATTACGCATGATGGAGCCCTGCTTTCCTGGAAATGGCTGGACATCTGCCTGCCGATGGGAAGTAGTGAATGAATTCCTTATTCTGTTTTGCTTGCATGCACAGTTTTGCTTCACTTAGTAAACTATGTTTATGTCAACACCACAAGTTTTTCTCCCTTTTGCCCTTCCAATTCTCTCCCCCATCCCTCTGTGGGGGAGTGAGCAAAAAACTGCTCAGACAGACCCCAATATGCCAGACAGACCCTCCTCTTAGGGAAGTCTGCTGCCTCCCTGGGGCCTGGGTTAAGGACATCGCTAAGAAACTTCCTAGCCTGGTACAGCCCTTGGACTGTTACCCATTACTGCTCTTCCATGTGGGTGGCAATGAAGCCACAACGTGTAATCCAAGGGCAATCAAAAGAGCCTTCAGGGCCTTGGGATGGCTGGCAAGGTTATATGGAGCACAGGTAACTTTTTCCTCTATCCTTCCAGTTGTGGGCAACGATATTGGAAGAAACAGACAGACCCAGTCCGTGGCTGGTGTCACTGCCACAATTTTGGGTTTTCTGATAATGGGGTGGTCTACACAGCACCAGGCCTGCTGGCATCAGATGGGACTCATCCTTCTCAAAGGGGGAAGAGGGTCTTTGCTCACAAGCTCATTGGTGTCCTGGTTTTAGCTGGGATAGAGTTAATTTTCTTTGTAGTAGCTAGTATGCGGCTAAGTTTTGGATTTCTGCTAAAAATAGTGTTGATAATGAGGAGATGTTTTACTTGTTGCTAAGTAGTGCTTACACTAGTCAAGGACTTTCTCAGCTCCCCATGCTCTGCCAGGGGCACAAGAAGCTGGGAGGGGACACAGCCAAGACAGCTGACCCCAACTGACCAAAGGGATATTCCATACCATGTGACATCATGCTCAGCATACAAATCTGGGGGAAGAAGAAGGAAAGTGGGGATGTTTGGAGTGATGGCGTTTGTCTTCCCAAGTAACCATTATACGTGATGGAGCCCTGCTTTCCTGGAGATGGCTGAACACCTGCCTGCCCATGGGAAGGAGTGAATGAATTCCTTGTTTTGCTTTGCTTGTGCGTGCGGCTTTTGCTTTACCTATTAAACTGTCTTTATCTCAACGCATGAGTTTTCTCACTTTTACCCTTCCGATTGTCTCCCCCGTCTCACCGGGGAGGGGGGGAGTGAGCGAGTGGCTGTGTGGTGCTTAGTTGCTGACTAGGGCTAAACCACAACAATTGGTCAGCTGTCCCAGCTGTGTCCCCTCCCAACTTCTTGTGCACCCCCAGCCTACTCACTGGCAGGGCAGTATGAGAAGCAGAAAAGGCCTTGACTCTGTGTAAGCATTGCTCAGCAATAACTAAAACATCCCTGTGTTATTAACATTGTTTTCATCACAAATCCAAAACATAGACCCGTATGAAGAAAATGAAGAAAATTTAACTCTGTCCCAGCCAAAACTAGTACTGCTTGAATGACCAAAAAAGGAGGAACGGACGGAAATTGCGCAGCATGCCATGGGAAAAACCATCTGGTATCCATCTGATGCTGCATGAAAGCAGGGTTTCCAGCATCTGAAGGGCCGTAAGATTTACTTGCTACCTGTGTTCCTCTTTTTATTCTATTTTATTAAAACAGCTATTTTATTAAGCCATTTGTTGTTAGGCCTTTCTTATTGAAATCCAGAAAGAATCCTGCACCACCTCTCTTGCCCCCTCCCTCGGGTGCAGAACAGGGGGTATTTTAAAGCTTGACTGCACTTCCCCAAAGCCTAGAGTAATAGGCACTGGAACACTTATCTGGATTGCTGAAACATGGTTTCACTAGTAAATAGTGATTTCTTTTTTTTTTTTTTTTTTAAAAAAAACAAGTTTCTGAAAGGAACTGTCCTCAGCAGTCAGAATTGTCTTTCCAACTCAAGAGGATAACTCTCTTCCCTACCACTCATCTCTCTCTCTGGTGGTAACCAATACCCAAACCTTGGAGTTTAGTGCTTTTACCTTTCTTCAGGGCTTTAGAATCACTGCTTTGGAGGACTAGATAAGATGACTCAAAAGCTGCCTTTATTCCTCTGTTCCCATATAAAAGCATCACTATCAAGTAAGTGAAAAGATTTGCTGCCCATTGTGAAACAAATCCTCTAATGTAGATTCATCAGTTTCTTACCATCGTAACACTTCTTTTCCAGCTCACATTTTACTGTGCTGCCATAGTACCCAGCTCTTTGGTTGACAAGATTGCAGCTTAATTCAGGAGTAGGAGGGGACTGGCTAAATTAGCAACATTTCAAATGCATTCCCAAAGGTCTGAGTCCCTAACTCTTGTTCTGTGCCATGAGTGGTCACAAGATGGTTATCCATTCTGGGACAGATGGGAGTTTGATGTTCTCCACCTAGATGATACAACCCATGCCTTTCCTCTTGGAGAATTCCTAAAGAAAAAAAAACCCCAAGCAATTAAGTGTCTTTTAAAAAAGCAGAGCTATAACATTTCTTCTACTTTAAGTGGATCCAAGGAATAGCAAGCTCAAGCATCTTCTTTGTCATGTACCCTGAGCTGTTGTCTCTTCTAGAAAGCATCATTTATGCAGCTGAGATGATAGCAGTCATTATTACAGCATAACTGTTAGTCTTGAGATTTTTGAGCCAGTGCTAAGAACTCCTGCCTCAAAAAAGGTATAAGACAAAACAGTTTGCTTCAGCAAAAAGAAAACTGTTGGGGAGGAGGGGGAAATCACAGCACAATCCAACAGCCTAATTCTGGCACTGAGGGAACCATTCAATGCTCCCGCATTATCAAGTCTCTCTAAACACCCACTATTCCAAGCTGAACAGTCTGTCCTCTCCAAAAGCCTGAATTCTCTGTCCAGATAAATATCAACATAATATATTAAAAAATCAAGAACTTATCCGATTTAAAGAACTCCCCATCCAAGAAGTATCCATTTTTAACACTACTCCACCCTCTAGAAACCCCAGGAAGTTGTTCAGCAAACAAAAACCAAGCAACTTCTGAGGATTATTTTGACTACATAACATAATAACATCTCTTGGAGAGGAAAGCTATATAGTGCTTCAGGACCAGTCACTGAATGGAAATGAAACTAGCAGAAGTAGGGAAAATAAAAGCATTCTAAATTTCACGGACTGCATCACTGTGGCCGAAGGGCAGTTCTTGGACACTGAACACAGTAAATAATCACAGAATCATAGGATGGCTTTGGTGGAAAGGGACCTTTAAAGATCATTTAGTTCCAACCCTCCTGCCATGGGCAGGGACATCTTTCACTTGCTCAGGTTGCTCAAAGTCCCATCCAACCTGACCTTGAACACTTCCAGGGATGATGGGGCATCCACAACTTCTCCGGGCAACCTGTTTTCCAGTGTCTCACCACCCTCACTGTAAAGAATTTCTTCCTTATTTCCAACCTAAACCTACCCTCTTTCAGTTTAAAAACATTGCCCTTTGTCCTGTCACTACAGGCCCTGGTAAAAAGTGTCTCTCCATCTTTCCTACAAACTCCCTTTAAGTACTGAAAGGCAGCAATAAGGTCTCCCCGCAGCCTTCTCTACTCCAGGCTGAACAACCCCATCTCTCATCCTTTCTTCATAGGAGAGATGTTCCAGCCCTCTGACCATTTTCGTGGCCCTCCTCTGGACACGCTCTAACAAGTCCACATCTTTCTTGTACTGGGGACTCCAGAGCTGGATGCAGTACTCCAGGTGGGGTCTCACAAGAGCAGAATAGAGGGGGAGAATCACCTTCCTCAACCTGCTGGCCACACTTCTTTTTATGTGGCCCAGAATATGATTGGCTTTCTGGACTGCAAGTGCACACTGCTGGCTCATGTCCAGTTTTTCATCTACCAGTATTCCCAAGTCCTTCTCTGCAAGAATGCTCTCAGTCCATTCATAGAATCATAGAATAATAGAATCATTAAGGTTGGAAAAGACCTCTAGGATTATCAAGTCCAACCGTCAACCCAACACTACCAGGCCTCCTAAACCATGCCCCGACATGCCATGTCTACACGTTTTCTAAATGCCTCCAGGGATGGTGACTCCACCACCTCTCTGGGCAGCCTGTTCCAGTGCCTGACCACTCTTTCAGTAAAGAAATTTTTCCTAATATCCAATCTAAACCTCCCCTGGCGCAGCTTGAGGCCATTTCCTCTCATCCTATCACTAGTAACTTGGGAGAAAAGACCAACACCCACCTCGCTACAACCTCCTTTCAGGTAGTTGTAGAGAGGGAGAAGGTCTCCCCTCAGCCTCCTCTTCTCCAGACTAAAGATCCCCAGCTCCCTCAGCCTCTCCTCATAAGACTTGTTCTCCAGACCCTTCACCAGCTTTGTTGCTCTTCTCTGGACAATGTGCCCTTCTCTGGACACGAGTCCATCTCCCAGCCTGTACCAGGGAGTGAGCGAGCAGCTGTGTGGTGCTTAGTTTCCTGCTGGGGCTAAACAATGACAGGAAGAAATTCTTTACAGTGAGGGTGGTGAGACACTGGAAAACAGTTTGCTCAGAGAATTTGTGGATGCCCCATCATCACTGGAAGTGTTCAAGGTCAGGTAACATAGAAAGCCAAGTTCCCTTCTTCCTCTTCAGCTGGTAGAGATAGAAGGTCGCTACTGAAAGCACACCCATGACATTCTCTAGATTCAGAAGTGCACACACATTCACAGATCACCAAATCAGGCCTGCCTGTCTGTCTGTCCGGTACCACCGCCCATATCCTGGGCCCTCTTACCTGCTTTTCAGGTCCCCTACTCGCCGGCTGGTGCATCTTGATGCTCTCTAGCAACCATGCATGCACTGACACACTCGTTCCACAGGCACTCGATATTTGCAGGTCTCCCTGGTTATACCAGCATAGACCCTTGCCTGCCTCGGCTCAAGGCTCAGACCTGAGCCCTACACTCCCGGTCTGACTTCAGTAGCTGGCACCAAATTTCACTCCCACACACACAGGTCTCACCAGGAGCTGGCACTTAGTCCTTGCAGCACACATGCACATGGGATAGAGAGTGAGATTGCACAGAGACATAGCTAAGATGAGGTTTAATAAAAAGATAGGACAGACTGTGGTGATCAGGTGCAGGGCTCAGTCAGACAAGCATACTGACTGGCCCCATTTTACATGTGACTGGCCNCCTGTTCCCCCTTCCCCTGCACATTGTCTCATCAGTTGCTCATGGTTCCACCCACTCCCCTCCAACATCTTGGACCCTCAGGTTTGCATCCTTACCAGTTGCAGTCCTGTTTTGCCTGCCATTTCTTGATAGCCCATCAATTAGTGTGACTGACCAGGTTTGTTTCTGGTTGTTGTCTTTGTTAATGCTAATCAGTTGGGTTTTATGACTCTGTGTGTTCATCTCCCTCCTTTTCCTTATCCTCACAGCTGAGAAAATAAACATTCTCATATTCCACATATCTTTTCTAATTAGTGCGACTGGCCAGGTTTGTTCTTATCACCACCTCCCTTATCATTTGTCAGTCAGGTTTGTCTCTATATTCTTTTTTATAGCTCCTTTGACCAGATACCCTTAAGGAGGGACACTCTCCTTCCACATATCCTTACATAAAGATTTTATTTGAGAATATTTATGTGATTAGAAATAAAATCATCATTGGACCATTGGATAATAGGTTGATAGGATAATTTGGGTTGGGAGGGAGCTCAAGAGGTCTCTGGTCCAATATGCTACTCATAGCAGGGTCAGCCAAGAGGTCAGACCAGATTGCTCAGGGCTTTGTCCTGTCAGAGCCTGAAACCCTTTGAAGAAGGAAGGAGCCTGTATAGCCCCCCCCCAGGCAGCCTGCAGCACTGCTCATCTGTCCTGGGGAAAATGTTTCCTTAAAGCCAGTCTCAACCTCTTGTGTCTCTCACCCTCCCACCATGACCTGCTGAGAAGAGCCCCGTTCGGGCTCCTCAATAACCCCTTTGTAGGCACGGGGGGCTGCTGTTAGGTGCTCCCCAGAGCTACCCCTTCTCCAGGCTGAACCAGCACCAGTCTCTCAGCTTCTCCTCACAGGGCAAGTGCTCCAGCCCTGACCATCTTGGTGGCCCTCTGTTGAACTTGCTCCAGTTTATTGATGTCCTTCCTGTACGGTGGTGGTGGGGGGGGGGCACGCAAAGCTGGATGCAGTATCTAGA
Source organism: Sula dactylatra (assembly GCA_013389905.1). Classification (NCBI taxonomy): domain Eukaryota; kingdom Metazoa; phylum Chordata; class Aves; order Suliformes; family Sulidae; genus Sula; species Sula dactylatra. The sequence goes on along the minus strand of WEKW01028476.1, from coordinate 27,039 downwards.
TGTGGTCTAATGAGTGATGGCTAGAGGGGGGGGATAATTCCATCCTTCGATTGACTGGCCATGCTCCTGTTCATACAGCCCAGGATATGGTTGGCCTTTGTAGCTGCCAGAGCACACTGCTGGCTCATGCTTGGCTTCCTGTCCACCAGGACCCCCAGGGCCTTTTCATCAGAGCTACTCCCCAGTTTGGTAGTCCCCAGTCTGTGTTGCTGCAAGGGGTTATTCCTTCCCGGGTCAGGAATTTGCACCTGTCCTTGTTGAATTTCATGCAGTTCCTGTCAGCCCATTCCTCCAGCCTGTTTAGGTCTTTCTAGTTGGCAGCCCTGTCCTTGAGCATATGAACTGGTGTCCCCCCCAATTTGGTGCCATATAATAAGAAATTATAATAATTAATTTCATTTTAAAATTATCCTTTTTCCTTCTCTTTTTCATAACATTCCTGGGCAAAACAACCTTCCTATGAGACTTGTACTACAAGAATTTTGACTGGTCTGTTAGTGAGACAAACCAAGTAGAACTTCCTTTAGGGCTACTGAAAAGTTAAGAAAATTAAGCTGCCCTTGCTATAAGAGGTATTTAACAACATATAATAAAGTTCATCACTTGAAAAGTGCTACAATAAGGCAAACGTATTAATGTCATCTCTGTTCAAAAAGGTTTCAAGTTCAGAGTGGAGTTCAGGGAACATATCGGACTTGGAATAACTATCCTGGAAAGTAAAAAAAAAAAAAAACAAACCACAACAAACAAGTTGCATTTCTCAGCCTATGAAATATTAAGCTGCTCAGAAACGAGAGACAGAGTATACTTTCTCATAGTTGCATTTTTACTTTAATTTTGGAGACAATAGCTTTACTGTGATAAGCTGTTTAATATTTATAGCCCCTGTGACCTGTAAAATGGGATGTTTGTAAATGTCCTCAGAGACTGAAGAAGGATCCAACCATTAAAGAACAAAGAAGAATATTTACGTATCTAGTTCAGTACCAGAAAGACCAAGCAGATACAGCACTGTTAATAGCAGCCCTTCAGTTGAAGCACAGACAGATAATTGCTGCCTTAAAGTTTAGCAGCTGTCAATTGTTTAGGGAAAGACAGGTCCCTATGGTAAGCATTTAACAGAACATTGCCACACCAGATTCTAGACCAGGGTCTAGACTCAGATAGTCAAAACAGCCTCAGGACCAGCTTTAGCCTTTTCTTTGATTTTCTCTAGTCAGTCACCTTCTACCAAGAAGAGAAGGAAAACGACTGTTTAGGCAGTTAATATGCCTTCCTGTATTTGTGGATGATACAGTAACTTTTGTTACCCTCTGTACTGGGAAAAGCAAGATTCCATTGCATGTGTGATTCCCAGCTAAACTGACCTGGACCATAGGGAATTGGTGTTCCAAAAATGGAATTCAGACACCTTTGGCTGCTGAAGGCAGAGCCATTCTGCTCTAGAGCATTTTTTTCTTTAATCTCTTGAATTGGCAGACAGGCTAGTCTATCATCTCCTGAAAAAAATGCATGGAATAATACAAAGATTTGCATTAGAAATCATGAGATAAGCTGCTTGTTCTACTGATCATAACCAGTCCCATGGACTTGTGTATTTCAGGTTCCTCAGGTGGTCTCAAGTACCTTAGCCTTCTCCACGTCAGTTGTCACCAGATCTCCTGCCTCATTTATCAGGAAGGTACAATTTCTTTTGTCTCCCTTTTATGACTAATGTACCTTCACATCCCTTGCCAAATTCAGCCCCAGCTGTGCCTTAGCTTTCCTGATCCCATCCTTACACACCCAGGCAGCATTCCTATATTCTTCCCAGGATGCATGTCCCTGCTTCCACTGCCTGTGCATTTCCCTGTTGTGTTTCAGTTTGACCAGAAAGTCCTTACTCAGCCATGCTGGTCTCCTGCCTTCCTTGCCTGATTTCTTGCCCATGGGAACTGAGAGTTCTTGTGCCATGTCTGCCAGTTCCCTCAGGACCCTGGGATGCATCTCATCAGGTCCCATGGACTTGTGTATGTTCAGGTTCCTCAGGTGGTCTCGAACCGGATCATCTCCTACAATGGGAGGGACTTTTCCTCGAAGTTCAGGGACTTGAGAGATGTGGGAACAGTGACTGCCAGTGAAAACGGAGGCAAAAATATTGTTGAGTACTTCAGTCTTCTCCAAGTCGGTTATCACTAGTTCTTCTGTCTTATTTATCAGGAGTTGAGGGTGGGTACATTTTCTTTGATCTTCCTTTTCTGAACAACATACCTGTAGAAGCCCTTCTTATTCATGTGAGCAGCCATAAAGTTGGCCTGGTTAGAAGGGGAAAATTGCTGAACAGAAGAAAATGTCTGCTGAAAAGTACTGACAGAGAAAATTCCTGCCAGCCTGGGAGCTGTGAGCCTAGGAACTAGGACTTGGAACCAGAAACATCCTTGATAAGTGCAGCTGGCCTCTTTGAAGAACAGCCTATGTCGAGTGGCTGAGGACAGTGGGTTTGTCTAGTTTGCAGAAAAGGAGGCTGAGGGGCGACCTCATTGCTCGTATCTACAGCTTCCTGAGGAGGGGAAGTGGAGAGGGAGGTGCTGAGCTCTTCTTCCTGGGATCCAGTGACAGGACGTGTGGGAATGGTTCAAAGCTGCATCAGGGGAGGTACAGACTTGACATTAGGAAACATTTCTTTACTGAGAGGGTGGTCAAACCCTGGAACAGGCTTCCTAGACAGGTGGTTGATGCCCCATGCCTGTCATTTGGACAATGCTCTTAATAATATGCTTTAACTTTTGGTCAGCTCTAAATTGATCAGGCAGTTGGACTAGATGTTTGTTGTAGTTGCCTCTCATCTCTTCTCTTCTCTTCTCTTCTCTTCTCTTCTCTTCCACCCTTACGCTGAGCACCCCATGCACCCCAAAGCTGTTTGAGTCTGAGTAGCTAGGTTGTTAGAAAATGCACTGGAATAATCCACCCCTTTAACCCCAGTTGATTCAAATGGAGATAAACTAGAAATAAAAAGGACTTTAAGCAAATCCTCCCACCATGCCTTTGTGGTCACATCCTTTCTTCCAGGCTGGTTTCAGCCTAGCAACTCAGGGGCTGGCTGGGCTGTGCCAGACTCAATGCCACCTCAGCCAGGCTCCCACAGCCATCTGCTCTCCCCTGTCCCTTCTTAGGTACCTGGCTGTGTACTTGCTTTTTGCTCTTCCCCCCACCAGTTGGCAAGCTTTGCTGTAGCGGAGGGCTTACTCCTCACTTGGTCATTTTCTGACACCGCTCCCCCCAGCCCTGCCCCACCCCACCACCTTCTGGGAGGTTCTTCCAGGGCAGACTGAGCCTCTCACTCCTTCCCGAGTCTTCTGTCCTTCTCACAAGGCAAACCTGCAGCCTCCTCTGCTGCCAAGCTGCACCCTTGGAAAATAACATAATAAACGACATGCAATAAAAGATAAAAACCAAATAAAATATGTATGGCCTTTCACAGATGGTAACTGTGTAGAAATTACAGCCTCAAAGAAGCAGTAGCAACAGTGAGGTGAGGGAGGTGCCAAGTCAGGACAAATATCCCTTAGCCCTGCCAGCTGGCCTTACCACAATGACAGGCAACAGGTCAACAGCACAAATTATCAAGAAGCTGTGGGGAGGAAGGGGCATCCAGGCACCAAGATAACCCTGTCTGTGAGTGCTACAGCAACTTCAGGCAGCCTTTGATGTTAGCTACCAGGCAAACCTGTCAAAGCATCTTCACAAAAGAAAAGATTCACAAAATTGCCTCTACCCTCAGGCTTCTCACCAAACAGGGCCACATCTTGCATTGCAGTGGGCAAGCTGAGCCTCCCAGTAGGGGTCCTGAGCCAGGAGGGAGTGTACCATCATTATCAGCAGCTTTTGCACAGCTGCACGTGGCCTAGCCCCCACATGTACCTTAGGTAGGTGGTAGGCCACCGCACCATCTGATGGAAAGAAAATATTCGAGAGTTCTTGCCACCACTCTCTTTGCTTTTTTAAAAATTTCCACTATTCACAAGCTCCTTCGGAAGCTTTCCTGGATTGCTGCTTAAGTCCTGAGATGTGTAGCTGATTTTACTCACTGCTTTTGCTGAAAAATAGATGCTGCACTAGTTTCCTGTTCCCCTGAGCAGCACACAGAAGTCAGACACATATTTTTATGAAAATTGAAAATGAAATGAAAATTGGTTTGTATTACAGAATCTCAGGGTTAGCAACTTAGGTTGTCTCTGATACTGTGACTGCTAGTATGCTTCAAATTCTTTACCTTTTTATTAACAATTCCCTGCAGTCTATTAACAGCTCCCTATTAAGGTCTGTGGTCAGGCTGTTGTCAGCTATGAGACTTTTCCTCTTCAGCTTTGAAGTTTTTTCTGACAGCCTGGTTTGATTAATGTCACTGAAGGCAGCAGGGCCCGAAAAGGTAACAGCATCCTTTGGCTCAGGTTTGACTGATGAACCAGAAAAAGCTGCAGTGAATGTGTTTTTTACATAGAACTTGTGATCAAAACTGTTTCAGTGTATATTAACTTACATCAGCAGGTTGGGCAGTTAAAAAAAGCCTTCACATTGGAGAAAAGATGGGGGGATGTGGTGGGTTGACCTTGAAAAACTGCCAGATGCCCACCCAGCTGCTCTCTCACTCCCCCTCCTCAACATGACAGGGGAAGAAAATAGGATGGAAAAGGTCATGGGTTGAGACAAAGACAGGGAGATTGCTTACCAGTTACAGACATGGGCAAAACAGACTCTACTTATGGAAAATGGATTTAACTTATTGTCAATTAAAAAAGATTAGGATGCTGAGAAACAAAGACAAAATTAAACCAACTCTTTCCTCTCGTCTTTCCCAGGCTCGACTTCTCTTCTTCACTCCCAACTCCTCCAGTCACCCCCCCCGAGCAGCACAGGGGGATGGGGGGGTTACAGTCAGGCCATAACAGTTCCTCTTTGCTGCACCTTCCTCCTCACACTTTTCCCCTGCTCCAAGGCACCTTCCTCCTCACACTTTTCCCCTGCTCCAAGGTGGGTTCTTCCACGGGTTGCAGTCCTTCATGAAAAATCTGCTCCAGCTTGGATTCTCCATGGGCTGCCACTCCTGTCAAGAAAAATCTTTTCCAGTGTGGGTGTGGTGGGTTGACCCAGGTTGGATGCCAGGTGCCCACCAAGCTGGGCTATCACTACCCCTCCTCAGCTGGACAGGGGGAGAGAAAAATAGGAGCATGGGTCGAGATAAGGACAGGGAGAGATCATACACCAATTACCATGACAGGCAAAACTGACTTGACTTGGGGAAAATTAATTTATTACCAATCAAATCAGAGTAGGATAATGAGAAATAAAACCAAGTCTTAAAGCCCCTTCCCCTCCCCCCTCCCTTCTTCCCAGGCTCAACTTCACTCCCAGCTTCTCTATCCCCTCCCTCTGAGTGGCGCAGGGGGACAGGGAATGGGGGTTGCAGTCAGTTCATCACACATTATCTATGCCGCTCCTTCTTCCTCAGTGGGAGGACTCCTCGCACTCTTCCCCTGCTCCAGCGTGGGGTCACACCCACAGGAGACAGTCCTCCACAAACTTCTCCAATGCGAGTCCTTCCCATGGGCTGCAGTTCTTCAGGAACAGACTGCTCCACTGTGGGTCCCCCATGGGGTCATAAGTCCTGCCTGAAAACCTGCTCCAGCATGGGCTCCTCTCTCCACGGGGGTCACAGGTGCTGCCAGGAGCCTGCTCCAGTGCAGGCTCTCCATGGGGTCACAGCCTCCTTCAGGCACATGCACCTGCTCTGGCGTGGGGCCCTCCACAGGCTGCAGGTGGATATCTGCTCCACTGTGGACCTCCATGGGCTGCAGGGGGACAGCCTGCCTCACCATGGTCTTCACCACAGGCTGCAGGGGAATCTCTGCTCTGGCGCCTGGAACACCTCCTCCCCCTCCTTCTTCACTGACCTTGGTGTCTGCAGGGTTGTTTCTCTCACATATTCTCACTCCTCTCTTCCAGCTGCTTTTGCACAGCAGTTTTTCCCCCTTTTTAAATATGTTATCACACAGGCGCTACCACCAAGTCTGATTGGCTCAGTCTTGGCCAGCAGCAGGTCTGTCTTGGAGCCGGCTGGCATTGGCTCTGTCGGACATAGGACCTTCCCTCTTCTAGCAGCTTCTCACAGAAGCCACCCTGTAGCTTCCCCCCCACCGCCACTACCAAAACCTTGCCACGCAAAACCAATACAGTGGGATTTCCACAGGCCTCTCTTCCTTCAGTAAATATCCAACTCCTCCAGTGTGGGGTCCTCCACAGGCTGCAGGGGAACACCTGTTCCACCGTGGTCTCTTCCATGTGCTGCAGGGGAATCTCTGCTCTGGCGCCTGGAGCATCTCCTCCCCCTCCTTCTTCACTGACCTTGATGTTCACACTGCTGCATCTCACTCTTTCCCCCCTCCTCCTCTGCCTGTGTGGCATTTTTACCCTTTCTTAAATATGTTTTCACAGAGGTGCCACCAGGTCCTCATTTGCAGCAGTACTCACTATATGCAAAAGGTTGCATTCAAACTTTCAAGGGTAGTCACTATTATGGGAATTTGCAATTAAATTTTTAAGGAAATGGGTACAATGGTAGTTTCTGTACCCTTCAACTCAGTTCACTGTAATACAGCATGAGTAAAGACAGACTTAAATGCAGAGACAGTAGTGCCCTTATGGAAGATTCAGGGAAGTTGTTCTATGCTTATGTACTTAAGGGGTCTGTTAAATAAGATTAATAATGCTTTACATTTTTTATTAACCCAAAACCATTAAAAGATGATTCTTTGCCACAGTAGAATTTTGCAACCCTCCCACTACTCTATAGTATTCTACAGTATAGTAAGACCCATCACATTAAAACAAACCCATTTGACCTGGCATCTTTTAACTAGTCATATTAATCAGTAAAGTCTGGGTGTTAGAGGTGAACTATGTTAGATGTGACTTCAGCACAGTAGCTTAGTTTGTATTAGAATATGAGGGACTTGACTTGAATTCTTTGAGTCCTAACAAATTTTAAAATGTCATTTAGACGGAAAAGGGTAGATATACCACCTTTCTACTCCTAAATATTTAATCACTGTAAAAGAATTAGGTGAGAAGAACTTGTTTGGCTTCAAAGTATCATCAACACTGCCTGACTTGTTACTCTCCATGCCAGCCTCAGACAAGCAGAGGTAGACCAAATCTTACATTAAAACAGGAACGTACACAGTAATGCAACAATCTTTGTCAGTGATCTGACCTCAGGTTAGTTTCCCCCTTCAGCTGAAAAAACACCAGATATTTTTAACCTATACGGTATTTTAGTTGTGCTACTGTATTCTTTCCTTTGAAAGCTCCTGGATGAAGTCTCCTTCTCTGCATATATTTGCCAAAAACCAAATTAAATTGCATTTGAGTATTTGTTCTAATAATTAGCCCTTTGATCCCTCTGTACTGAGAAAGTCCATAGTCTGGCTATATGTTGAAATTCTTTTAGGGAAGCTTGTCTGTTGCTAATATACTGGGAGGGGTCCTCCGTGTCCTTTACCCTTTGGCTAACTAATATGGTGACCTAGCAAAGACACCTGAGTATGGGGCAGTTTGAGTTAAAAAAAAAAAACAAAAAACCCCCAGCTATGAGATTGGTCACAGTTTATTTTGAACAGAAGAGACCAATTTACAGACATTTCCTTTCATTCTTAATGCTGTAAAAATTATATAAACAAAATGGTGTCATGGTTTTAGCTGGGATAGTTAATTTTCTTCACTGTAGCTAGTATAGTGCTGTGTTTTAGACTTAGTATGAAAATAATGTGATTACACACTGATGTTTTAGTTGTTGCTAGGTAGTGCTTACACTAGTCAAGGACTTTTTCACCTTCCCATGCTCTGCCAGGTGCACAAGAAGCCGGGAGGGGAGGGGATACAACCAAGAGAGCTGATCTGAATTGGCCAAAGGGTATTCCATATCATGTGACGTCATGCCCAGTATATTAACTGGGGGGAGTTGGCCGGGAGGAAGCAGCGATCGCGGCTCGGGACTGGCGGTGTCAGTCAACGGGTGGTGAGCGGTTGCAGCACTTGTGGTTTATTTTTTCCTTTTCCCTCTTTTCCCTGGGTTTTGTTTCTCTCTCTCGTTATTTCTTTTTATTATATTATCATTATCATTATTATTATCATTACCATTACTATTCTTACTATTTTATTTTAATTATTAAACTGTTCTTATCTCAACCCATGAGTTTTCTTGCTTTTGCTCCTCCGATTCTCTCCCCCATCCCACAGGGATGGGGGGAGTGAGCAAGCGGCTGTGTGGTGCTTAGTTGCTGACTGGGGCTAGACCACGACAAATGGGAACAGTAAAAATCATTGGAGATTAAACTATTTGTAACTTGGTTCTGTTTTTGCCCTCTGACTGCTATCATTTACTGAACTGTTTGGAAACATTTTGTTCATCATAATAATTCAATGCTTCTTTATTGTCTTAGCAAAACAGATTCAGCCCTAGAGTCTCAAACAGGTTTTAAGTACCTGATGCAAACTTGTCTTTCTGTCTCAGCAGTTAGAGTTTTTGACATGCCAGGCCCTTTAGCAATGCTTCAATTAACTTGTGCTAGATTAGTAATCCTAAGCAGTACAAAGAATATTACCCAAGCAATTATGAGGCTGCTGGTGAAGGGCTATGTATTTCTCAGAAAGAATCCCTAACCCCTTCGTCGGCATTATAGGCTTTTAAAGTGAAACTTTCTCATGGTGCCACAGCTAAGACCTGCAGCAGCTGACTTTCATGTTAGACACTTTAAAATAATGTCCAAAAGATTTTGCTAAGGTGGGAAAAGTATGTTCTTTGCCATCTGTAGGCTCTAACTCTGTTTAAATCAGATATGTTAAAGGCAAGAAGAGCTAATTTGAGTGCTAACACTATAGATGCCTTGATTCTCATCCACTGCCTTTTGGGACATATGCAATTTCACAATGAAGTCAGTGGGAATTTTCTTATTTGTAAAGGATTTTAGAAGTGGCCTAAAAGTTATCATCACAGCACAGTAGTCAAATCATCAGAAAACAAGAAATAATAACATTACTGGTATTTGCAAAAGTGCATTGGGCATTTCTATGCTAAATATTACCTGGTTTTGTATATATTATGCTCAGTTACTTTCCCACACAGTATTATTCTTTATTCCACTAACTTCCATTTACATTGTTATTTAATCAACTATTACTTTTATTGCTGCTTATTTAACGACCAGTGTTTAATGGTTGCCCAAACAAGTTGTTCTTTCTCCAAAAGTGTATAGTTTCCTCACTGTAAAACCTCTAAAGCTGATGCCAAGTTTAATATACTACATGGTGCAGCCCTTGAAGAATTTGGTTTTTGTCAATTTTTGATTTGATATATGCACCTGCATATAGGACAAATCGTGCCTGACTACTCTAGTGGCCTTCTACATTGGAGTGACTGCATCAGTGGACAAGGAAAGAGCAACTGATGCCCTCTACCTGGACTTCTGTCAGGCCTTTGACACGGTCCCCCACAACATTCTTGCCTCTAAATTGGAGAGAGATGGATTTGATGGCTGGACTGTTCTAACAGGATAAGGAATTGGCCGGATGGCTGCATCCAAAGAGTTACAGTCAACGGCTCAATGTCCAAATGGAAACCGGTAACGAGTGGTGTCCCTCAAGGGTCCGTGCTGGGACCAATACTCTCTAATATCTTAATTAACGACGTAGCTAGTGGGATTGAGTGCACCCTCAGCAAGGTTGCGGATGACACCAAGCTGAGTGGTGCAGTTGATACGCTAGAGGGAAGAACGACCACCAGAGGACCCTGGAAGACCACCAATGAACATGAATGCACATGTGTTAAGGACATTTACATATATTAATGAGTTCCAAGAATAGTATGACTATGGTAATTGTTTCCTAGAAATCTAATGAGTATGTATATTTTTGATTGCATATAACCCCTGTAGTAGAGCAACTCGGCGCGCGCACACTAGGTGGAGTGATCCCCTGTGTGCCCGGTGCCGCAATAAAGAATGCCTGCTTTCTGAAACTACAAATTGAGTTTTAGAGGGTTCTTATATTTGCCGACTTACGGTATCACTCCTCCACCAATCGTCCAATCCTCCTTCTCCATTCCTTCTCCTCCTTAATTCCTCCTTCTCAAAGCCCCTTCCTCCTATACTCCTTTTCCTGAAACCCCCTCCCTCCTCAAATCCTCCTCTTCAAATCATATTCCTCTTCAAATCCTCCTCCTCCTGAAATTATACTCCTTGTCAAATCCTCCTCAAATATTCCTCCTCAATACCTCTCCCACCTCCAATCCTCCTCTTCCTCAATTCCTCCTGAAATTATACTCCTCCTCAAATCCTCTTCCTCCTCAGTTCCATCTCCTATCCTCCTCCTCCTTCTCTTCTTCCAATCTTCCCCCTCCTCCGATCCTCAAATTCTCCTCCTCATCAAATCCTCCTCAGATCCTCCTCCAAACCTCCTTCTCTGCATCTTCCATTCCTCCTTCTCCTGAAATTATCATCCTCCTCCTCCTCAACACCTCTTCCACCTCAAATCCTCTCCCTCTCCAATCCTATTCTTTAACCCTCCTCCTCCTCCAATCCTCCTCCTTAAATCCTCCTCATACAATCCTCCTCCTCCTGAATTCCTCCTTAAATCCACCTCATATTTTGCCTCTATTCCTCATCCTCCTCCAATCCTCCTCCTAAATTTTTTCTCTCCCTCCAATCCTCCTCTTCAATTCTTCCTCCTCTTCCTCCTTAAATTCTCCTGTTCCTACTCATTAAATTCTCCTCCAGTCCTGCCCCACCTAAAATCATCCTCCTCTTCCTTGTCCTTCTCAAATGGTTCTCCACCTCAAATCCTCCTCCTTCACCTCCTAAAATACTCCTCCAATCCTTCTCCATCTCCTCAAATCTTCTTCCTCCTTTTCAAATTCTCCTCAAATCCTTTTCTTCTGTATTGGGTTTAGGTGGCAAGGTTTGATAGTGGCAGGGTATTGTGGTTTAGCCCCAGTCAGCAACTAAGCACCACACAGCCGCTCG
>WEKW01028476.1:0-10279 GCA_013389905.1 Sula dactylatra | reverse complement strand
CAAAAAAAACCAAAGCAGCTTCTGTCTGAAGACCTTATTCTACCATTATACTGCTCTGCTCCCTTACCATAGCTGCATACAGTTTTGCATGAGTCAAGTGAATTAAGATACAGAACTGTGTATTTAAGAACAGTCATGGTTCAATACTTAGATTAATTTTCTTTATGGAAAAAAAAGCCCAGGCTGTTTGAAGACAGCCAGTGTTAAATAATTTGCTAACAACTTGAAAAGCTGATGTTTTTAGTCAGTGGACCAAACCCAGCATGATGCCTGCCTTTCAAGCAGAACATAAATGTCAGAATGAGGTTCTGCATCGTTTGCGCTGAATATATACATCTTTCATCCTAGCAACTTCATCTAGGATAGCAGAATGGGGACTGAAGGAAAGGGAGAAGAAGAATGTAGAAGGGTCTAGTTTTTAAGTTACTGACACTTGAAATTGTAAAATCCAGCTGTTCCAAGCAATCTTATTAAGTGGGGCATGCTCCCAGAAACAATATACAGATGGCTAAGGAAATTCTATTCGCATTCCTAGGGCTAAACTAATGACAAAATTTGGCATTTTTCTCCAGGATCTCTAGGTTACATTATGTTTCACTGGGCAGTTCAAAGCATTCCTTGGCTAAAAAGAAATGAAAGATATGTGGATGCATAAGATGAGAGTGATGAAGTAGCTATTATAGTTAGTAGCTTAAGAAATGAAGTACAGGATTTCCGGGAGTATATTTTAATTTCACCAAAAAAGGTTATGGTAGAACAGGCATTTATTCATACAACTCAGACATACTCATTAAAGATACTATGAATGTTTTCATGCTACTAACACTTCATTAACCTTTCCCCTTGTATTATCTCAGTGCTTTGAATACATTCATACTTGGTTAGATACAGATTCACAGTCTACAGAAAGTGTTACAGCTGTAAATGCCAGACTCAATTTCATATAATTCTGGAAGAGAAATTAAGGATATAAATGTTTCCAAAAAGAGCTATGCTTTAAGAACATAATAAGCAAACATAGAACAACCTTAGTAGAAGCAGTATGAAAATTTTTTTTCTGTGAAAATGGCTTGATCAGGAAGGACTTCTTATGGACAGAATCTGTTTAGAAATCTATTCCCTCGCTTTCCTTTCCATCCAATTTAAAACACTGATATTTCAAGGCCCATACTATACTGCATTTGCATTGACTCCTTGCAATTTAGTTCTTATAATCCACTCAGATGTTACATTCTCTTTACAGGTTCTGTTCATTGCTCCATTTATTTATACTATCCATTTTTTAATATTAAACCTGGTTTTATAAATTTGAGAAAAATCTAAGATGTATGCAGACAGCATTTGTTCATTATAAAAGCTAGTAAGTTACAACTCAAGTTATCACTGTAAAAGACATTAGGAAGCTTCTTCCAAAGCAGGGGGTGGGGGGAAACACAGCAAGCCAGACAGATAAACAGCGAGCCAGAGACAGAGAAACTCAAAGACACACAGGCAGACGCAGAGAGGAGGGCTGAGGCAGAGAGAGGCAGGCAGAGATGAAGGCTGACAGAGGCAGGGAGACAGACAGACGGACACACACGCACACACCCCCCAATGACACCTGACCACACGGACACCCAGAAAGAGAGACACCCAGAGAGAGTAACCCAGACAGAAAGAGACACCCACCCACCCACAAACACACCCAGAGACCGCCAGAGAGTCACATCCACACAGAGAAACCGAGAGCAACAGACAGCCAGAGGCACTGACGGCCACACCCAGAGACACACCCAGAGCCAGATAGACACCTGCAGAGAAAGACAGTGACACACACACACACAGAGACACAAAATCACACAGCCAGAGTCAAACCGAAAGAGACACACAAATGCACACACAGAGTCAGAGAAACACCACCAGAGATAGACACACAGCCAGAGAGGCACTGCCAGAGAGAGGCATGCACACACAGACAGCCAGAGAGACACCACCAGAGAGACACACAGCACCAGACCATGACCGCCAGAGCGCGACACCTGGAGACACACACAGAGGCAGAAAGAGACACCCAGACACGCACACGCGCACACAGAGCATGACACCCATCGAGAGAGGAATCCAGAGAGACACCCACAAACACACCAACAGAGAGCAAGGCATCTCCACAGAGACACCCAGAGAGAGGGACAGACACCCACAGAGAGAATCATAGAACAGCCCAGGTGGGAAGGGACCTCGAAAGATCATCTGGTCCAACCTTTCATGGAAAAGGGAGCCTAGATGACATTATCTAGCACCCTGTCCAATCGCATTTTGAAAACCTCCAGTGATGGGGACTTTACCAGGTCCCTGGGGAGGTTGTTCCAGTGACTGATTGTTCGGAAACAGTGTCAAATGCTTTGCTGAAGTCCAGGTTGTGACTGACCAATAAACCCCTACAATGGAAGAAGGCTCAAAGGGGATGGGCAAGGGTGATGTGCCCATGAAGCTCAGGGAATAACGTACGGTGTGACTGACCACAGCTATTGCAAAGAAAGTTGGCTTTATCTCAGCACAAAGGGGACCAACCAAAGGCGGCCTTTTTTTAGATAAACAGCTATCAACAGTTGTGCGGATCAGTTGAGGTGGTGTAAATGTTTCTCCCTGAGTTCATTAGAAGAGGGTGAATGTCTCCCTGAGTTAGTCAAACCAGCATAGGGGGAGTGAATACGTGGCTCAGCCCAACATAGCGTATAAAAACTAAACAACTTAAAAAAGAATTTCTAAGAGAGCAACAGGCTTGAGCTGGCTTCAACCCACATATTCCTTCCCGGCAACTGGGGATGCCCAGCATCGTGACGGTGAGCATATTATAGAGATTGGGGATCACACTGGTATTGTGACTGAACTATGTATTGCAATTGCTATATATTTTGCTAAGTGTAACTTACGTTTGTATTGTGTTATGCAATATATTAATGTATCACTCTGCTAAATCAGAAATCCCGTGTAAACAGCAACTATCTTCAAATAAGTAAATTTGATATTAAACATTACACCCTCCACACATAGAATATCTAAAAGAACCTGGTCAGAGAGTATTGGACTGACACTCTCACAACATCCACTGGTCTCCCCGTGTCGAAAGAAAATGTTATTTTGTTGCAGAAAGTGATCAGGTTAGTCAGGCATGATTTGCCTTTGGTAAATCCACGTTGGCTTTTCCCAATCACCTGCTTCGTTTGGTTTGTAATAGTTTCTATAGCAGGACTCATTCCATTACTTTCCCAGGGACTGAATTAAGACTAATGGGCCTGTAGTTTCCTGGGTCCTCTTTTTGGCCCTTCTTGTAGACAAGTGTGACATTTGCCGTCTTCCAGTCATCAGGGATATCCCCTGATCTCCAGGACTTCTCAAAGGTTATAGACAGTGGCCTTACAACAATGTCAGCCACTTCTCTTAACACCCTGGGGCGGATGCCATCTGGAGTCACAGATTTATGTGGGTTGAGCCCTTGCAAGAGGCTGCAGACCAGCCCTTCCTCCCCTACCAGTGGGTCGACACATGCGTTGTCATAGCTACTTGATCCTGCGATCTGGGGTCCAGCTACACTGGTAAAGACAGAGGCAAAGAAGGTATTGAGAACCTCTGCCTTGTCAGCATTATTAGCGACTAGTTTCCCCACCCTGTTTAGCAATGGGCCTATGTCTTCCCTGTGTTTCTGCTTACTGCTCACATACCTGAAGAACCCTTTCTTGTTGTTCTTGACATCCCTGGCCAATTTCAGTTCTAGCTGAGCCTTAGCCTTCCTGACTGCATCTCTGCATGCCCTAGCAAGGTTCCTGTAGTTCTCGATGGGTATTTGGCCACCTTTCCATATCCAGAATGCTTCTTTTTTTGCTTTCAAGCACACACAAAAGCTCGTTGTTAAGCCAGGGTGGTCTCTTGTTCTGTCTTCTTCCTTTCCCTTTGTAGGGGATGGACTGTTCCTGTACTTCCAGGAGGCTGTTCTTGAATAACTCCCAGCACTCACAAGCTCCTTTGCCCTCCATGGATGCTTCCCATGGAATCCCTTGCAGATGAGCTCTGAGCATCTTGAAGGTGGCTCTTCTGAAGTCCAGGGTCTTTGTCCTACTACTGGTCTTCTTCAGTGTGCTCAGCAGGATCTTAAACTCGACAATGTTGTGATCGCTGTATCCAAGGCTACCATCAGCAGTTATGTTGTCAAGTAAGTCGTCTTGGTTTGTGAGCAGTAAATCTAGCAATACTCCATTCCTAGTCAGCATGTCCAGCATCTGTAGCAGGAAGCAGTCCTCAATGCATTCCAGGAACCTGATGGACGACTTGTGCACTGCTGTGTTGTTTTCCCAGCAAATGTCTGGGCAACTGAGTCACCCATGAGGACCAGGTTCTGTTGGCCCAAGACTTCCTTGAGCAGCCGAAGTAAGGTTTTGTCAGCTTCGTCATCCTGATTGGGAGGTCGGTAACAGGTACATAAGATCCCCCTTGGTGACGATCCCTCTAATCTTGATCCAAAGGCATTCAACAGAACTTTTGTGGTCTCCATAGCTCACCTCCATACACTCAAATTTCTTTTACATAAAATGCAACTTCCTCTTCTTCCCTTCCTATCTTTCTGAAAGAGAGAAGCACCCCCGCTACACAGAAACCCACAGAGAAGCACCCACACACAGAGAAACTCAGAGACACACCCAGAGGGAGAGGCACCCCCCAAAGGCAGACACCCAGAGGGAGGGACCACATACACACACAGAAACCCACAGAAAGAGGCATACCCCACCCCCCCAGACACCCAGGGCAGAGGCACCTACACACACAGACACTCAGGGGGAGAGAGGCAGCCCCGCACACTGTGGTGGGTTGACTTTCGCTGGATGCCAGGTACCCACCAAGCTGCTCTATCACTACCCCTCCTCAGCTGGACAGGGGGAGAGAAAAAATATGATGAAAGGCTCCTGGGCTGAGATAAGGACAGGGAGATCACTCACCAATTACTGTCACAGGCAAAACAGACGCAACTTGGAAAAATTAATTTAATTTATTGCCATTCAAAATCAGAGTAGGATAATGAGAAATAAAACCAAATCTTAAAACACCTTCCCCTCACCCCTCCCTTCTTCCCAGGCTCAACTTCACTCCCAGCTTCTCTACCTCCTCCCCCTGAGCAGAGCAGAGAGACGGGGAATGGGGCTTGCGGTCAGTTCATCACACGTTGTCTCTGATGCTCCTTCCTCCTCACACTCTTCCCCTGCTCCACCGTGGGGTCCTTCCCACGGGAGACAGTCCTCCACGAACTTCTCCAATGTATGTCCATCTCATGGGCTGCAGTTCTTCACGAACTGTTCTAGTGTGGGTCCCTTCCCCTGGGTGCAGTTCTTCAGGAACAGACTGCTCCACTGTGGGTCCCCCATGGGGTCACAAGTCCTGCCTGAAAACTTGCTCCAGCATGGGCTCCTCTCTCCACGGGGGTCACAGGTGCTGCCAGGAGCCTGCTCCAGTGCAGGCTCTCCATGGGGTCACAGCCTCCTTCAGGCACATGCACCTGCTCTGGCGTGGGGCCCTCCACAGGCTGCAGGTGGATATCTGCTCCACCGTGGACCTCCATGGGCTGCAGGGGGACAGCCTGCCTCACCATAGTCTTCACCACAGGCTGCAGGGGAATCTCTGCTCTGGCGCCTGGAACACCTCCTCCCCCTCCTTCTTCACTGACCTTGGTGTCTGCAGGGTTGTTTCTCTCACATATTCTCACTCCTCTCTTCCAGCTGCTTTTGCACAGCAGTTTTTCCCCCTTTTTAAATATGTTATCACACAGGCGCTACCACCAAGTCTGATTGGCTCAGTCTTGGCCAGCAGCAGGTCTGTCTTGGAGCCGGCTGGCATTGGCTCTGTCGGACATAGGACCTTCCCCCTTCTAGCAGCTTCTCACAGAAGCCACCCCTGTAGCTTCCCCCCCACCGCCACTACCAAAACCTTGCCACGCAAAACCAATACAGTGGGATTTCCACAGGCCTCTCTTCCTTCAGTAAATATCCAACTCCTCCAGTGTGGGGTCCTCCACGGGCTGCAGGGGATCACCTGTTCCACCGTGGTCTCTTCCATGTGCTGCAGGGGAATCTCTGCTCTGGCGCCTGGAGCACCTCCTCCCCCTCCTACTTCACTGACCTTGGTGTTCACACTGCTGCATCTCACTCTTTCCTCCCCCTCCTCCTCTGCCTGTGTGGCATTTTTACCCTTTCTTAAATATGTTTTCACAGAGGTGCCACCAGCCTCGCTGGCTCAGCTTTGGCCAGCGGTGGGTCTTGGAGCTGGCTGGCACTGTGTCTGTTGGACATAAGGGAAGCTTCTAGTAGCTTCTCTAAAGAAGCCACCCCTGTAGCTCCCCCTTGCTATGCAAACCAAACACACACACATAGGCACCCAGAGCGAGAGACACCACCCACACATGGACACCCAGAGAGACATCCACCCACCAGGATATCCAGAGAGAGGGACACACACACACACACACAGAGGCACTCAGAGGACAAGCCACCTGGACACAAAGAAACTCAGAGACACGTATCCCCACAGAGAGGGACAGACACCCACAGAGACATCCAGAGTGAGAGGGAGGCCCTCCCCAACAGATACCCACAGAGAGAGGAACCGACACACACAGACACACAAAACCACACACACACAGCAACTCAGAGACAACCAGAAAGAGAGGCTCCCCCACAGAAAGACACCCAGAGGGTGGTAGAGACTCGTGTTGAGATACCCAGAGAGAGACACATGCATACACACCCATAGAGACATCCAGAGAGAGCCATCCCATACACAGACACCTAGAGAGAGGGATACCCCACACACAAGGAAACCCACAGATAGAGAACACCCTCCCCCCAATATACACAGGCACCCAGAGAGAGAGAGACACTTCCCACATGCAGATATCCCGAGGGAGAGACAACTCTCCACAAAGACACCCAGAGATACCCCCATACACAGAAACCAAGAGAGACACAACAGCACGCACAGACACTCAGACACCTGCAGAGCAACACACACAGTGACAGCGGTAGTGCGATACACACACACACAGAGCCAGAGAGACCCACAGCCAAAGAAACACTCACAAACACACCCTGAGTGACACTGACACAGAACCAGAGCAACATCCACAGAAAAACCAACATACAGACACAGAGGGATTCGAGTTGCATGTTACAGGAATTACTATAGCAGGAACCTCTTGCTGCTAGCCAGGCTAGGAGCAAGGAGAGGAGTTCATTGCAGTGTTAAACCCTATAACTCGGCCCAAAAGGACCAGGGGTGGAGATTGTAATGGATATACCTTTAAATTGTTGTAACCCATGATTTCAGTTGCATGTTATAGGAAGTACTATAGCAGGAACCACCCAAACCAATGGAGGACGAGCCTTACAAGAAGCAGTGCAAGTGCAGCAGTGACCCGACCTGAGCTGGCTTTGGTGCCCAGTAACTCCATGCACGCAGACACCCGGGGGGTGGGATGAGGGGATAAAGAGACCCCCATGAGGACACCTGGGGGGTGGGGGCGATGGGTGACACCTTTTCCCACATGAACACCCACAGAGACAGACACCCAGAAACACACACGGAGGCACAATCATAGAAAGATGGACACCCCTCACAGACAGACACCTAGAGAGAGACACCAACACACACACAAGGAGAGACTGACAGACACAGATACTGACAGCCAGAGACCCAGAGCGATACACACAAACACACCCAGAGACACCCGCAGAGGGTGACATACCCACACACAGAGGGGGCAGCCAGAGAGAGAGAGAGAGAGAGAGAGAGAGAGAGAGAGAGGTGGACCCACAGAGACACCAAGAGAGGTGGGCACCCAGACAGAGGGGTCACTGACCCACACAGACAGCAGGAGAAACTGACACCCAGAGAGAAAGAGAGACAGACAGACGGACACCCATACAAACACCCAGAGGGAGGGACACCCACCCAAATGGACACCCAGAGAGAGGGACAACCAGACACACACTCATAGAGAGAAGGACACCCACACACAGACACCCAGAGAGAGGGACACCCACACAGACAGAGACACCCAGAGAAAAGCACACCCAGAAAGAGGGGCAGAGAGACAAACCCAAGAACACAGAAAGGGAAGCAGAGAAGGGAACAGGGAGAGGGAAGCAAAGGAACAGGGACAGAGGTATTAAGAGGAGGCAGAAGAACAGCGAGGGACATGCCCAAGCGAAGAGAGAGAGACAGAGGAGGGGGAGGTCCAGGAACAGGGGGGAAGGGAGGAAAGAAGATTGAGGCAAAGAGGAGGAGACCCAAAAAAAGAAGAGAAGGAGGCAGAGGAGAGGAAAGCCTAGAAAAGACAGGGAGGCAGAGAAGGGCAAGGCCAAGAAAAAGAGGGTGAGGCAAAGGAAGGGGCACACCCAGGAAATGAGAATGAGGAAGAGAACAGTCACACCCTAGATAGGAGGGCAAGGTGAGGCAGAAGAGGAGCATGCTCACAAAAAGAGGACAAGGCAGAGGGGGGGGGCACGCTCACAAAATGAGGATGAGGCCTAGGAAAAAAAGAGAAGCAAAGGAATGTGAGGCAGAGAAGAGAAAGGCCCAGAAAAATAGAGGGAGGCAGATGAGGGGCATGGCCCAGGAACAGGATGGGGAGGCAAATAAGGGCAAGACTCAGAAAAAGAAATCAAGGCAGAGGAGGGAGCATGCCCAAGAAATGAAGATGAGGAAGAGAAGAGGCATGCCCAGGAAAAGAGAATAAGGCAGACGAGGGGGAAGCCCAGGAAAAGAGGGTGAGGTAGAGGAGGGATGAGGCGGGGGGTGGGGGTGGTGTGAGTAAAGAGAGCAAGGCAGAGGAGGAGGAGACCAAGGCAAAGAGGGTGAAGATGAGGAAGGCGAGGCCCAGGCAACAAAGATGCAGCCCCCACAAAAAAGACAAAGGCGAAGAGTGGGAAAGTGAGGCAGAGGAGGAAGAGGCCCAGGAAAAGAGGAAGAGGCAGAAGAGGAAGAGGCCCAGGTAAGGAGAATTAGAGGAGAAGGGGCCCAGGCAAAGAGGGCAAAGCAGAGGAGGCAAAGGCCCAGAGAAAGAGGCAGAGGAGGGGGAGACCCTAGAAAAGAGAGGGGAGCAGAGGAGAGGGAGGCCCAGGGAGAGAAGGCAAGGCAGAGAAGGGGCATGCCCAAGAAAATAAGGGGAGGCAGAGAAGGGGCATGCCCAGGAAAGGAGGACGGCAAGATATGTGAAAAGAGGGTGAGACAGAGGAGAAACTCAGGAAAGGAGGCCAAGACGGGGAAGAGGAGGGTGAGGTGAGGCCCAAGAAAGGAGGGTGAGGCCCAAGAAAGGAGGGTGAGGCCAAGGCGAGGCAAAGCTCAAGGAAAGGAGGACGAGATGAGGTAGAGGCAAGGCCCAAGGACCTGTGAGCAGGGCAAGCTGAGGCCCGAGGAGCTTAGGGCGTGCTGGGGGAGAAGCAAGGCCTGAGGACCTTAGGGCATGCTGGCGAGGCCCAAAGAGCCGGGGGCAAGGAGCCAGGGGAGGCGAAGCCAAAACAGCCAGGGGTGAGGCAAGACCCAAAGAGCGCGAGATGACAGTGAAGGAACTGGGGAAAAGGTGAGGGTGAGGCGAGGGCTAAGGAGACTGGGGCAAGGACCAAGCTAGGCAAGGGCCAAGTAAAGGAGGAGGAGGAGGAGGTGAGGCCACAGGAACAAGGGGAAAGGCAAGGCCCAAAGAGTGCAGGACAAGGGCCAAGGAACTGGGTATGGGGTTAGGCGAGAGCCAAGGAGACAGGGGTGGGGAGACGTGGGACAAGGAAAGAGCAAGGCACAGCCCAAGGAGCCGGGGGCAAGGCTAGAGTGAGGCGAGGGCATATGAGCTAAGCTAGGGGCATGGCAAGGGCCACGGAGAAGAGGGAGAGGGTGAGGCGAGGCCAGGCCCAAAGGCCTGGGGGTAAGGTGAGTGCAAGGAGAGGCAAGGGCGAGACAAGGGCGAGCTTTTGCCCGAGGGCGGCGCAGCAAGGAGAGAACAAGGTGAGGAGAGGGTGGGGAGGTGAGAGAGGTGAGGGCAACCCTTGGACCAAGGGCGGCAAGGGGAAGGCAAGAAGAGGGCAAGACCGGGGCAAGCCTTAGTACGAGGGCGAGACAAGGGCAAGCCTCGTCCAGAGGGTGGTGAGGTGAGGGCGAGGTGAGGGCGAGCCACGTCCAGTGGGCGGCGGGGCGAGGGCAAGGCGAGGGTGAGCCCCATCCCACAGGGGGCGGGGCGAAGCGAGGGTGAGCCTCGTCCTGCAGGGGG
>WEKW01028475.1:8353-34594 GCA_013389905.1 Sula dactylatra | reverse complement strand
TAACAAAGATAGTACTAACTAATACAATTATTGTTTTGAAATTCCAACAAGTTCTTCTACTCAATTTTTGTTTTACCAGTTTCTATTAGTTTCTCAGAACAAACAGTAACTACCTGGTGAGGTTTCTACAGTCACGAGTTTCACAACACGCAATATACTGTTTAATTCCCCACCACCTTGGTTACACCTATCAACATTTTGTGGTGCAAAGCAGTTATGCTGTTACACTTAAAGTAATGATGAAGAATTTAATCACATTTTAACATTACAGTTATGCAAAAAAATATTAAATTTATCTAGTAATGTTTCAGACCTACACCAATCAAAACAGTAAACCAACTGAAGCAAAGTATGTCTTTCCTTTGGATGACAAAGCTGCTGTTTGTGCATTTGAAGCTTTTATCAATGGAAAACACATCACTGGAGAGGTAAAATGTTATTGTACTTTGTCTTTGATGTAGCTCCTTCAGTCTCAAGATCTGAAAGCACTTCATTAGTAATGAAGATGTGTAACACTAATTTTGGGTTTTCTCATGTCCTTTGTTGTTACCTCTTGGCTGGATTTCAAGGTAGTCATGTCATTTAAGAGAATATTGGTTAAGTTTTCTGTCTGTAGAGGTGAAATGACTTATTTGGAACAATCTTTCATAGGTTAAAGAAAAGAAGCAAGCACATAGGGAATACCAGAAAGCTATCAGTCAGGGTGGAGCTCATCTAATGAACCAGGATACACCGGTATGTTGAATATCATGGTTTAGTACCTACATGAATATTTTGCAGAGGTCCAATTACAGAATCTTTGCTGAATCATGTCTTTGTTGGGAAACTCCTTTTTACTAGAACTTACTTGGGCCATACATTTGATAATTTTTAAAGACAACTATTGTGTCTTTAAATATGTGCTATGACTTCAATAAAACAGCTATTTCTTTCAGGTGCTTTCCTTTTTTTTTTTTTTTGTAAAAGATTTATTTGTCCACTTACTATTGATAAGTTTTTGCTACAAATTAAGGAATTATTGATAGTTTGACATTTCGTATCATAATCCCATTTTTCCTTGCACATCACTAAAACCAAATAGTTGTTTCTGTGTTAGCATTTGATTTCAGTGTGCCTAAACACCACTTAAATTACTGTTTTGGAAAACATAGGCTTTAATGATGTCAGAAAAGCTAGTTTGTGTTTTTTGGTTTGGGGGTTTTTTTAGGATATTTTCATAATAAGTACTGGAAACTTATCTCCAGATTCTACAGTTGTGATCAAAATCACCTCTATCACTGAACTGAGTTTTCAGCATGGTTGTATCACCTTTCAAATGCCTGCTTCTGTGTCACCATGGCAACAGGACAAAGCATTAAATGAAAACACGCAGGTTTGTTAAAATACAATCTTAAAATAGCATCTTTTCATTTTGATGCAAAAGTTCCATGCCTAGAGAATTGTAGTTAAACAAGAGGCTTCAGTAAGTTTATGATTGTTTTCCTTTTCATTTCTTCTCTTTTGTTAGAAGATAATTGTAACTATTCTTGTCATAACACAACGTGAACACAACCTTAGGAATGCTGCAATTGGTAGAAAGCCTCTAACTATCTCTAAGGATGTATTTGCTCCTGCAGGACTTAGAAAGTTGACTCGAGCTGGCACATGTTAGATCTCATATCTGGAATTATCTGCTGTTTCTGTGCTTCTCTTCCTCCTTTGGCTTGCAAAGATGTATTATCTCCATCATGAAACAGCAGCTGTGCATCTGCTGAACACTCCATTATTATCCTTCTCTGCTTCAGGTACAAGGTTGCTCATCTGTTCCTTTGGAAGCCATTCATGGCTCCTGAATTCTCCAGGTGGGAGGGGAGGTCTTCTTTGTGTTTAAATGCTGGCGAAGAGCCAGAGATGGTCCTTGTTGTCCCAGTCCCTGTGAGATCATGTAGCTGTATCGTATGTCTGACTGTTCAACAACCACACATTCTGCTTCAGAGCTGTATTATACTGAGTTCTGAAGTTCACTGTGTCCTTGGGAAACATGCACCCATTCATCTGAATATTAGCTGCTATGATGCTCAGATTACAAAGCTATATGATTAAATGAAATAAAGAGGGTTCTATGCAATCCCAATTTACTGATATAATAAGAGAAAGGACCTCCAGGGCAATAAAAGTGTCAGGAATGACATACATTAAGAAACAGACGAAATATTGAAGAGGCAGATGAAATATTCTATAAGCAGCTGGGAGAAGCCTCACAGTCACTAGCCCTTGTTCTCGTGGAGGACTTCAACTTACCAGATGTCTGCAGCAAATACAACACAGCAGAGAGGAAACAGTCTAGGAGGTTCCTGGAGAGTGTGGAAGATAAATTCCTGACACAGCCAGTGAGTGAGCCAACTAGGGAAGGCATCCTGCTGGACCTGTTGTTTGCAAAGAGAGAAGGACTTGAGGGTGATGTGGTGGTTGGAGGCCATCTTGGGCACAGCAATCACAAAAAGATGGAGTTTTCGATTCTTGGAGAAGTGGGGGTGTCACCGAAATCGGGAAGAAACCTCGTAACACCAATGTAGTGTTAAAAGGCAGGCATTCTTTATTCACGGCGCCTGGGAACACGGGGGATAAATCCTCCTCAAGCGTGTTCCGCCTTGTATCAAAAATCACAGGTTTTTATACATACTTTCTGCTAAGTCATGATCATACCACATCATTATCATAGAATACCTACTATTCATTCCTTCATTAATATTCATCAATATTCGTTATTCTCTACCTTGATTGGGTCCTTTAAACATATGATATCACTTTTAAAAATAATCATTGGTCATTTTCTCTAAGACCACTAACTAACCTAACTGATTACGTGATCTCTAAACCACAATGAGAAAGGTACATGGGATTCTGAGCAGCATTGCTGGTGCATAACGGGTCAAATTGCCCTTCATCCCGATACCTTACCAAATACAATTACTATTGTCTCAAAGTTCTAACAGAACATTCTTCATTATACCACTAAGTTAATCATTATTTTTGAGGTATCATAGATTCAGTTATGCTTCTATGATCACACAACACACAGTATTCTATGGTCACTCTTTACAACACACAATACTCTATTTTAGTTAACTCTTTTCCCACCACCTTGGTTACAGGAGGACAGGGGGGTGGCAAAACTGCCACCTTGGACTTCTGGAGGACAGACTTTGGCCTGTTTAGGAGCCTGGGTGACAGAACCCCTTGGGACACAGTGCTGAAGGGCAAAGGAGTCCAGGAAGGCTGGACATTCTTCAGGAAGGAAGTCTTAAAGGCTCAGGAGCAGGCTGTCCCCATGTGCCAAAAGACAAGCTGGCGGGGAAGAAGACTGGCTGTCACAAATACAGATTTGTGGATACTGCCAACTACACCAATTTGTTGCAAATATGATTTGTTACACAGCTTTGGTTAGCAATTTAAGATTTATTAATATTTTTGAGATAGATCACAGTATTAGGTTGTATAATTCTTAAAAGCACTTAAGCATCAGCCAATTTAAAAGAGCAATTTGATGGAATTTGTTACAATCAACATAGCGACTTAGTTAAAGATTTGGGATGGCAAGGTTCACTCCATATTACTTACATGGAAGAAGTGCACAAAGGAAAATTCAGTTACACTTGAGTTAGAATGATTCACAGAGGGATCGGGATGCAGGGGATAAGGAGGACCCTCCCATTGAGTCACGAGGTTCAGAATAGATCCCCTTGCTTTCTAAACTCCTTTCAGAGAGGAGTCCAGGTCTGGCTAGGTCCAATCTTAGTCTCAGACTTGGTCAATGGTTTATGTGAATAGGGATAATATATATGTATATTTAGTCAAATTGCACACACACACAGGTTAACCTGTGATTAAAATTTCCCTTTTTGTGAGTTTCATTAATTACTCACTTTTATGTGCTTGCATTCATCAACAGACAGTCGGTGAACCTTGCAAAGTCAGGCCTTTGAGTCCTTGCAAAGTCAATGGGCAATCCTTCAATCCTCACAAAATCTACCCTGAAAAGCGCCCCAGCTCAGGGGGAGATACTGGGTCATACAGCCTGCTGCGATCTGGAGAGCTCAAAAAGGTCTCTGTCTTGGATCGCTACGTATAGGATCTTGATATGATTGGCTTTGGTCAGTATTTTACATCCTGGCCACAATTCGTGCTGAGTCATTCTGGTACACAATTAAGGGAGCAGATGGCCCAGGTGCAGACAGAGACTGCCTGATGCCAGAGTCATTATGACCAAGATAACAACACAATAGGTCTTATGGGCCAGAGGGGGGGGCGCTGAGGGTGGGGCCGGGGTCTTAGATCAATGACTGGGATGGAGGGGATCAAGTGCACCCTCAGTAACTTTGCAGATAACACCAAGTTGGGTGGGAGTGTTGATCTTCTTGAGGGTAGGAAGGGTCTGCAGAGGGATCTGGACAGGCTGGATTGATGGACCGAGGCCAACGGTATGAGGTTCAACAAGGCCAAGTGCCAGGTCGTGCACTTGGGTCACAACAACCCCATGCAATGCTACAGACTTGGGGAAGAGTGGCTCGAAAGCTGCCTGGCAGAGAAGGACCTGAAGGTGTTGGTCAACAGCCGGCTGAACACGAGCCAGCAGTGTGCCCAGGTGGCCAAGAAGGCCAATGGCATCCTGGCTTGTAGCAGAAACAGTGTATCCAGCAGGAGCAGGGCAGTGATCGTCCCCCTCTACTTGGCACTGGTGAGGCCGCACCTCCGATACTGTGTTCAGTTTTGGGCCCCTCACTACAAGAAGGACATTGAGGTGCTGGAGCGTGTCCAAAGGGCAACAAAACTGGTGATGGGTCTAGAGAACAAGTCTTATGAGCAGCTGCTGAGGGAACTGGGGTTGTTTAGTCTGGAGAAGAGGAGACTGAGAGGAGACCTTCTCGCTCTCTACAACTACCTGAAAGGAGGTTGCAGTGAGGTGGGTGTTGGTCTCTTCTCCCAAGTAACAATCCACAGGACAAGAGGAAATGGCCTCAAGCTGCACCATGGGAGGTTTAGATTGGATATTAGGAAAAATGTCTTCACTGAAAGGCTTGTCAGGGATTGGAACAGGCTGCCCAGGGAAGTGATTGAGTCACCATCCCTGGGGATGTTTAAAAAACGTGTAGATGTGCTGCTTAAGGAAGTGGTTTAGTGGTGGACTTGGCAGTGTTATGTTTATGGTTGGACTTGATGATCCTAGAGGTCTTTTCCAACCTAAATGATTCTGTTATTCTATTATACAAATATTTAATGACTGGTACAGTTATATATTTTTTTTTCTTTGTAGGATACAGTAAAAAAGGTTTGTGTTAAACAAGTAGAACCACAGAAAAAGTATGTTGCTTTCATTAATATTATCTGCTTCATTTTATCAATTAATTAAATTATTAAAACATTTAAATTTAACATTTTTCTATTTATGGAATTTTTGATGATAAGTTGTATTATCAAGAAACTAATTTAATTTCACCTTTTACTCTAATCTGGTTTTATCCTTAGGTAATACCATAGGGGAACTTCTCATTATTATGCTCTTTTTCTTCACTAAATACTTCCTTTTGTTTCAGAAACATTTCTGTTATTAGGGATTATATATAAATTCCCAAGTCATAAAACTTAATAAGACCATGATCCTAATTTTTTTCAATATCACTGCACTTAATATTTTAACCTTTCTTTACATTTGCATTTTAAATAAAAATTTACAATTATCTGAAACTGTGATGTTGTTGGTAAAGTAAGAGTTCTTGGAAACTGAGTATTATAATTTTATTCCCAGTAACATTTCTGCATATGGCCTTTCTCAACCAGAATTACAAGCAATACAGGTAGTAGTAGCAGTAAATGTTTCAAAACAATGCTATTCATATTTCCATATTAAAAACCGTGAAAAGTGCTTTTCATGAGCATGTCCAAGTTTCTTCTCTGTTCTATCTGCAAAGCAGGCACAAAACTACATGTGTTATAATTTTCTAAATTTAATCTTGAAATAGTGTTTCCTATTATTAATTTGTTTTTATTCAGTACACTTACTACTGGTTAGTAGAAATACTGTCTGTCCTGACTGGCAAAGATTTGATGCTATTTCTGCCATAAATCAGGAATAAACTAACAAGTTCATATACTACACATCCAGTTGTAGAAAATTTCATTTTAATGTTAAGGGAAAATTCAACTAGAAAATATGAATAAAAATTGGGAAACAC
The DNA here is from genome assembly GCA_013389905.1 of Sula dactylatra. NCBI lineage: Eukaryota > Metazoa > Chordata > Aves > Suliformes > Sulidae > Sula > Sula dactylatra. The sequence continues at coordinate 28,382 of WEKW01028475.1, read as the reverse complement.
TTAAGAACAGTTATTGTGTGAGGATGGAGATGAGGTATCTCTATCTCACTATTTTCAGCTTCAGGTTTTAGAGGGAGCAGCACAAAGACATCCAAGTTAGCTGTAAACTTATTAAGATCATATTAGTAACATAATATGTTTTTCTGGCTGCAGGCTGGTTCTCTCTGCAGATACTTTGGGGCTGTGCATATGTATTGAATGTTTTACCCACAAGCGTCTTAAGGATAATGGAGATGAGGCTGTAAATAGAACATAATCGTTCATATGATATGCAGAAGATACACAAATTCATGGTACATTAATAATAATTGAGGTTAGGGCTCAGAATAGTCAAGAATATTTATTAAAATGGACCCATGTAACAAAAATGCTGTAAGACTGACAAATGCAAGGCTACATGTAGATGCAATGATTGCAGTCCTATGCAGCTACATCTTGGGAGATCATATCCTGGAATACAGCAACTACCAATAACCCAGGGTTTACTACTCACCCAGTGAGTCAACAACCTGGAATGAACAACCATTGTGATACGTGGCAAAAATGCTAATACAGTCCCAAAATACGCAAACCAAGACGTAATGAGGAGAGAAGATTATTTTAATTTGTCAGGCAAGACTGACTGAAATTGGCATTTTGCCAGTCTGAAGACCTTAAAAAAATAAAAGCAAATGAAAACATAAAAAACCCCAAACCCAACAACAACAATAAAAACAACAACAAAAAAACCCTCAGCCTCAAGGCTGTACACATTGACCTCTGCCTGCAAAATGAGAGGTGATTCCATGATGTTCTATGGTATCTTGTGTCTTTTATGTATCTTGTATTGTATGATTGTGCCTCTCAAATTCCTTTTTAATGTCATTAGAGAAATAAACTAAGAAGCAAAGACTGGAAATTAAAGCTGGATAGGAAAAAAAAGACATACAGTTTTAGCAGTGAGGTTTGGAACAGTTAGCCAGGGAAAATGATGAACTTGCCTTCTCTGAAATCCAGTTTAACCTTTTAAGCTATGATAGCTTAACCTTTTAAACTATGTTTAACCTTTTAAATTATGATTACCTGTAGTGAATCAGCATGGTTTTTCTTTGGTTATCCTAGTGACAGAAGCTTCAACAATGATGTCTTTTATTTTTCTTCCTTTGAATTAAAGTTGCTTAGTTTAAATGTATTAGTTTAGGGATTTATTTCTGATGACTGCAATAATACAGATATTCCCCCAAGGAAAGGAGAAAGAAAGATTCCTATTTGTGTTTCCAAACTGCAAATCTTTCCTTCCCTATTGGAAACACTTTCACTCCTTCAAGCATTTCATTGTTCCACTTTTGAAAGCTTTTTTTTATAGCATCTCTGTTTATAGCAAAGATAGTATGCACTTCTGGTTTACATATTTTTAAATTCTAGTACTTCTCACAAACTGACATGGAAGTGATTATGGTAAAAGATGATATCTGTGATTTCTTTTTTTTTTTAACTTGTAGAAGAGAATCCAGTGCTGTTTGCAGAAGAATGAATCAGGTAGGAATGTGAAACCACAAAATTCCTTTTTCAGTTTTCCATGTGAGACCTGGGATATAGGTAAAGGACAGGGAAGTTGTACTTTTCAGACATTAAGAGTAAATGATATATATTTGTTAAAACTTTGAAATATGGCTATATTTGGCTCTCATTCCATAATAAGAAAAATGAAGATGCTTGGGTACACTTCTAATGAAAAGGTATTTGTCCACTGCGCTGATGATTTTGTTTCTCCCTCTGTAGGCTTGCATGTATTCCAGCCAGAGTTTGAAACAGCATTTGAAGAAGAGCAGCTGTCCAGTGAAATTATTATTTTATTAGATTGCTCAGATTCTATGGCAGGTTCAGCTCTACACCAAGCAAAGCAGATTGCGTTACATGTTTTGGAACTATTTTGTTTCAGACAAAGAGTGAATGTAGTAAAATTTGGCACAAGTGAGTTTCTCTTTTTTCTTTTTACCTGAGAGCCACCTTTTACCTTCTTGTCATGGCTCAATTTTATGCACATCATTATTATCAAACCAGCATGATACACTGAACTGTAACCAGGAACATGTAGCAGTATGGAATATTTCTATTCTGATATTCCAGTCATAAAACTTAAACTTGTGTTTCCATATTGTTGCTACATGCTTAATATTTTAATGTCTGAATATCAATCTTCTATTCACAGATTTCACAGAATTTTCTCCTTTTTCAGTGAAAAACATAAATGATTTGGCATCACTGAATGAGTTTATTACAGTAAGTAAAGCAGTTTTATAGTATTCTAAAGAACGCTAATTTGTATGGGAAGCTTGTCATTGCAAAACTCTGTTATGCAACTTTTCCTCTTTTTTTCTTTTTCTTTAGGCCAGCTTCTAAGATTTTTCTGTAATTTAGTCTATCTGAAGTCTGTTTTCCCTAGTAACAAGCAAAGCCACATCTGAATATTTATTGCAGTTTGGTTTTAAGCAATGGCTTAAGTTGCTATTTTAAAGCTGAGTAGCTATCAGTGTTAGGACATTTTTCAGTGTTTCCCCCTAAATTTATCTTTTGGAGTTTCATACCTCTCATTGGCTGCTCACAGCAGAAAGAGAGGAAAATATTGACTTCCTTCTGGAAATATGTAATTTGTAAGTGAAGGCGGCACTCAGGCAAAAGGACTTTTGGTGAAAATGAAAATGCTTTTGGCACCAGAAGATCAGGTGTAGACCACTTAGGACATCAGGTTTTGGTTAGTACCATGTACCATGTCAGTGCCAGAAGTAGGCTTCCCATCTGTAACTAAAGCTCCTTGATACTTGCATAAAGTGTAAGAAACTAATATAATGGATGTCTTTAAAATTGGATGGTAAGAAGCAAATAGTGACCAATGCAGAGTAGCACAAAAGGAAAAACAACACTAACTATACCTGGGTTTCACCCAGAAAAGAAATACTGGAACCATTGTGAATAGTCCTTTTTAAATGGTAGCCCAGTGTTCAGCAGCAGGCAAAAAGGTGAACACTTACGTCCTATTGCTAGCAATTTGGGAGGAGAGACCAACACCCACCTCACTACAACCTCCTTTCAGGTAGTTGTAGAGAGCGAGAAGGTCTCCCCTCAGCCTCCTCCAGGCTAAACCACCCCAGTTCCCTCAACCTCTCCTCATAAGACTTGTTCTCCAGACCCTTCAACACCTTCATTGCCCTTCTCTGGACACGTTCCAGCACCTCAACGTCCTTCTTGTGGTGAGGGACCCAAAACTGAACACAGTATTGGAGGTGCGGCCTCACCAGTGCCAAGTACAGGGGAATGATCACTTCCCTACATAGTAATCTCTTTTCCAGGATAAAGAGAGGAAAAGGGGAAGAGGAATGGTTACTTGTTGTTTCTCACATCTTAAGGATCACAGGACAGCCAGCAAAATGACAAAACAAAAACCGAACAACCCTTTTCATGCATAATAAATAGCAGAACTTCTTGTCATGCTTGATGTTGAGGCTAAACTGTAATTCAGTTCAGAAAGTGGTGAGGCAAATTAAAGGTAAGAGCTGTAAATAACTTTTAGATGCAATAGTCTGGATGAAAACTTCAGTTCAAGAAGTTCCCAAACCACTGATTACTGAAAGCTCTGAAAACAATGGAGGAGTAGCATCTACCATTTTACTTATCTATTTTGCCTGTGCCTTTTGCCTAAGCCAGAGAAGATACAGGTCCAGGTGGACCTTAAGCTCTATCTTTAATAGTGATTATAGAAGAGCAGGAATAAATAAAACTTAAAAATTAATTATTTATATTTGGGAACCAGGAGTCACGTATAATAAAATAAAGATTAAATTACACATTATATGTTATTTTAGAAAAAAATAAATTAAATTCAAACTAAAATTGTAATACTTTACTTTTCAGTCTGCTACCGCAACATTGGCAAACACTGATTTATGGAAGACCTTATGTTACTTAAGTCTGCTATTTCCTTCTCAAGGACACTGTAACATTCTTTTTATATTGGTTGGGCACATTCAGAACGAGAGTGTGACCTTCCAGACTGTGAAAGACGATGTCCAACTTACAAGGTTATTTACATGTGGTGTTGGGTAAGTACAACGTTAGCTAGCAATTGCATTTGTTTAAAAACACTGATAATGTATTCAAAGTGAAAGGTCAATAAGCTGAGAACTGTCAGATACCTGAGTGTACCGTCTTAAATATATATGCACATTTAGGTAAAATGCAGAAATGTTTGCCTACCTTTAATAACAGAATGGAAACTCTGTAAGGAATTTCAAAGGTCAGATGCCTACAAGAACATGAATTCCATGTCCAGATAGTCTTACCTATTGATATCTTTCATTATAACAACTATAGTATATAAGAATATAATTGGAAAATGAAACTTTGCATTTCATGTTTTGGTATAGTCTTATTTTAATAGTGCAATTTCAATGCAATGTTAGTAATTATATAATGTTATTGTTTAATTTTCATTTGTTTTTTAAGAAAATTACTTAAAGACAAAGTAAGCACTAGATTTCTCAATGATCAAAGGAACAGGCAAAACCTTACTGAAATTCATTGCAATGTAGTTTGACTGTTTTCAGTAACAGCAAACTAGAAAGATATGTACATGACTGAAACGACATCTTAAAAAAAAACACCTGGGTTACAGTTACATACTTCAGGTTGCGAGGCATCAATGGGAAAGGGTCAGGGAGGTGTTAGGTTCTTGCCATATCCTAGGAGGACTGGCAAGGATAAATCAAAATAAAGGCCAGTGGTGAGGTTCACGTTCTTCTCGGACCGTTTTTTTTTATGACACCGTCACCATAGCTCCCGCAACATTCCCCAGATCTTACGGCTGTGGGCCCTCTCCCAGCACTGGGCAAGCACACCCTTCAGGCCACGTACCAGCCATCCCAGTGCTCTTCCAGAGAAATCATATGTTATGACTATAATAGAATTTGCACCAACACACAATAAAGAACAGATGGTCTGTGTCCATTAGCAGCACACTGACACCATTTGCAACATATTTACATTCCTGTTATGTTCATGTTCAGCATATTTACATTCATTGATTATTGGTTATTGTTATGATGGAACTAGGCCTGGTGATGAATACTTCAGTGCTGGTAGTCTGAGAGGGCACAGCTTTTAATGTTTCCTCTAGACCACTAACATTATTGTGCTAATGTGCATCTGCTTTCAGTAGCCAGGTTCTGTATTTAACATGTTGCATTGGTAAAGTAATAATGGCGAAGAGGTGTAAGAGAGACATTCACTCTGGTTCATACTCTTGTGTAGATAAAAAGTGTGTTTTCTAGAAGACTGAATTAATAGAGAATACTACATCTGCTTTATCCATGATAATTCTCTGCGGGCAAATGAAAAAAAAATATTTTTAAATAGTGCAAGATTTGTACTTTACAAAGTTGTACAAGAAAGCAAAATCTATAAAAAGACTTCTAAAAGAGCAGTAAACTTTAAACCCAAGATATTATGTGTTCTTAGCATAGATACAATTGTACTATTTAATTTTGCCTTGAGGGGTTTTGGTGAGGATTTACTAGGTCACTAAGACAGTGGTATGGTCCTGTTGAGGAATGAGTCTACTTTCTATCCAACAAAGATTCGAGGCATACTGTGCTGTTTCTTGCCCAAAAGAATTCTCATCCACTTAATTTTTCTCCTTTAATCCTCTATAAAGTTCTCATTTGTGTATATATAACTATGAAATAGCTTCACAGTAGTCAGACTGTTGTTGAGCAGAGCCTGCTGTTCCATCAGGCTAATAAGTGTTACCATATTGGTTATATCCATCTTGTTCAGATAGTAACATTCCCTAGCTGACTGTGGACTTAGCTGCAAAATAGCTGTGTCCATGCTACATAGCTCTGCTGAGATTGAGGTTAATTAGTTCAAGATCAGGATGATTTTGATACAGTCTTATTGGTGTTTGAACCTAAATTAATTTCTCTGCACAACTCTGCACTGTGACATGTAAAAACTCATGTACCATGTAATTTCCTCGAATGTTGTTAGGAAATCTCTAATACAGCAGCATTGGCTCAGTTGTTTTCAGTTGGTCTGACCCCTCAAAAAGGGATAGAATTTTAAAAATTCAGATTCAAAAAGCTTGCAGTACTAATTACAAAAAAAATATTTAGAAATAGTATCAGATGAACAATTTAATTCAATTATTACATCAAGAATTTTTTTTGTTAGTTCCACAGCAAATCAACACATGCAGAGATCTTTGTCCCATTGTGGTGCTGGTGCATTTGAATACTTTGACCCAAAATCAAATTATAACTGGGAGGCAAAGGTACATTTATAAATCTTGACTACATTCAGTATGTGATCATTGTCTGATATATCAATATCTGATACTGCATATCTTCAGTATCTCAAAATGGGAATTACTGCTTTTCATGGGATCACGTGGCTTTGCTATTACAATAAGATAGTTCAAGAAATGTTTGATAGAAGGTGGAAGGAGAGATGCTTGTCTATTAACCCTTCTTTTATTTTAAATATAAATTGATACTAAGCGAGAAATGAAAGTATTTAGTTTGAGTATTACAAAGGTGCCTTATTTTCAGCAGGAACACATGTGCTATAGGAAGGGATATGAGCAGTGTAGAGAACCCTCAGTTCTTTGATAAGGGAGGGAATTTGTCACTGTAGTTGCCCTACCTTCTCATTCAGATTGGTCACTGAATGTGTAAAAGAAAACAAGAAAGCCATGACTTACTTTATTTTTTCTCTTCTTTTTGAGGAAGCTCTTGTACTCTTCTTGGTAAGTGCAGTAACACCAACTTGGAAATGTTTAAAAAATGTCAAGCTATATAAACAATTGTCCCTGAATGGAAAAAATGTGGCTTTACTTCTGTCAAAGCTTGCAGTCCATCTACATTGTCCTTGCTGTAGTGATCAGGCCTGTAGCAATTGTATTCTCTAACTTGACTGTTGGCGCATCTAGAAATTTCAGGCAATTTGGGACCCTATGTGCCGTGCTTTCCAGATTCCCTCAAAAGTTCTGTGTCTACAGCACTATCCTATGCCTTGAATCTGGTCCCTCTTGGAACAGTGACAGTAGAGAAGGTGCTGCAGCAAGGCTATTATCTGGCGCATTTTTGCTTGGGGGAATGGATGGAAGCATAGATTTCTCCTCTTGCTATTCTGCCTGTCATTTGAGTTATATATGCAGAAATATGCAGAGCAAGTCACGCAGATGTGCAGAACTGTTCACATCTCCCAGAGTTCACATGTAGGAGATGGTGCTAAGTGTAGCAGGCCTTATTGCCTAGCCTGTTTAGCAACCCTGATGCATAGAGATTTTACTCTCAAATTTCAGCTTTTACTTAAAAGAAGGCTCATTATTCCAGAAGCCAGAACAATAATGGCTGAGTGATTCTCCTTATTACCTCCAAACAGTAGATTCATTTTTACTGGTAATAGTATGTGGCTTGTTTTAGTTGTTTAAAAAAAAATTAGATCCATTCTAGAGTTATTTAGTTATTAGTTCCATTCAAGTTCTGTTATTTTCTGTTGAGAGATTATGTTTTCTTTTGAAAGCCTACTAACAAACAGAGATAATTTGTTTTGCTGCTTTACACAGATACAGAGCCAGGTATCTAGAATATTGTCTCCACGATCCAGTTCAGTTTCTGTTGAATGGCAACAGTTTAATACAGGTGCACCAGAGCCAATGCAGGCTCCTGCTCAAATATAGTCTTTGTTTAACAACGAGAGACTTCTTGTCTGTGGATTGATCCCTTGCTGTACTCAGATAAAGACTGGAATGCACATGCACTAATGGATAGAAATTCATATGTAAAACAATCACAAAGGAAATATTATATTGTATTAGATATCCTCTATGCAGCATGCGCTTAGCTTCTTTTTCATTGCTAAATATAATTAAGTTACTATTTACTATTAATTTAATTTAATAAGACTATTATTAGTCTTCCCTCTAAGAAGCAGAAAGGAAGAAGTTGCCTAAGTTAATGTTCCTATCAGTGTGCTTTGATAAATACAGGATTCCTTTACTTGTGACTGTCCCCTTGTAAGGGGAAGTATTTATAAACTTGACATGCAAAGACTTACAGATTTCAGTTGTGTTTGGGAGACAGAACTGCATGCATGTGTGCTGGTAACATAGCATGAGCGAGAAGGAAACAGTATTTTTTCTTCCTTTTAGGCCACCTTAAGAGCAGTAATAAATGACCAAGAACTACAGACCGTCGTGTCAACTACTGAACTACAGAAGACTACAGGAAGAGTGAGTTTGACCAACATTATTTCTGCATGCCATAGTGAGACAAGCAGCTTTTAAAAGCTACATGCTGCTTCACGCTCTTTTGAAGGAATTGAAAGCCCTGTTTTCAGCAGCTCTTGCACTTTTATTTTTGCTTCTAATATTTTAACACAGACCTTCAGTTTTCAGACTTTTAAAGGGAAACTGTTTTGCATAGCAGTGTCACCTTTCTCTGTGCTTTCCAACACAAAACTTAAGCTCCTCAGAATAGGAAGTTCTGCTTCTTATTCTGGCAGCTTTGTCCTTGGGTTGGGTGCTTTTAGATGACCTCTGGGAAGAAGCTGCTGCAGCATTCTCTTTCAAGTTGTAAATTGTTGCTATGTGGAACATCTCATCACTAGTCTGTCATCTCTAGAAATGTATGAAAAAAGAGACAGTGAAGTGTTACTAGGCTTTCCTCTGCTTCAGTAACAATGAATTAAGGAGTCTTTACGCAGAGGAAAGCACAGCACCCATTTTGAAAAGGAAAACACGCTGAACAGAACCATTTATTAAATCTAAGAGTTGTCTACCCTTGAAAAATCAAAAGAATAGCTGACCTTCAGTAATAATTCTGATACGACTGTCACCTTTTCCCCACTAATGGAAGCTGCTTTTTTTCAAATATAAACGATTCGGTTCCCTATTTAGTAGTAACCTGTTTTGAAAGCTACTATCATGGGTTGCTTTCCATGGACGTGTTGATTGTGTTGGTTTCCATAAGAACAGTTGGTTTCCAGGGACATGCCCTTCTACAGGCAAATAAAATTGGCAAGCAGAAGCAATGTATTTGCTTGCCATAATGAATTTTTGCTTTTAGAAAAATACCTGTACTACAAATTCCAGGTGCAGTTAAAAAAAAAGTTTTGAAAGGTGTATACTGAAATGGCAAAATGATAAAAATAGGGTCAAAATTAGAAAAAATTATTAATTCTTGACACTTTAGCTGAACTCAGAGAATTCCTACCTGTTTCTTTTGCCAATTTACCTTAGCTTAAAAAGTAACTATTTGCTTAAGTGGTTTTCTTCAGCAATGGCTCTCTTTGACATCTATCATATTCTTCCAAAAATGAGCCAGTGGGAATGTTTTGGCAATTGGAACTGGAATACAGCTGGACTTTACCACATTGCCCCCCAAAAGCTCCCTCTCTTTGTTAGCTTTAACATATTGAAGAGACCAAAAATGTTTTCCATTTCTGTGAAAGACTGGTTTAGTTCAAAAAAGTAATTTCTTGTTAGTACAGTTCAGTATTTCCCTTTTCTGCGTACAGCCCCTTAGGTAAAAAATTACTTGATTATGGTAGAACTAATGATTTTTTTAAAGTTGAAGACCCTAGACTCACTTTACTTTTTCTCCAAATTCTCTATTTTTACAGAGATGTTTAATTTACCTAACTTCACCTATATAGATATTGTTGGTTAAATCAGAGGTAGTTGTCCAGGGTCTGTTTACAGTCACTGGAGAAAAAATGTGTACAACTGGAAGGGGCATTCTTCCTATGTGTTTTAGTTAGCCATTTCAAGTTGGGATAATTGCCTGGTGGAGTTTTTCTGTTTGTTTACATGCCTGCTTTTTTTTCCTCACCCTTGACTATAGAGAGAATGTGCAGAATAAGTAAAGACCTGGGTATTTTTTAGTTTGCTGAAATTAAGTGAAATAAAAATGTGCCTTAGGTGCAGGTTGTGATTGCTTTTCAAACGGAAAATTAGCCTGACCCTTCCTGAGAGAATGGGATTCTGTGTAAATATGATAGCTAACTGCCTGAAGCTGGACCTCATAAATGAAAGGATGATTTAAAAAAAAAAAAAGTTACTACTCATCATCAGTGTAGTTTTTTTCTAGGTGCTGCACAAACTTGCAGCAAGAGCTTTTATTAATGACTATGAAGATGGGTTTCTTCATAAGAATGAAACAGAACATGAGGCCTGATAATCTGAAATTAAAAGTAAGCATTTAAAATATTAAATAGCAAATGTTTCAGTGGAATAGAAAAGATTTTCTTGCTTTGTTAAATGTAACTAGAAGGTTGCAATTCTAATATAATTTTAAGGTTAAAGTCACCACATAGTAATATCCTCCAAGATAAGATCTTGAAAAATTTTGGGACAGTCTTTTCTTCTTCCCCTCTATAAGAATGCCCTCTATTGGCATACTGCGTGCATATTTTTCCTAATCTATACTCCATCATGGTAGGCTATTGGTGATTCTTCTTTTCTTGTGACAGATAAGCCAGTGTCCTGGTTTCAGCTGGGATAGAGTTAATTTTTTCATACTAGCTAGTATGGGGCTATGTTTTGGATTTATGCTGAAAACAGTGTTGAAAATGCGGAGATGTTTTAGTTGTTGCTAAGCAGCGCTTACACTAGTCAAGGACTTTTCCAGCTTCCCATGCTCTGCTGGGTGCACGGGAAGCTGGGAGGGGACACAGCTGGGACAGCTGACCCCAACTGACCAAAGGGATATTCCACACCATATGACGTCATGCTCAGCATATAAAGCTGGGGGAAGAAGGAAGGGGGGGGCATTTGGAGTGATGGCGTTTGTCTTCCCAAGTAACCATTACGCATGATGGAGCCCTGCTTTCCTGAAGATGGCTGAACACCTGCCTGCCAATAGGGAGCAGTGAATTAATTCCTTGTTTTGCTTTGCTTGCATGCGCGGCTTTTGCTTTCCCTATTAAACTGACTTTATCTCAAGCCAGGAGTTTCCTCACTTTTATTTTTCTGATTCTCTCCTCCATCCCCCCCGGGGGGAGTGAGCAAGCAGCTGCGTAGGGCTTGGTTGCTGACTGGGGTTAAACCACGACAGCCAGTTTACAAGCTTTGTTGCGGTTGAGAAAAGGGTATATGTTTTCTATATAATATCTTGTTCCCACTAGCTTCTCTGTCAAAAGACCCTAAATTCGGTAACCTTGTACGTATCAAAACCAGTCTTCTTTTTGCTGAACAATGATTATTCTTTTACAATAGAGCTAAAACTATTATTTTTTATGTTATTTTTGTTTCTTCTGCAATATAGGAAGTTATTTTCCTTTTCTATCTCTTATATTGCTTGTCCTTACTTTAAAATCAAAGTTTGTCAATCTATGTCTTCCTGTTGTTTTTTGTTACAAGAGTTTGTAATTCCTGATAGTGCTGCGGGAGCAAGACAGGTCAAAGGACAAGGCCAGATGAAGAGTACTCTTCAATCCTTGGTGCATGAGCCACAGAACTCTTTCTAATAAAAAGTAAGGATGCCGAACTATAGCAAACTGGCCACTCTAGCCATAGATTGGTGAAGTAATGCATTTTGTATTGACAAAAGTCATTTTAGGGGAGTCTGTGTCAGGTGGAAGTCACAAGGTAAGCAAAACTTGAAAAATCTCTCTTTAATATTGCAGTAAACTATGGCACTTTTTCATTTGTTTTCAATAAACAAAAGCTTTGCAGCAAATGGAAAGAAGTACATATAAATGACCACCTTGAAATTCAAGGGTCCATAAGAAGGGTTTTCAGTGTATCACGATAAGCAAGATGATATCAGTTGGATTAAGTATTAGATGGCACACAGAGAATGGGAATTCACCTGATCAAATACATGTGCCTACATTTAGCAAAAAATTAGTCATGTTTGCCCTGAGACGTATCTCATGGTCACTAGAAATAAATAGATATTTCTAGAGCTTGATTCATCTCATCCTAAAGTTAAATACCTAAACCAGTTTAGATTCATTTTCTCAAAAGGTCTTTTTCTCAGCACTGATTATAAGGGTTACCTAAAGTCACTACTTCATACGGAAGGATCACTTCCTCCAAGCTCAAAGGCAGTCTATCCCAAGGAACAGGAAGTCAGGCAAAAATGCCAGGAGGCCTGGCTTGAACATGGATGAACAAGAAATTCCTGGGAAAACTCAAACATAAAAAGGAATTATACTGACAATGGAAGCAAGGAAAGGTAAGCTGGAAAGAATATAGCGACACTATCTTAGCATGCAGAGACATTGTTAGGAAAGCCAAAGTCCACATGGAGTTGAATCCGGCAAGGGATGTCAAAGACAACATGAAGGGCTTGTGTAAGTATGTAAGTGGCAAAAGGAAGACTAGGGAAAATGTAGGCCTGCTGCTGAATGGGGCAGAGGAACTGGTGATACAGGACATGGAAAAGGCTGACGTAGTGAACACCTTTGTTGCCTCAGTCCTTACTAGCAAGAGCAACCTTTGGAAATTCAGGGCCCCAGAGACCAGGGGGGAAGTTTAGAGCAATGAAGATGTACCCTCGGTAGAAGAGGATCAGGTCAAGGAATACTTAAGCAAACTGGACATACATAAATCCATGGGCCCTGGTGGGATGCACCCACAAGTGCTGAGAGAGCTGGCTGGTGTCATTGCAAGGCCACTCTCAAAAATCTTTGAATGATCATGGCAACTGGGAGAAGTGCCCGAAGACTGGAGGAAAGCAAGTGTCACTGCTATGTTCAGGAAGGGCAAGAAGGAGGACCAAGGGAACTACAGGCTGGTCAGCCTCACCTTGATCTCTGGGAAGGTGGTGGACCAGCTAATCTTGGAAACCATTTCCAGGCACATGAAGGATAAGAAAGTCATCAGAATTAGCCAGCATGGATTCACCATGTGGAAGTCATGCTTGACCAACTTGATAAACTTTGAAGATGAAATGACTGACATGGTAGATGTGGGGAGAGCAATAGATATTGTCTACCTGGACTTCAGTAAGGCTTTTGACACTGTCTCCCATATGATCCTCATACAGAAGCTGATGAAGTATGGGCTGGATGAGCAGACAGTGAGGTTGACTGAAAACTGGCTGAATGGCCAGGCCCAGAGGGTGGTGATCAGTGGCAGGAGGTCTAGTTGGAGGCCAGTGACTACCAGTGTACCCCAGGGGCCAATAGTGGGGCCTGAACTGTTCAAAATCTTCATTAATGGTCTGGATGATGGGACAGAGTTGTACCTTCGGCAAGTTTGCCAATGCTACACAACTGGGAAGGGTAGCTGATACACCAGAGGGTCGTGCTGCCATCTGGAAGTACCTTGATAGGCTGGGGAAATGGGCTGACAGGAACCTTATGAAGTTCAAAAAGGAGAACTTTTACAGCTTTTCACAGTGTCCAAACCAGTTCTTTTATCATCACAATTTACTATTTCACATGGTATATTAATATAAATAAAAGTAGGCCTGAATGAAGAATTCAGTGGAGGTGCTGGATAAAACAAGGATGCCTTTTCCTGTTTTTACTGTTTCATCTTGATGTCTACATTATTATGTAAAAAACAATACCAGTAGCATAGGTGCATTGTAAGAGTTAGATTTTCCTGTAAATATTGCTGTCCTGAGTAAAAACTCCAACATTTGCAATTAAAGATCAAAAGACAGACATGCATTCCAACAAACATCTGATTGAAAAGCAACTATAAAATGTAATGCTGTGAAGTTATTAGAAATTCCCAGGCCAACGACTACTTTTCAAAATAAGATAACTCAGCTAAGTCAATTTAAATATCTTTCTGTAATGCACCTGAATATTCCATCTGGTACATAACAGAAGCAATATTCAGAAGAAAAAATATGTTACAGATTAGCAAGGGAACACCTGTGTGATTTCATGATCTGGTTGTTTACAAAGGATGTCATTCTGATTTTTATACATCTGTTTTTGCAATTCTTCAAAAGATTCAGTTTCTCCTTGTCAATATGACGCCTCTCAAAACAGACTTCTAGAATGTTATGTTTGAATTATGTCTGTAAATATAATAGCTTTAATCTCATTTCTAGTCTAGGATGACTTTTTTGCCCCAGTGGAACAAAACATTGCAGATATCTTAAGGCAAAAGCACCTATATAAGACAATGCAGTACCATGCAGAAATACCCAAACTAGCCCATTCAGCTTGACACTGTATTATGTTACGTAATTTGTCTTCTTAACATGATTTTGCAGAATGCAATGTATTTTAAGTACATCTATAATAATGCTTGTGTTTGCTTTCCTTTAAAGGGTGGCAATAGGCTTCTGACAAAAAGAATTGTGCAAGATTTGGATTTTATTTCAGTTACCTGGATTTGAACAAATTATACATACAAATGTATACAGTCCACCTTTATATTTCATGTGAATCTAATTACTGATAATACATTGTCCCTCAATATAATAAAAACCACAAAGTTACATTTACTGGGTTTTTTGTATATACTGAGTATTTTTCATGTACTGCATTATCTACTTATTGCCTCATTTCAACACATTTCAAACTCACAAAGAAAAGTGCACTGTCTCTATATGCCAGAGAATTTTCAGGTTCGTAGCTGTGATGCATTTTAACGTAGGACACTAATGAAACTTGTTCTGCTGATGCTCCAAACGTCCTGGAAATTATAGCTCAAGAAGATGTAGATTTTTTTTACCTTACATAGTCTGGTACCAAAAGTCAATGGCTTCTTATTCTTCAATGTCCAAACAATCTGGCTGCTTATTTTCAGAAGAAATTGCCTCTGATGCCCTGGTAACTACATTTAATATATGTTGTTATTGCTAACAGTTTTGGTATATTATCCAGTTGCGATGCTGTATTGTATGTGTAACCTTATAATATTTTTTCATGAAATCTGTTCAATTTTTAATTATTTTGAACATAATTAATGCCATACAAGTACTGTGTGGAATTTTACTATAAACACGAAAATTTGGAGGACCCTGTCCCAAAAATAAAGTACACTTAAAAATATCATGAGTGCAGCAGAAGTTTTGAGAGACAATATAATAATACAGACTTCTTTTCCCTTCCAGAAGAAACTAACACCTGTTAGAGTATTCTCATAAGAATATGCTAGTGTAGATGAATCCTTAAATTCCCCTCCAAGAAACTGGGGGGGGGAGGGGGGGGGCTTCAAGGAAAATCACCGTATTGATCCATAACTAAGTCTCCACTAGCAGAGAGACACAGGTAAAGCAGAGAGACTACTGGGTATGGGGATAAGCATGACTGGAAGAAGAGGACATATTGCTAGCATGCAATGGGACAATCTCTGGGATGAGGAGGGAGCAATGACAGAAAGTTGAACTAGTAAAATTGGATATTTGCTAGTTATGGTAGCTCTCTCTTGACTTTGGAAACCACAAGAGATGCCTGCATCAGTTAGCCAGCAGGTATAATTCTGTCCATCTGTAAAGTCTTAACACATCAAAGCTTTACATCTCCAAATTGTGTAAGGGACTCAAGAAAATCATTATTTGTCTATTAAATTGTGTTGTGCGTGACCATGATGTGCATGTAATACAACTTGGGAGCATCATCTCAGCCAGTAGTCTGTAATATATTAAGATTGTGAGCTATTTAGAACAGTACCTGGGTGTGTGTTCTATAATTTAGGTCAACTCATATAAAGCCATTTTCCTGATCCTTCAGCCGAAGAATTCCTAGGCACAAGAGTACCAAGCATCTATGTTGGTGTATGGTGGCAGGATAGCCCAGGCTCACTAGCTTGTATGCAGCAGCTACTGGACCTCATCTGGTACATGTGCCAGAACTGCAGCACAAGCAGGAGCCACGCTTCACCTTGTGTAGATCTATCTTCTGTATATGTACAACAATATTGTACAGTGGAACTTCCTCAGCTTATAATCATCCTTGTATTAATAATTTTTATCATAATAATGTAAAATACCTCTCTGCTCATATTTTGTCACAGTCAAACGTTCCTCTGAATTTGCCCAGTGTAAGCTAGAATAGAGTAAGAAATTTTTAGTTTAACCGATACATTACTTTCATTTTGAACATATGAATGACACTATAATGATACTGCACACAGTATAAGAAATACTGTTGTGATTAAAAAGAGAAAAGTATCTTATGAATTCTGAAATTATTTTGTTTCCTTGTAATTTTACTAAACAGGCATGTTCCCCAGCAGTAGATGGTGTCCATTCAGCTGATTTCCTAACTGAGAAAGGTGAACCTGAAACCTTCCAATTTCAACCTGAAGAAGTTCTTGTTAGTCAAAAGAGCCTCTCACCAAAAACCATGGCTCAGTTCTTTGTAAATGTTTCTCAATTTGAAAGTAGTATTTGCAGTCTCAAATCAAATATCAATTTTGGTAGCGCTATCACAAAGGAGAGATCATCTGGAACAAGGTCACCTTCAGCGTACGACCTTCATCTGCTGCAAGATGCTGAATGTTTTTCGTTATTTGGTTTTAAACCTAAGCCAGGAGGAGGAATTGACCTGACTCAACAAAGATCACTTCAGACACCTGCACTTACAAAATCAGATGTTTGTGTGGATGTTCTTGAGCCTGCTCCTCCTCCTCCCCCTCCCTATCCTTTTCAAAAATTGGTGGGAGGCATGAAACAAGTTTCTTCTTCTTGTGTTGCTCCAATGCAGGGTTTAGTATAGTTTGATTCACCTACCCTTACATGCACAAATTCTGAAAAGACTAATGTTGAAAAACAAGTTATTCCCAAATTTCCTTTTTTTTAAACTAATAGAAAAGAAGCTTTGCCATGGTCAAAGTGTAAGGAAAAGGGAGCACATTGCCCTGATGTTACAGCTCCTCATTAAGGATCTACTGAGGAGTTTAAGGTTGTGGTAAGTCTTCCATCAGTCGTCTTTTATATATATATATAGGATGCTACACATTTTGTGTTGAAATCCAAGTTGCATTCAGCTAATGAAAGCTGCCTTAAACATTTGCATTTCAAGGTACATGGATGCACAGCCAAAAAAGGACATGGTAAGGCTGGTAATGAGGCTGCTTTCCAATTCAAGAAAACTGAATCTGAATTTTGCCACTTTTCCCCTACTACTCCAATAGGCGACTTTTAAATGGAATTACTTTGTATCGTGATGTAGCAGCTATATGGGTAATGGTGGAATACGATTCTTAAAGAACATTACACTGTTTATTCAGGAACAATCTTGTAGTTTTATGCCAACACAGAGGATTCAGCAGAGACTTCTGTTCAGTTTGGTAAACAGGAATGTGTCATGGTTTTAGCTGGGGTAGCGTTAATTTTCTTCACTGTAGCTGGTATAGTGCTGCGTTTTGGATTTAGGATGACAATAACGTTGATAACACACTGATGTTTTAGTTGTTGCCAGGTAGTGCTTACAGTAGTCAAGGACTTTTCCAGCCTCCCATGCTCTGCCAGGTGCACAAGAAGCCGGGAGGGGGCACATCCAAGACAGCTGATCTGAATTGGC
This sequence comes from Sula dactylatra, assembly GCA_013389905.1. NCBI lineage: Eukaryota > Metazoa > Chordata > Aves > Suliformes > Sulidae > Sula > Sula dactylatra. The sequence goes on along the minus strand of WEKW01028475.1, from coordinate 10,904 downwards.
CAAAGGGATATTCCATACCATGTGACGTCATGCCCAGTGTATTAACTGGGGGGAGTTGGCCGGGGGAAGCAGCGATCGCGGCTTGGGGACTGGTGGTGTCAGTCAGCAGGTGGTGAGCGGTTGCAGCACATGTGGGGTTTTTTTCCCTTTTCCCTCTGTTCCCCGGGTTTCATTTCTCTCTCTTGTTAATTTTTTTTAATTATATCATCATCATCATCATCATCATCATCATCATCATCATTATTATTATTATTATCATTATTGTTATCATTACCATTACTACTATTGCTATCTTATTTTAATTATTAAACTGTTCTTATCTCAAAACAAGAGTTTTCTTGCTTTTGCTCTTCCAATTCTCCCCCTTCCCACTGGGGTGAGAGGAGTGAGCGAGCGGCTGCGTGGTGCTTGGTTGCTGGCTGGGGCTAAACCACGACAGAATGAAATTCCTGAGCTCCAGAATCAGGTGCAGTACCCATCCTCTATTCATGCATTACCTAAAAATAAGATATGAGTAGAAGGAAAAATTATCTTCAGCCCTGCCCTGAGATAAACATTTTGTAAATTATTTTGTTTGCTTTGCTTTTTAAACCAATTTTATGAAGAGCATGATGACATCAAAGTCATGCTATTTTTTTGTTCCATTCATGGTCAATCCATCATGCTTAAGAAACAGTATAAAATCAGAGCCAATAAGTGGTGATAACATCTCCAGAGTCAAATTTTACTCTGGATTTGCCCGGTGTAAGGTAGAACAGGGTAAGAAATTTTTATTTGAAACAATAAAATTATTTTCATTTTGAACATACAGATGACAGTATTGTGATAATGTGCATAATACAAGAAGACATAGAGTTTTGATTAAAAGGACAAATAACTCTGGAATTATTCCATTCCTTGTAATTTTGCTAAACAGGATCTTTCTCCAGCTGTAGCTGACGTTTGTGCAAATGCTTTCCGAAGTGTGAGAGAATGAACATTTTTCAACCAGAAAAAGAGGTTCCTTTTTAAAAAGAGGAGTGGTTTTTAAACTTCTAAATGCAATTACTTTGTATCATGATATAGTAGCTGCATGGGTAATGGTGGTAAGATTCTTAGTGAACATTATCCTCTCCAGGAACAATTAAGGTGCTTTATAAAAATGGAGAAAGAAAGGATTCAACAGAGAATTTTGCTGACCTTTGTAAACTGGAAAGAAATTTTTGTGCTCCAAAATCAGGTACAGAACACATAGTCTATTTGCGCATTACTTACAAATAAAATATAGGGAGAAAGAAAAATATTTTTACTTTAATCCTGTCCTGAAATAAAGTAAAATACATTTATAAAATGTTTACAAACAGATTTTACAAATGTATGATTACATCAGTCGTGCTATGTTTTATTGCTTTCATGGGCAACTGAGCAATAGAGGATGACACCGATGAGTTATTCTTTAAGGAACTAAGGGATGCCTCTAAGTCATCTGCCCTTGTCTTTATGGGGGACTTCAACCTGCCAGATGTCAACTGCGAATACCACACAGCTGAGACAAGCAGGTCCAGAAGGCTCCTAAACCATCTGGATGACAACTTCTTGGTACAGGTACTAAGGGAGCCGACCAGGAAGGGTGCCTTCCTTGACTTGTTGCTTATTAACAGAGAGGGCCTGGTGGGTGAAGTGGAGATTGGGGGCCAGCTTGGCCACAGTGACCATGAAACAGTCAAGTTTAAAATCTATGGTGACAGGAGGAAAGCTGCCAGCAAGACCTCAACTCTGGACATGAGGAGAGCAGACTTCAGGTTGCTCAGGGAACTGCTTAGTAAGGTCCCCTGGGAAAAAGCTTTTGAAGGTGCTGGGGTCCATCAGTGCTGGTCGCTTTTTAAGTACCGCCTCCTAAAAGCACAGGAGCAGGCAATCCCCAAGTGTAGGAAGTCAAGCAGGTGAAGCAAAAGGCGGGCTTGGCTGACCAGGGATATTCTTCTAGAAATAAGGAGAAAAAAGAAAGTATGTGGCCAGTGGAAGCAAGGTCAGGCGACACAGGAAGAGTATAAGGACGCTGTTCGCCATTGCAGGAAGGAAATATGTGCAGCCAAAGCTCAGTTAGAGTTGAAGCTGGCCAGTACCTTGAGGAACAACAAGAAGGGCTTTTTAAAATATGTTAACAGCAAAAGGCAGGCCAGAAATAACATTAGCCCATTGCTTGATGAGAATGGTTACCTCACAAGCAGAGCCATAGACAAGGCAGAGACATTTAATGCTTTCTTCACCTTGGTCTTCAACACCAATGTTGGGCTCTGGGACCCCCAGATCCCTGGGCTAGAGAACCGTGACTGTGGGAATGATAAACTCCTAATAAACCCTGAACTTGTGCAGGACTTGCTGCTCCAGCTAGATCCCTATAAGTTGATGGGGCCTGGTGGGATACATCTGAGGGTACATAAAGAGCTGGCTGATGTCATAGCGAGACCTCTCATGATGATTTTTCAATGCTCTTGGGAATCTGGAGAGGTCCCAATTGACTGGAAGCTGGCAAATGTTGTCCCAGTCTTCAAGAAGGGCAACAGGGATG
>WEKW01028474.1:4760-30329 GCA_013389905.1 Sula dactylatra | reverse complement strand
TCCATTAGACAAGTTATTCAAAAGAGAGTTTGAAAAGAAAAAGTCAACTTGTTCTCTAAAACAGCATTTCATACATTTTCACCTAGGACTGAATGAGAAGGTTTACAGGCAATTGAAAAAGATATATACAAATGATGATACTGACTTTTTTAATACTAATGAGGTGAATGCAGCTGTAAGAGAAGCTAATAAAAATATTTTTAATCCATTTGCTTGAAAGGTAATAAAAATCCTTGTTCCTTGGTGGAATAAAAGTGTAATACAGCTATTAAAGATATTGCAGGAAGAGGGAGATCCAAATAAAGCTGAGACGTCACGTTTAGTAGAAGGCTTAATGGAATACAAGGGGCTCAAAAGGTTATAAGGCTGAGAGAAAGTACATATTGGCATAAGTTTTATTCAAGTGTTAGATAAAATGCAGTGTCATCAAAACTGAGATGAAGAAAAGGTCTACAATGCTAGGATAAGTAGAGAAGATAATTACATAAAAAATGTATTACTATGTGAAATTTAAACTGTGATCATATATAATGGAAGGCTTTGTTATACAATGGATCCATGGCGCCTTTTGATGCATTAGGACAGGAGAAGCATCAGGAATGCTCTGAGAAGCCAAAGAAGACACTCTGCTAAGAAGCAGATGCATCTCTCTATTAAAAATAGCTGCTACATTTGGTTCATTAAAACTCACCACTTTGGAGGGGAATGATATATGGAACATTTAACTTATAGACATCTTTGAGTCTGGCTTTATGAGAGTCAGAAGCTGAATGTAAAAGTTTTCCTTTGAAAGTTTTCCTTCCAGTAAGGGGAGATGTCCCTCAGCAGGGCGATGCAGAAACTCACACTCCTACTCACCATGCTCTGTCTGAAAACCGTAATGCTTTCATTCCTTCCACTTTCAGTGCATCTGCGTTATCTTTTTGGTTTGGATCAGGAGTCATCTTTTGCTGTGAATCTCATGATTCACACACGCTTACATTATTTTGATTTTAAAATTGAGTGATCTTGGAGTTCATGAACTGCATTTCTCTTGAGTGCTGCTAAACCACAGATATGCTTCAAGAGCACACCCAGTACACTGCATCCATTAATGGACGTTCAGACGATGGGAACAAACCAGAGTCAGTATTATGCACCCCCTGCCCTCTCATGCAGTGTGGATATTGGTCCTCAATGCCAATTATTTTTCTTTATAAATTTTCTCTTGGTTAGTTACTGAGATAGACATGGCCTTGGTGTTGAGTACTCTTCATCTCATGATTTGAGAATGTGACCAAAAAAAAGGCTTTAAAGCATTGGTGTTTAGTAAACAATTAGACATAGTTAATGGAAATGGCTATAAAGTATTTGTTTATCAATAAATCTTACAGATTTTTGTTGCTTATTAAAATAATTTTCTCATTCAAAGTTTTTCTTAGTCAATATCTGGGAAAAAAAGTATGTCCTGGAAACTTTTGACAAAAAAGGCTTATTTAATTAACAAAACCCCATTTCCCCCCCCCCTCTATTTTTAACAAATAAGCAAACATTACCAAACATTACTGGAGCTGTAAACACTCTGTCTACCTAACAGAAGGAATGCCTGTGTAATTTATCCTAGGCTTTTAGTAGTGATTTTATTTGTTGTAAGTCTGCTTAGAACATACCGTATTGAATTAACAGTGAATAGGTGTAATTTGCATTATTTTAGTGCATCGAGGTAAACAGAACATGAAGATCCTAGTGAAAGCACTTGTTATATATTGCATAACTGATTACTCTGTAGTAGATGGTAGAGCTTATTTTGGCACAGCAGACAGTTCCGAAGGACAATTGAATACCAAGTCCAAAAGTGATGTTTGGATGACTTGTTTGAGGAAAAAATGAAAAGACAAGACATCTTCTCATAAAAGCATAGAAAATTCTCATCACCACTTAATTTTTTTTTTCCCTGAGGTAAATATTTTCTATTTATCCTGCTGAGGGAAATTAAGGGGCTATGAAGATTTAAATTGGGTTAAACCTTATGAGCCATATGGGAAGAAAAATCTCCCTAGTTAGAGAAATGGTCTTAGAAAAAGTAATTAAATTGCAACTAAAGTACTTTCAGAAAACACAGATTAGTGAATCCCCCAAAGTAGAGAAGATATAATTTTACATAACAGTAAATCTGATCATAAAACCTTAATGTGAGCTCATAATGTAAATCTTATGATTCATCATAAAAAATTTCTCAAACAGTTCTCATCAGAGTCTTCAGATTGCCTCAAATTTCTTGATTTATGGAGGCCTCTTTAAAATCCTGACTGTGGTGCTGTATAAAGTAAAATATGATAAAATAATTTAGCAAATATTTTAATGCAGTATTGTTGCAAATAAAACCTTGTGGATCCTGCCGACTACACCAAATTGTCGCAAATACAGATATGGCCAACTACACCAAATTGTCAGGAATATAATTTGTAACGCAGCTTTAGTTAGCAATTTAAGATTTATTAATATTTTTGAGATAGATCACAGTATTAGGCTGTATAATTCTTAACAGTATTGGCCAATTTAAACAGCAATTTGATGGAATTTATTACAATCAACATAGAGACTTAGTTAAAGATTCAAGAATGGTAAGGTTCACTCTATTATTTACATGGAAGAAGGGCACAAAGGAAAATTCAGTTATGCTCAAGTTAGAATGATTCACAGATGGGTCATGGATGCAGCGGATAAGGACGACCCTCCTGTTGAGTCACGAGGTTCAGAATAGATCCCCTTGCTTTCTAAACTTCTTTCAGAGAGAAGTCTAGGTGTGGCTAGGTCCAATCTTAGTCTGAGACTTGGTCAACGGTTTATGTGAATTGGGATAATATATATATATATATAGTCAAATTGCACACACACACACCCCCTGAGGTTAACCTGTAGGTAAAATTTCCCTTTCTGTGAATTTCATAAATTACTCACTTCTATGTCTGGCATTCATCAGCGCACAGTCAGTGAACCTCGCAAAATCAGGCCTTTGATTCCTCACAAAATCGTTAACACATAATCCTTCAGTCCTCGCAAAATCTACCCTGAGAGGCATCCCAGCCCAGGGGGAGATACAGGGTCACACAGCTTGCTGCGGTCCTGGTCGCCCTCTTGGATCGCTTGTTATAGGATAAAGATGATTGGCTTTGGTCAATATTTTACATTCTGGACACAATCCTGATGTACCATTCAGGCAGCAGATAGCCCAGGTGTGGACAGAGATTGCCTGACGCCCAAGTCGTTATAACCAAGATAACACAATAGGGCTTATCCCGGGATCTCAGAGTGGCCCAGGGAGCGGCGCTGCACCACCGCAAGTATTCATACCAACATAAATTCTAACAAATTGTGGTGGGTTGACCCTGGCCAGGTGCCAAATCATCACCCAGCCACTCTCACTCCCCTCCTCAACAGAACAGGGCAGAAAATAAGATGGAAATCTCATGAGTCGATATAAAGACAGGGAGATCACTGACCAATTATCATCACAGCCAAAAGAGACTTGACTTGGGGAAAAGTAGTTTCATTATTACCAATTAAAAATCGAGTTGAATGGTGAGAAACAAAGAAAAAACTAAAAATCACCTTCCCCCCACTCCCCCCTTACTTTCCTCCTTCTCACTCCCTGTCCTTACCCTGCTGAGAGGGTGAAGGGACAGCAGAAAGCAACATCATTTTTCTCCTTCCCTACACATTATGTTTTTACACAGGAGGCTTACACAAAGCAGAGCTGCAGATTGTTTTTCACTGGCTTTCCCACTAGCCAAAGAGAACCACCAACTTTTTAATTCAGGATGATGCATACCTGCCACAGTGAGCTACTACTCTGAGACATGATGTCAGAGATAGAAGTGGTCAGAATTTCCTGAGGGAGAGTTTTTTTCATTGATATATACTGTTACCAGAGTTTATGACAAAAGCAAGTGTGCCAGTTCCTGCAGTGGTAGATTTCTAATCAAAATAACGGAGGCCTCCATTCTGAATACCCAACAGTGTATTATTTTTATCGTTATGAAGTTTGGGGTAATTTTGAATTCAGGAAAATAATTTACTGCACAGCTGTAGTAATAATGACCACATATAAACTACCTGTTGAGGAATGGCAGAGATGTGTTTTGGGACTGGGTATATTCTCTTTGCAGAATGAAGAAAATCAGAATAACCTGAGAACAGGCCTGTATTAGGAAGTTACCAAGCCTATGTGCTGTGCACTGGTATTATGTGACAAAATCCTTCAGTTCTTTCTGTACTAAATAGCAGAAATACTTTTTAACCATAGATAAAATAGAAAATTGGTCAAAATATGTGTAAACATACTCATGCAGGTGAATGCTTGCAAGTGCGTGGTATAGGCTTGCAGAGCAAGACTTTTACCTTGAAGTTCTGTCTTGAAGATGACCCAGTTACTGTATCCATTTCCATTCACATGTGCCAGCATTAGATTTTGTTCTATGTCAGTGATCATTGCTAGCTAGGCATAAAAATGTTAGAAGAAACAAATCTAGCTGCATTTCTTAGTATCAGTTTTTACTGTGTTCATAGAGTTCTTGGCTCTTTACAGAGGTATTGGAAAACAACTTTTCTGCCAATTACCACTAAAGAAGCTATAGTTGGCCTAACACTTCTGATGAAAACTTTCACAAGATATTGCTGAATCTTATTTGCTACCTAAAAAGGCAACATGAACTTTCTTCTAAGATCTGAATGCACACTGTTCCTATCTGAGAAGCTCAAACTTTCATTATCTCTGTGCTTTTAGGTTTGCTTTTTCACTACCCTTATTTCATTTTAAGTAATCAGATTTAGCAGGCTGCCACCACCCTTAGGTATTATGCTTTACTCCTACACTCATTTTGCCTTCTATATTTTATTATGCTAGCATTTCTGTTCGCTGCTCTGAAGATTTCTTTTTCATTATTTTGACCAGAATTTGCTTATGTGTCTGTATTTGTCTGTATTAACAATTTATCTATAAAGTATTATTAAATAAGTACAAACCATACAGCTCATCTCTGGAACCAGCACAGCGACACTGCATATACACTGAACCACAAGAGACATAAAATGAGCATTTAATGTGGTAACTGGTATAAAGGAATGCATGGGATTAATTGGCAAAGTAACACCTGGGAAGTGATTTAATAAAAAAATTTTTCAGATAGGAAGGAAAAGGCCCTAACACATCACAGCTGTTCTGGGAAAACTTACAGGATACAGAAGTCTGTCAGAACAATAATGGAGTATGCTAAATACCAAGCCAAATGGCCAGCCCTTCCCAACCCACACATGACTTTTAAAAAGCTTTTAAGCCCTGGACAAAAGTACCTTCAGAAGGTATAGTGCTCTACCCAGAAAGGCAGAAAATATCTATCCACACACAAAGTAGATATGCATATGATAGTTTGGCTGTTGCTCATTCTCTTTTTATATATATTCAATTGTCTGTTCAAAATTTTACATATCAGTTAAGTTCCCTGCTTGGAGATTAGGAAATAAATATGAAATAATAACTTTTCTCTTATATATCGTGCATATTTATCATTCCATCTTTTATTGCAACCTATCTCCATTGTCAGTATTTTCCTTCAGCTTTTTCTTGCATATGCCAGTCTGTCTTCTTATCTCTATTTTTCCTTAGGTCTTCATATCAATTTCTTCAACTATACGATGCTTAACAGTCCTTGAGTTCTTAGAAACTGTGTTGCTCAGGAGCCAAGAGGAGACCAGATAAAGGTGCCATTCTCATTTGATCTTCGATCGCAAAGTAGGCACACAGTAGGCAAGCAATCCCACAGCTAGACACCTAAACCCTGATTATAAGGCAGGCATGTGGCTTAAAGGGCTCCAAGACAATCAGAAAAGGTGGTTTCCACCCTTGTTGGAGCCCCACTAAGCAATGTTTCCCCTGGAGCATAACACTACTAGTGTCTGCACCAGTTGCATGAGACCCAGATCCATGTTACTGGGTCATCTCGTGGCTCCTACTTCAAAAGAGCTGCTTCCTCCACAGCAGAGGTTACTTCCACTCTGGTCACTCTCAGTGGGGTAGGACGTACCAAAGGGGTAGGACAGGATGAGACCATATGGGCAGAGGGCGAGACCATATGGGCAGAGGGCATGCCCATGGAGAGGCAGAGTCCAGGCTGTCCATGGGGATGGGGCACAAGGTTGCCTATGGTGACAGGAGGACAGTCTGCTTTGGAGAAGGAGAGGGCTCAAGAGCAACAGGGATTGTTTATCTGCTGTGGAGCCTGGGGGGAAAAAGTGTCTGGATTCCCTTTGCTGCTTCTCACCATTCTGTGACCTGGCTCCTACTGACTTGCAGCCCCTTTGATAACTTATTTACTTTGAATTTGGGTTAAAAGCAAAAGAGAAACTCTTCACAGATTTCAGTAAAACTGCTGTAATCCAGAACCCAATGTTAACAATGCCAGCAAGTACCTAAGACTCTTGGGAAGTGGTCACAGAAAACTCATTTGTGTCAGCTCGGTGCTGTGCACGGGAGCATTGAGCTTCCTGAACAGTAAGAAAAAAATCTGTACGGATGCTCCTGCATAACTTAGATTGTAAAAAAAGCTCATCCTTTCTCAGTTTATTTCCATTTTTAGTCTGAGGTCCAGAGGATGCCAGTGTGATGCCACTTAGTATAGAAACTTTTTCTGTGCTGAATTTCTCTAAATCTATGATTAGATCCCTGATCCCATTTTGACAATCTTACCCCATGCTACTTTTTATATAGTCATTTAACATTAGCAATATTTTAAAGGATGGCAACAGACTCACTGTGGTACTGTACTGCACCACAAACAAAAAAAATCTCAAGCTTGAGGAATAATTGCTTTCTTGTTTGATTTCTGTTTCTTTGTTCCTTTTTTTATGGTATATGCAAACTAAACAATGGGCTGGGTCTCACAGAGAGAAGGAAAAAAAGGGACAGGGCAGGGGGAAGGGTAGAAAGGGCCACTAAATACTAAAGAATTACTTTTCTGACAAAATTATAAGAGTGCCAGAGGTGATCTCCAGGCTGTTCTTTCTATGGGTCCATCCTGCTGTGTGGTAATATCATTACTGAGAGCTTGATACTCTTATACAATACAGGAGGAAAATACAGGGTAAAAGTGAGAAAACTTGTGGGTTGAGATAAAAACAGTTTAATAATTTAAATAAAATAAAATAATACTAAATGGTAATGAAAAGGAAAATAACAAAGAGAGAGAAATAAAACCCAGGAAAGACAAGTGATTCAAAAGAAAACAATTGCTCACCACTAACCGACTGATGCCCAACCAGACCCTGAGCCACATCCCCTGCCAATCTCCCCCCTAGTTTTATTGCTGAGCATGACCTCATACGGAATATCCCTTTCATCAGTTGGGGTCAGCTGTCCCAGCTGTGTCCCCTCCCAACTTCTTGGCACCCCCAGCCTACTCACTGGTGGGGTGGGGTGAGAAGCAGAAAAGGCCTTGACTCTGTGCAAGCACTGCTCAGCAGTAACTAAAACATTCCTGTGTTATCGACACTGTTTTCAGCACAAATCCAAAACATAGCCCCATACTAGCTACTGTGAAGAAAATTAACTCTATCCCAGCCAAACCCAGTACATTAGTGCATATACAGACAGCCCAAGATGCTAGCAGACCACAGACTGCAAAATTTGTGGGCAATACTTGGCCTGTGGTACAGGCCTGCTACATAAGTGCTAAATGTAAAATAACTTAATTTCTAGTATAAATGAAGTGAATTATCAAATAGTAGGGAAAAAATCTCCATCCCAATTCATTATGCACCAAAAACCTTTATTGTGCAAAATTAGAATGATTTACAAGACATCATTCTTAAAAAGCATGAGCATTTGAAGCTCATCAGAATTTTGGCAATATCTAAAAACCTGAAAATATGTGATTGCTCTGTTCAGCAACCTTTGCTCTCCCTTTTCAAACCATCCTTCATTGCAATGTTATGTGACTCAGAAGACTTGCAAGATGGAGGCCAACCTTGCTATAAAAAATCAGGCCTCACACACAATATGAGGTCCAGAATGGATCTTTAATGGAACAAAAATAAATAAAAAAAAGAGGAAAAGTTAACAGCTAACTGCTGGCTTCAGTAGTTTGAAGTAGCAAAGAAGAAGATGATCTCTATTTCAAAATCACAGAAGATTGCATACCTTCAGAAACTAAGATTAAAAATACATGAAATATGCTGTAACATAGCAGTTACTTTCATATAACCTAAGAAGAAAGCTTAATCACTGTTAAGTTTCTCTTTTTTTACAGCTTTATTGGCTTTTTCTCCTTTGGTCAAAGACAGAACCGACCCCATGGTTTGAGAAGTAAATAGCATTAATGTATATGAATTTAATATGTATAATGTTTGAAGTGTTATTGAATAGAGATCATGAATCTTCATTGCTAGATTTCATAAATTCCTATCAGAATACTATCATAATAATACTGAAAAAGATACACTTTGTGAATGCAAGTTTTTAATGGCCACATAAATTTCCTGCAATGATTGCATTTGAACAAGCTTTAGTGAAACATAAGAAATTGCTAAAGCTCTCAAAGGCTTCAGACTTGTCAAAGTTCTTTTCATTCCATGTGAGCAAGAGCAAAAGATGAATGAGCTGTAAGCCATTTAAGTCCACACAGAAGGTAAAATGAAACCACCACTTTCAAAAACCCATCTACAAATAACTTTCACACCAACTAAATTGCACCACATGGCAATGTCAGATTTGCTGTCTTATAAAATCCAATAACAACCACACACAGAAGATGACCTACATTTTTCAGCAATTCACACTGAGTAAATACAGCTGTCTCAGGCCTTATCTCACAATCAGTAATTGCAAAAGTACTTCACTTTTACACTAGTATCAGTCTTTAACAATCAACAAAGACTTCTGTTTAACTTTCATATTACACGTGAGCATCTGTAAATACACAAAATACACAGTAAATGGCCACTTAGATCAATGTCAGTTAGAAAACACTGACACAACAGATGCACTCTTGCAGTGACCATTTGGCATGATTTTGTTGGCATAGCAGTGAAAGGTGGGTCTTCAAAGGTGGGAAGTAGGAGGATGCTTTATTCACTCACTTCCCACCTGCTTTCTTCATGTATGCAACAGGCAGCTTTATTACTTTCGGTGCCAAAGAAACCCCATGCAGCCTCGAGTGGGTGCCTTTGCAAATAGAAATGTGTTCAGACATGCCTTTGTAAATATTAAGGTTCAAATCTTCAAAGCTTAACATCAAACAGGTTATGAAGAAATGGCAAAGACTAAGTTTCAGAAATTAAACTGAAGACCCATTGCCTGCTCCTCCTACCAAAATATGAATGCATAACTAGCAAGGACAGAGCTATAGTCCATTTACAAGGACATCTGTTCTTGGCAGGCCTTGTGGAGGGCCAGGCCCTAGGTATGGATAGCTGGGGAGAGTGTGGGAGCAAAGTTCTGGCAGAAGAGACCTGCTCCTTGCAAAGAGTGCTTCCTGAGCAAGGCTGGTGTTGTGGTTTAGCCCTGGTCAGCAACTAAGCACCACACAGCCGCTCGCTCACTCCCCCCATGCCTGCAGGATGAGGGAGAGAATCAGAAGGGCCAAAGTAAGAAACTCGTGGGTTGAAATAAGAACAGTATAATAATTAAAATAAAACAGCAATAATAATATTAATAATAATAATAATGAAAAGGAAAATAATGAGCGAGTGAGATATGAAACCTTGGAAGAAGGGAAAAAGGGAAAAAAACCCAAAACAACCAAAACCAAAACTAAACAACAAGTGCTGCAACCGCTCACCATTCGCTGACCAATGCTGCTGGTTCCCGAGCTGCGATCACTGCTTCCCCCGGCCAACTCCCCCCAGTTAATATACTGGGCATGATGTCACATATTATGGAATACCCTTTGGCCAGTTCAGATCAGCTGTCTTGGTTGTATCCCCTCCCCTCCCGGCTTCTTGTGCACCTGGCAGAGCATGGGAAGCTGGAAAAGTCCTTGACTAGTGTAAGCACAACTAAAACATCAGTGTGTTATCATTATTTTCATACTAAATCTAAAATGCAAAAGCATCCCAAACCCAAGGACTAAAGGAAGCATGAAAGGAAAGAACAGTAGGAGAACAAAAATCACCATTAGCATTCATGATCTTTTTGTATTCCTATATGTGGTAAGCTCTAACAGACATTATGCTAGTTATTTGTTGCTTTGGCTTGGAAATGACCCCAAACTTAATATGGCAAATTTGTAGTGAACCCTGCTACACTGATCTATAAAACAAATTATAATTTGGGTAATCTGAATAAATACAGTTAAATCTCATTAGTTCTCATCAAAAGCATGAGGTCAGCTAAAAAAACCCAACATAAACCTAACTCCGAAACAAAAATACCCCAAATGCCCAAACATTAAAACCAGTTACCCTTTAAAGGAATTGTTCTGAGACAGCCCCATCACTTAATAAAAATTCTTCTAAGTGTGAATTGAAGGCTTCTATTCACCTTCTACACTGTAGGCTAGCTTGTGAGTCCAGATATTCACAACTGAAACAATTTCCTGTTTAAAAATTGTTAACCTCTTGAACTCAAAAGACAGTTCATTGTTCACTAAAATAATAACAACAAATTAAATATAGTCCCATGGTAGTGCTAATAGTTGGTTGTTGCCTGTCCACATTAAATTCTTGGTGAGAGTGAAATTTATACTAAAAGAATACTTCCCCTGATGCTTAGCAACTTGGTTGCTTCTTCCAGTACTTATTACAGCTAATTTGCCTCTACAAGCAAGTTTAAAACAGGAACAAAAAGAAAGTGAGGGAAAGAGTGACTTAGTTAATAAGTTTAGGAAGGTTTTTTAATTCTTCCTTCCATAAACTAATGAGAAATAAGAGTATGTTTTCTCAGGGTGCTATTTTCTATTACAGCTGAATGGACAGCTTACTTCCATCAAAAGATCTCATTCCTAAATTCTGTCTCACCAGTACTTGTTTCCTAGTGTGTGTCCTATACCAATTCTTTTGCTTCTCTGAACATATAGTAGTAAACTAAATTCGCTAAAATGGCAATGAAACAAACACCCACTCCTTAAAACAGAAAAGCACTTTTTCCTGTGTTAGTTTTCTGCCATTTTACTGACTTGATCAAACAAGGTTCAAGCCAGGATAAAATCAGCAAAAGAAAGAGGAAGTGGACATACAACTTTTGTCTTTCAGAAGCAAGCTATTAATTTGTTTCCAGCCATAAGAAGACATCTTGTTCCTTTTCAAAATTGCTAACTTCAGCTATCAATCTGTAGTCAGGTTAATGACTATACAGTGTATACCTACTTGCCACTATTTTCAGTACCTGTTTCTTAAATTTTCCTAATATTTTGCTTTTTCGTTTAGTGTGTTTGCTGAGAGATTTCTTTTTCTCGGCAGGAGTTCGAACACCTCTCTAAGTAATATCAGAAAGGCTTGTTTAATAATCCATCTATAAAATAGTGTGGGGATTGATTTTTTTTCCCTTATTTGATTTCTAAGCTAAATTGACAGAAATAAGATGTTTTCTTTTCTTTTGAAGAACTTTTCAAAATGACTATTTTGTTTTCTCTGAGTTCGTTGAGGAAACTGATTAATTGATACTCAAATAATTTGTTTAATTAGTAGCAGTATTTTTTCAAGTGTTCTGTGAGTAGTAATCAGATTTAACCTTGCTGCATTAAATGAAGCTAATTTATTTTATAATAAATCACTAACCTAAGTAATTATTGTTAGAAGTATTTGCATTAAGGTATCTGATATGTATAATCACACACTGTAAAAGGTATTTGTGGTCTCTTATAACTGCTAGCATGCCCTTGAACATATGTTTGACAGAACATCTCCCAAAATTTCCCCAATTATAAGTGTTTTGATTAAAATTTGAAGATTTTTTTATAAGTGTTTGTAGAAAAAAACCCACAGATACTTCATATTAGAAAGTTTAGCCCTATTTCACTGCTATCCTTGCATGGGACACAGTGGGGAAAAAAAGGCCCTTTTAGTGATATGGTTTATGACTCTGACAATGCATACTTGCTGAACAGAAAATCTCCATTCAGGAGATTTGCAGTCTCTTTTAAAACACTCTTTTAAAACCATATTTGTCTCACAGTGACTGTTTTGTAGAGATAAAGATTACATATGTGCTAAACTGCTTTGAGTTTCATTTATTTTATTCTTCAAGGAGCCTTGTTCTTGAAGGAGATGCACCTATTGTTTGCTAGTGTGTTGACAAAATAATTTCTCTTTTTACAGTCTTTTGGTTTTTTTACGTTCATAACGTATATATCAGTTAAAAATTGTTAGATGTTTTACCCAAAGAACAAATGCAAAGCTTAAAAAAATAAGAACTTAAACTATGACAGTAGTTATAAAAGCTCCACTGCAGAGTGCTTGTAACACATTTGCTGGTTTATAGTCATGGATGTTACCCCTGTTAATAGCTGAGACTCAACCTAGTGTTGCAGAAAGGAAAATTCTCACAGAATTCCTCTGAATAGCTAGAACACATCATTTGATCAGATGATGAGTCAAAACATTAATATATGGTTTTCTTCAAGTGTTTTGAGTACAAAGATAATTTTAAGTGTCACAAAATGGATGACTGGATATGTTTAGCATTATGACAGTATAATCACTTTATCTGTTACTGTGTATGCATTTGCAGTGAGCTTTTGCCTGGCACCAGGTTAATTTTCAAGTTTCTGTCTCTTAAATGGTGCTAGCACTGTGCATGAATTCTGGTTGTCACACAAAATACATCCAAAATCTGACTTTCAGTGATGCTGAACATGAAAAATTCTTTTTGTTTTAGTGGGACCAAAAATGCTCAACAGTTCCCCCAACATAACAATCCAACTAAATTCACCAGTGTTGAGGCATCCAAAAAGAATGATCCTGTGAAAATAGATGCAATTAATTCCTTTTGTTCTCTTTTATAATGGGTAGCACAAGTATTTCCCGGGGAATTTACAAGGTCCTATTAATTAATGCTTATTAATTTATTTTAAATCCCTGAAGAAAAGACATTATGGAATAGCAAAATATTATCATTCTTCTTTCAAAGTATGAGCTTCATTCCTCATTTTACAAGTGGAGCTTTCCGTCTGCTTTTCTTCTGGCTAATTGCCAAAGTGGGAAGCCTTTTAATTACCTGCTAGAGTGACAAGGGCCATTAGGCAGCTTAGGGTGCAGCTTCTCTTTGAGAAAATGGTGCTTCTAGTCTACAGAGGATTATGTGTGCCATCTACTGCACATGAGTCAATTAATAATTTGAAATTTCAGCTGAAGAAGGGAAAGATGAGCTATGATGACATTATGTTAATTGATTCCTGTAGTTGTAATGAAGTGAGTGATAGCACTATATTCTACAATTAGTGCTTCAGAGGGATTGAAAAATATTAAATGACTACCATTTCTTGTAAAACTCATTTTGTATATCTAACCTCTGAATAATGATTTTTAAAGTGTTGCCATTTCCTGCCATGTATTGATTACATTAATTGAAAAGTGCTCTAGTATCTCAGCAAGAGCACAGAAATGACACATTCATCTGAGCATGTTTCTTGTGTAAACAGAAACCTTATTCACTATGATGCTCATATTGACAATTCTTTCTGTTAATATCCTAGAGCATATGATTTCTGTCTTACCATTTCCTACTACCAAAACACTCTATGTACATATGATTCTCAATGGAAAATTTTTGAGGGATATATATATACACACACATATATATATACTGTTGTTCCATTTGACTGACTTTCTCTTCATTTAGTATTCACCAATAGTCAAGAAAGGAGAGAAACCATTTCCTACCTTGATTTTTTGGGTACCTTCTCTATAATTTTTTCACAGTGATTGAAACACTAAATTTACACATGCAGTATTATAAAAAAATTAAAAATCCAGAAAATGTGATATTCTAAAGGCAGAAGAATATTTACTCTCTGGTCTGTGTGATACTGAGTGGTAGGAATCTTCTTGTACCTATTTTAAGTATAGGTGAGACTTTCTCGTTAAACAGCAACTCCCTTGATTACCTGCAATTCAGATATTCCCAGTACACACTGTTATGACTCAGTCAGATGGTAATCTTAAATATGAATTAATAGAAATCAGGCATGCTTAGCCAATAGTAATATGAGTCATTTATATCACATTGATTTATTTGGATCTTCCAAATACTACTCACAGTTATGAGGGAGAGAGAATGGGATATGAATAGAATAAAGAATCAATTGCTCTTGAATAAACAGTCAATTATAGAAATTATAGCAGTAAGCAGAGGTTATTACAACTGCATTTTTCAGATACAGGTGTTAAGATGGGATGTAGCTGGGAACCCCACAAACAACAAAGCCAACCTTTCTAAGCACTCAGTCAGGTATTATTTATCATCAGCTTGAGCATAGTCATGCCAGGCAGAAGTTGTGTACATGATGGTTATTTGCTAGCAAGGTAAAAATTTATAGAACCCTTCTTAAATGGGATAGTACTTGAGTTGTATTTTGACAATTGGTGAAGTAGTGGACGTTTTATAATAAATTTGAGAACGATACTTGCTGCCTTGACTTCTG
This sequence comes from Sula dactylatra, assembly GCA_013389905.1. Classification (NCBI taxonomy): domain Eukaryota; kingdom Metazoa; phylum Chordata; class Aves; order Suliformes; family Sulidae; genus Sula; species Sula dactylatra. The sequence goes on along the minus strand of WEKW01028474.1, from coordinate 15,717 downwards.
GTCAGAACTGCACTACACAGAGGTGGCTTCAATGGGAATGTAAACTACAGAGCAGGGTGAGCCTATGACTGCCATAAACTACTCTCCTGAATTAATTATTCCTAGCTATTTCCTACTATGGTGCTCCCTTTCTGGAGCCTGCACTAAAAGGCAGAGTATTCTGCCACCGTGGATTCCTTCTGCAGGGTGAGCACTGCTCCTTTCTCTTTTGCCCCAGTGCAGTCCTCTTCATCCCCTGGTCCTACCTTCACAGCCTCTTTTTGTGTGTGTGTTCTGTTCCTTTCAGCTGATTGTTCACTTTCCCACTTTCTTTCAACCCTGGGTTACTTCTCACTACACTGAATCTCCAAGTAAAAGTAAAAAAGTTCTCCAATAGGAGAAAGGGGCTTTTCAGAGTGATACAAGGTGGAGGCTGGGAAAAAGAAAACTCTGACCTAGTTTCTCTGACCTAGCTATTTAAGAAAGAATATTGCTTGTCAGAAAAATATTGACACAGCATGGTGTTAGTCTTTGATTGGAGCTTGTACCTATTAAGAGGACACAAAATAAAATTTGTCACAGCTGAAGTTATATGGTGCAGTCATTCTCTGACATGAGGAAGAAATAAAGCAAAGGGCCCTTTTCTTGGTGGTTTTTTTTTTCTTTTCTTTTCCTTTTTCTTTTGTTTTAACTTTGCTATGCTGTTCCTTGGAGCTCTATAAGTAATTCTGATATTTTATTTCTGGTATAGCTGGAGGTGTCTACCCTGAGATTAATTTATATTTGAAGGACAGAACTCTGCTGTCATAGATTAACATAACACACTTGGCTCAGTCTCACTTTTATTTCAGTGGGACCTGGTGGGGTATTCAGCAGGAACATTCTCGTGGTTTTTGGTGGAAACTAACCAGTCAATCTGGTTGCACATAATAACAACACATCAGAATTTTTAGGAAGATTGTACACTGACTGGTTATGTTATTTCTTAAAATCCAAGGTATAAATTCTTATCTGCTGTTCCCCATTGATAGACTGAAGAGTTATTTAAATTTCACCTCTCCCTCTGGTAAAAGCCAGGAATGCTCATGTTGCAGCTCACCTGCTTGGATTGGATTGTGCTCCATGGGCAGACCACCAGTTGTAGCCATTTTGACCTCAAACTATACAGGGTGCTGGAGGAAGAGATGCTCTGGCCATGCAATTTGAGATACTGAATAGGGTCATTTTTAACTCACACAGTCAAGGTGTTTCAGTGTGCATTAGGAGTACAGAGTTTCTCAGAATAAGAGAGCACAGAACCAAGTAAAGGCTCCTGACTCTCCAGGGTAGGGAATGGGAGACTGTGTTGGAAGAGAGGAGTCCTGCATTACAAGCCACATACTCTGCTATCTCTGTGTCTTATATGACAACTCTTAAATGAAAAATGTATAAGCAGACTCTAAAATACTTTTTTCCAAGCAGAGAAAGGGAGTACTCATTGCAAAAACGGGGATCCTGGCAACTCTTGCCTAAACTGTCTGCATGCCGTTAATTCTACATTCCAAGACAGATTGTAAAATAAACTTGGGTCTCATAAAATAACACTTCCTTTGGTTTGACCTAACAGTTCTCATTATTGACTTAGTGGTGTGTCAGAAATTATTAAATGGGAACAATCTTGTCTGCTTCAGGTATATTCAACACTTCACAAGTGATCTTCCTCTTCTGGACATGCCATCATATATATTTTCTAGATGGAAAGTATAGCGTAAGCATCCCATTGATCATCACACATGTCCTTAAGCCAGCCAATAACAGGTAAAGTATAGAAGCAGGAGGCAGCTAGCTCCATAGGTAAGCTTTGTCCAATTTGTGCTGAGTTGGATGCAGTATGAGTGTGTGGGGAAAGCTTATGTTTAGTTGTATGCTTGGGATTTTTTGTTGTTGTTTTTAACCTCAGGCAGCTGTTGGCCTTTGAAAGCACATTTGCAGGTCAATTTTGTCTACCTAGTTTCACTGTCACCAATCTCCACAGTCAGTGAGTCCCATCTGGATCTCAGTAGGAGATCGAAATGTTTTATTTTCTATTGTTTTCTTGAATCACAAATGATCTTACTTCTGGGGTGACTCAATATTTGTATCACTGCCCTTTCCTGCCTCCTGTATCCCTGGAATATCCTTTATGAAATGTTTTAAATTCAGCTTCACCTTTCATTCTACTATCCTAATAGTGAGAATTTCTGCAAGAAGTTGGCAAATGGTAGTTAAATCAAGGCAGCAATGAGATTTCAGTGGGTAGATAGATTTCTGTGAGGTAGAAAAGAAATAAGAATGATGGAACATTTTCATTTTGTCCATTCCCATCTGTTTTGTAACAAAATACATGCAGCCTTTGCAAGTGCAGGAAAGAAGTGATATACAGTATTTCTGGAAAAAAAAGCTGGTTGGGTTTTTTTCTGCAGGGGAGCTCTTAATGGTAATTGTTAGCACCTACATGGAATTCTATTTTTCTTCTTTTCAGGGATACTAAGCCACATTTCAACAGGAAATAAATAGCTTCTGGGTCTGGAAATAACTAATATAGAGATTGTTGTCTGGGGAGATAAGGCTTCTCTATATATGGAAAGAAATTAGTTGTGTGTCATTATTAATTTAATTCGATGTTTATTAAATTATTTTAGAAGTGTTTAATTAAGAGAGAAGCTGCTTTTCTCCAGCCATTTTTATATGATGGAAGGCCTTTCTTTTGCAATGGAATTAACTTTGTACTCTTCCAAAGATATCTTATTTTGCAAAAGTTAGCTAGTAGCAAATACGCCTCTTATTGCCAAGTGGATTATGTATGAGTTAGGTGTGGAAATGAGAACATATTATTAAACATATTATTAAACATTTTATTAAAAGAGCAGATAGATGAAGCAAGTGATCCAGTTCCCCAATAGCTTAGGTCTTAAATTATGTTCACTTGTGAAAGCAAGAACACAGCTTACATCCAGTTAGTGCTGTAAATCATGAAAGGAAAAGTGGAAAAGGGTAGTCTACCAAAGTTGTGAAGACTGTCAGAGATGGCTACACAGAAACAATCTCAGGCAGCCTAAAAGTATTGCTCTGAGAGGATTATAAAGCTGGAAGGAATAGAAAACAAGTATTGGATTCAACAGGATATGTCAAAAAAATACAAGGAGTGGCTGGTGGCAGAAGAGACAGGATGGAAAAGAACAAGAGACACAACTACAAAAAGTACTGAACTCACATGCATGGCATTCAGTGATTTTTAATTTGGCTGAGGTTGCTGAAGATGCTATTCCTTCCAGTCACTGACTGAGAAATAAAGGCACAACCCTAGCACATAAAATAGTCAAATCATGTTGCAGAAAACCTCCATTCACAAGACAGTTTTCACCAGGGCACTGCAAGATTGATAAGATATTTTGCCTCAGCAACTTATAATCTGTATAACTATTATACTACTAGTTATAAAACATTCTCTTCTGAAGTTTAAAAAAAGCCCCTCAGTCACTGCAGAGAGCATGTTGTGATACTGCACTGGTATTTTCTCACATTACTACATATATGTCATAGTAAAAGCAGAAAAATGAGATGACTTAAAAACATTTTTGTAGTCAATAAATTGCATGTTTAGATACATCACTGCATGTTTAACCAACTATGGAAATACATTAAACAATCTGTCCTGAAAAGGAATATTTTTTGCTATAGACAAAGAATATACACTGCATTATAAAACATAATGCTTGGTATTTTTCTGCATGGCATTTGCATAGAATTTGTATTCTTTAGGCTTCTTTTGATATGATGGAGTTGTCATGTTTGGAATCAGTGTAACTGGAGCATTCGAGACCCCATTTTAATCTGGCATCTTGACACCCCATCTCATCATGACAGCAAAAACTGAAGTGCGAGATATGGACATAATGCAGCAATTTATTTCAGTTTAGAAATACTGTGTTGTGTTAGCCCAGGGGGTTTTGCTGCCATTGGTATATTTAAATGTTTTGCTGATCCACCTGACCCACACTCACTCATGCTGCAAAACCCATTAAAGGTTTTCTTGCCCCATATTGTTTGCTGCCCTTGGCAAACACCTGTTTTGTCCATATGGTAGAATAGGCCCTATCAGGATTAGCATTTCCTAGTAATCATTATTAGACTCATTTAACAACTCCCCTCCCCAGAGCAAAAAAACCTCACAGACTTAGTTAACTGATTACATTGGGTTAAAGTAATTTGGAGGCTTCTTTACCTACTCTTTTCTTCTATAATTTCATATATTTAGAGCCATTCTTTGCAGCAATTGATAAATCCATTTAGTTTTCCAAGAAGTGAGGTTTAAAAAGTCTGTCCTGTAAGATCTGATTTTTGCAGTGCTCAAGAGTAGCTCTTACAATGTTCTCTTATCTACCTACATGCCTTTTGAATTTTTAATTTCACTCCAAAGTTTACATGGGTTCTTAACTTTCATCATTTCTTTTAATGTTGAAATGCATTTACATGACAAATAAAAATTCAAATGTGGTTAGACAAGACCTTGTTTAACTGGCATTGACTGATCTTTTTAGCTTTGCAGATCTTATTCTATCTAGTAGCACAGTGCTACTTGCACCACAGTCCTCTCCTGTAACATGCTGGGACCTACAGCTAATCACTTAATTGCCATATGTGCAGTAAGATGATTGCTTCCTTGCATTTCTAGATTTACACAGCAAGTTCCGTGCTCAGGCTGCAGTGCAGCTTGGTCTGAGAAATGCTTGGGAAAGACAGCAGCTCTAAGTGGGCTGCCGCTGCCTGAGCACTTCGAGCAGTCTGCTGCAGCCAGACTTAAATGAGCAGTTCAGATAGGTGCTAAGGTCACAGCAATGTCTTCTTGAGGCTTACATGAACTTTCCTCTGCATCTGGAAGGTGCGTTTGGAGAATCTGGGAAATGGAGGAAAGCTCAAACTAAATAGGTACTTTGTATAAATGTCTTTAGGTTAAATTAATTCTCTATTGCAATGATAAAACATCAACTGTATAGGCTATTTCCATCACAGGGTATAAAGAAGAGGTAATAGCTCGTGCAGATATAAATGTAGCACCTGAGAGAGTTATAAAGGTTACAAGGTAAGGTGGTGCAAGCCCTATTTTTCAACTGTAGACAAAAAAGCCAGTCAGAGCCCAAGAGAATTCTTTTGAAATTTTCTTTTAGCACAAAGGGGCCATAATATTATCCTTGCTGCATAGCTAAGGCTTCCTTATGCTTACAACAGTCTTAACAACAGTCTCCTGCTCTTTCCAGTACAGGTAGTTTACTGGGGTTGAATATGACAAATAATGCTCAGGGAAGGAGAGGGGGGAAGTCAGAGAGCTCCTCTATGGAGGCCTTTGCCTAGTAAAGCATTCCCAGGAGACCAGGTAAACTGGGACAGGCTCAGGGAATCCTAAGGGTGGTGCAGAGCCAAAAGAAGTACATAAGGGCATAAGACTCTGGTCCATTGGAACACATATCTGTGGCTCTTACCTTTTGTTGAGCAGGGACAGAAAAAAAGCTAGTAAGTTATAAATAACTCAGACTCTTATGTGAGGCTGCTTTTAGGTGGTAATGTATTGATTGCAAAAAAAGATTCTTGTTGTAAAGTAGCAGACTTTAATGAAGGTTCTGTCTTAAATCACAGTAGACTATGAAATTGCTTCATATGCGTTGCTAAGAAACTTTCTATGGGTAGTTACTGAGTTCATAGCTATGGGATATATCACTTGGTACTATCCATAAATTATGTAGAGCCAAACGTGTAAAGAAGTAATGCTGGAATTATATTACTGGATGACTGCAGGCATTATTAATACTAACCAGAGTAATAGGAACACTATCTCCGTCCCTGATTAACAACCTAGCTTAACAGAGTCATAGGCATTTCTAGCAAAGCTCATCTATCATGCTAATTCAGAATGATAGTGGTCCTGTCACTGCGGATAACTAGAACACTGCCAATGCACAGCAGTGCTCTAGCTGTATCATTTATGAGCACTATGGGGTTTAGAACATTTATTTACAGTTATGGTGATGTACCAGGGTCTCAGATGGCTGTAATCATTGGAAAACAGACTACAAGAGTTGTTCAGTGAAAAAGGCATAGCATACCTCTTTCATCTGCTGTTCAGTTCTGAGAAAGCAGAGGTACAAATAGGAAGACTAAAGAACTAATTGTCTTTATTTGTGGAACTGCCATACACTGACAGTCTTCCCTTTGCCCTTTCAACCTTGAAGGAGGAATGAAAAGAAAAATGATCCAGTCTTTCATTGATAAACCCCCTGACCACACAGAGCTTTGGGGGCACAGGGTCTGGGGCCCATGGGGCAAGCCTGGTCCTGGTCTGGATGGTGCTGGCCGTCCTGACTGCCTGGGTATTAGTGACTCTCACCTCCCTGGGGTGAGCTGGGGTTGTGTGATACTATCTGCCCTAAAGGCATGAGCAGCCATGGCCATCAGAGAATGACAAACCCCAGCCCTGAGTGGGGGCAGCCAAGGAGTGCTGGCCACACTACCCTGGCTGCCTGGAGAGGGCAGTGGGGTGTGCTGAGGAAACGTATGAAAAATAAATCCAAGTAGGCCCAAGTATTAAGGGGGAAGAAATTTCTACCATGAGCATCAGGTTCTTCTTGACAAAGGCATCAGGATGCTGATGGTTGTTGCAAAAAGCCAGTGTCAATCAATAAATGCTTGCAACCTAATTAACTACATGGAAGTGCAGGCTTAAGAGTATGAGTTTCTTCTCTGATATTAATTTCCTCAAGTTGCTGCAAACTAGGGATTGTAATTTTGGTGAACTTTGTATTCTGTCTCTGCTCCACAGTATACCTAACTGATGTTTTGTTAAATTGATTATTAATAACTATTTCCCACATAAACAGCACTTCTCACCAAAGCACTTTTGCAAGTGTCATTAACTTCACTTTGCAGTCAGTGAAACCAAAGCACAGAATGTGATCTCTGTGATCCTAGTCTGCTAGGGGTCACAACTAATACATACTACTTAATCATTTAGCTACGTGCTGGGGTTAAAAAATAAAAATAAAAAAAACCTTCATCCAAAAATAAAAAGCCTTTTTTAAAAACACCAAAATGATTGACAAGTTTTTTAACAATCATGTGCTGTTTACTACATAAACAGTTAGTAAATCAACTCTGAAACTAGAAAGGCATAACAAAATCCAGAAGCATTCTTAAGTACCACAAGTGGTATTCAGCCTTAGAATTTGTATTTTGCAAACAACAAATCTTTGTGTAAAAAATCATGATTTGGTATTACATTTGCTGTCAGTCATTCTGTGAGTGCTAGCTAGCTGCTAAAAAACAAGAACTCAAAGTTGACTCAGCCTACAAAAAAAAAAAAAAAGTACAATTAATTTTGAATCTGAATTGCATACACAAGCCAAAGCAATTTTCTTCCTAATATTACAGAATACATTACTGCATAGCTTGGCTTGCTGCTATAGCCAACCTTGCCCATCATGTTTTGTTTAAAGATAATTTGTTTGTAGTATTGAAACCTTCATGATTCCTAGACTTAAGGATGGATTTTTTTTTTCTTATTGCTCATTCCAAATTTATTTGAATCAGGGAAGAATGGGAGAGAGGGAATGACTGTGAATCTTAATGAAAACCTGAAAACTTCAAATTTTTTTGAGGAAATTTATTTTTTCATCTTCACAGCAGTTTCCTTGAGAAGTTTTTTGGGTTTGTTTCTTTCTTCCAATTTCACCTTTAAAAATGGGAAGTTAATTTGGCATATGCCTTAAGGACTGACAACCAAATAATCATCACTTTGACTTTTAGGCAGAATATTGCTTTTTATCCACAAAATTGATTTTTTTTTCCTTCCCCAGGAAGGTCAGATTTATTTCAGCTAGAGCATGTAGTTTGTTATGCTTTTGGGAAAATTAAGAAGTTTTAGGTTAGGAAATAGCAGCTTTAGAAACTGGAGCCAAAAGGAATGAAATGCACATGTGCAGGAAGCTGGAGATGCTCCCAAGAGAGCTGGAGAGTTTGAAAGAGGATGTTAGCACAATAGCTGACAAACTGAAGGTGCTCTGATGGCTGAACCTAAACTGCATGCACTAAGTCCTGCTTTTTTGGCCTTTTCTAGTTCATGGGTTTGTACACATTCTGCTGCAGGTTTTTTCACATTAGCTTAGACCAAGCTTTCTGGTTTCAAGCATGTATTTTAAAGTATTCTCAAACTGATAGACAGTGTTATTGCTGGGGCAGTGAAAATTTTATTTAATTAAATTTTAATAGCAGCTCTTTCAACTGCTCATGTAGGGCTGTTTTGTATGGATGTGGTTAAGCCTTTGTCAACTGGACACATTTTCTTCCATTCCTCAGTGGCAGAGACAGCTGGTCAGCTAAAACGAGCTATCTATATAGAAAAAGGAAGAAAAAAAAAATTGTGGAAAAGTGACTTATTTAATTGTACCTTCAGGTACATAAAGAGAAAAGCAGTTCAGTGATTAAGACTTCAGCCTGAGTCTTTACATTCCCAGCTTTGCGGAAGACTCACTGCTTCATCTTGAGAGTGGCATTTAATCACTTGTCCTTCAGTTCTGTTTTTAAAGTAGAAATACTAACATTTGTCTACATCAGATACTATTAGAGAAATACATATCTATTTATATACTACTATTTATGACATGGTTATACCACTATTTTACCACTTTTATATACTAACACTATTGAGTCTCATACAAGCATCAAAAGACATATAGGTATGTATCCACATGTAGAAACAAATACCGCACATTGTGTATCTTCATTCTTACCAAAAGTAGTATTCACATATGGGTAGAATTAATGGGGAGAGTGCTGATTTAAAAATTTGTACACTTTTCATTCCCTTATCGTTTTTTTGCTTCCCTTACAGCCGTAGACATAAAGCTTACATACAAAGACAATCACATTAGTGTTTAGAATATAAGCTTGTTGTGTGTGTGCACAAAAATTCATTAAATGGTATTCTGAACAAAGCTTCTAGGCATTATCACACAAAAAAATAGAATGTATTGGTTTATGTGTAAATATGCATTTTTCCACACATAGTTTCAGTTAAAGAACAGAAAAGCATTCTGTGTTCAAATGTAGTTAAAATTATATGTTAGAATGTTATAACTCTATCCATTTCTGCCTCTGACATGTGTACCTTTAAATCCATGGGAAGTGTGTTTAAACTCAGTGCAAAACTGTTTGTATGTATAACTAAGTGCTGGTTACAAAATTATATTCCTCACCTTCTCTTTTCTCCTTCTACAATTTTGAGTAAAGTTCAGAAAGATAGCATTTTTATTTCACCCTCTTATTAGCTTTGTTTTTTGGTTTGGTTTTTTTTTTTTTTTTTTTTTTTTTTAAGCTAGTAATGTATAGGTTGTGGGGGTTTCCTTCTTTCAGACTAGGGTAAGAGAAAAAGGGCAGTGCATAAACTGAGATCAATTTTTCTCAGCATGACCAATGAGTACCAGGGCAGAGATTCATAAAAAGTGATGTCCTGCACTGAGATGCCTTTTGGAAACATCAAGGTAATCTGTACCATTTCAGAGTAGCCTGCAGGGAGGAACATCATAAAACCAGCGAAGTGCATCACATGACAGTTATTTGTACTGTAGAGCAACAGATTAATCCCAGACAACATGCTTTAGATGCACATGCCATATTACTAAACCACCCGTAGAGAACAATCAGACAAGGTCAAAGAGATTCCAGTAAAGTGGAAATAGTGAAAAAGTTAAAAAGAAGAATTAAGCTAACTGCTGGCATCTGTTTGTTCCTTTATACTACAGCACCATTTTTGTCTCTGTTCATCTGGTGTTGGAGGAAAAAGCTTGAAAAACCACTGTGTTAATCCTAGCCTAAAACTAGAGTAATGTAGAGATGGAGTCAAGAGCAAATCTGTTATATCCTTGCACTTCAGTATTTTTCCACAAACTTTCACTACCTTATTTTTATGTTTTCAAAGTTACATTAGGCATGGACTTCCCAAAACTGCTGGAACGGATTTTTCATCTTCACCTTTCCAGGCCACTCTGTAATCCTGCATTGTGTGCTGTCCTGGTTTAACCCCAGCTGGCAACTAAGCACCACACAGCTGCTTGTGCACTCCCCCCGCAGTGGGATGGGGGAGAGAATCAGAACAGTAAAAGTGAGGAAACTCCTGGGTTGAGATAAAGGCAGTTTAATAAGTAAAGCAAAAGCCACGCACACGAGCAAAGCAAACCAAGGAATTAATTCACTACTTCCCATCGGCAGGCAGTTGTTCAGCCATCCCCAGGAAAGAAGCATCATGCGTAACTGTTACTTGGGAAGACAAAATGATATCACTCCGAACGTCCCCCCCTTCCTTCTTCTTCCCCCCCAGCTTTATATGCTGAGCATGATGTCATACGATCTGGAGTATCCCTTTGGTCAGTTTGGGTCAGCTGTCCCAGCTGTGTCCCCTCCCAGCTTCTTGTGCACCTGGCAGAGCATGGGAAGCTGGAAAAGTCCTTGACTGGTGTAAACACTGCTTAGAAACAACTAAAACATCAGTGTGTTATCAACTTATCAACATTATTCTCATACGAAATCCAAAACACAGCACTATATGAGCTACTAGGAAGAAAATTAAGTTTCTCACAGCTGAAACCAGGACATGTTCTTTGGTCATGGCTACAAAACTTCTCCCATTCAGGTAGGGGCTACATCCATTGCTGTTTTCTGTACAGAGTCATAGAATGCTTTGGGTTGGAAGGGACCTTTAGAGGTCATCTAGTCCAACCTCCCTGCAGTGAGCAGGGACACCTTCAACTAGATCAGGTTGCTCAGAGCCCTGTCCAACCTGACCTTGAAATTTTCTAGGGATGAGGCCTCCATTACCTCGCTGGGCAACCCGTTCCAGCGCTTCACCACCCTCATTGTAAAAAAATTTTTTCCTTACATCCAGTCTAAATCTACCCTCCTTTAGTTTAAAACC
>WEKW01028473.1:120206-146765 GCA_013389905.1 Sula dactylatra | reverse complement strand
GAGATGATCTCCAGAGGTCCCTTCCAACCGCTGCCGTTCTGTGATTCTGTAAGCGCACAGCGTTATTGCTGGGGTGGGTCGCTCCTGTCGACTGCCAGCTCTCCCCGTGTAACGTCACCCCAACACAAGTTTCTGCTCTCTAATTCTGCATGATGTGCTGGCCCTCTTCCCCCCTTCGAGATACAAACACATTAACTTGCCCCAGGGTGCATTACAGCACATGTTGCTCGGAAGAGCTCATCTTCCTAAGCAGCGTGGGATCTGAGAATGACCAACCCACTGTTCCACCATCTACCCCAGATGGTTTGGGTCAGCTACAAACATCAGTCATTAACTTGGTTTCTTTTTCTGTATCACTGCTCAAGATAACTGAAGACCACTGAGCCAAGCATAGCTGCCTGGAAAACCCCCCAAAATACCCTGATTAAATGAGATTATGTGTTGACAATTATTTTAACATCTCCTTCATTTTAAAATGCATTTAATATCAGCATCATTAAGTGACATTAACACAAATTTTCATCCCTGATCAATGAATCTCATCAAAAAGGGGCTTTGTTTGAGGTTTCTTTTCCAAGAACTCCGTTCCCCAGAGCTAACCCCTTTAACTGGGCATGTCTGACAGTAATGGGGACTGGTGACACGTGCCCGGATGTGCATGGGTTCGATAGCACAGACCTGGCTCTTCGCAGCTGGGTGCTGCCCAGGTGGCCTTCCCATCCCTGCCACAGTGGTAAAAAGTGATAAACTGCATGTCCCATAAGCTGCTGGGAACCCATCAGGCTTTAAACCCTCATGGACTATGTGCCATACTAACCTATTCCTAATTTTAGTTAGGGCTGATTTTAGAAAATGATTTATTTATTTGTGTTGTCCTGTTTAATAATCCAAAGCAAGAGAAAATGTTAGTTTTGTAATCTCCCCCAATCCTTATGAAATATATAGTGATAAAAAACAGTGGTTGGGAGAATCTCTTATTTAATATACTTGGGATGAAAATTATCTAGTTCTGATTATCTAGAAATGGCCATCCTTAAGATTTCGAGATCAGGGCATAAGCAATTTTCTAGCCACTCTAAATGCACAGAACACAACTGAAATTATACACACACACACACACACATTTTAAACATGAATATTTACTAACATAAATAAACAGTGTTTTATAACAAAAGGCACAGATTTTCAACTATAAACAATGGAAAAATATTTACAATTTGCACATACATAATCTAACAGCAAGTGCACAATTGGTCACTTCAGATCTTCTCTTCTATATTTTGAGATTTAGTTCCTTCCAAGCAAGTAATTTAATCGGTTCTGCAATCTCCAAATTTTTTTCCACAAAAACTGCTATCAATGCCAGATAAGAGAGTTTATTAAAATTAATAATTTAGCAGCACAGGTTTTCAAATGGAGACAGTGTTGCTAACTTCTTCATATTGGATAATAAAATAAGGGTAGCTCTGATCATCGTTAAAAATGACAAAAATCTGAGGCTCAAAGTAATTGTCCACACAAGAGTCATAGAGGTCGCTGGTAATGCTGCCGGGGTTCACCGGCGGAGGTCTCCTCATGGTGTGGTTACCCACCGTGTACCTTCCCGTCAGTACTTTCGCCAGGAACATGTAATGAACTCCTTTGGGTGACCTTTTGGAAAAGTTATGGGAATAGCTTGCCTTTCTGGCGAAGTAACTGCCCTGTCCAAACATGGTGGCATGCTTCCCACAGACGCGCGGGTCGAAGTTGTGCTTGCAGATTCCATCTACCACGTCCTGGGAGGTGCCATGGAACAAATGCCTTTCGTTCATTATTCTGTCAAGCCCAGTCATTTTTTTTGACATATATTCCTTTTTCCTGGAATAGAAAATGGAAAGTGAAGATGAGTATTCAGTGCAGATCTGCAAGGGAAAAACAGTTTTCACTACAGCTCTTAAAGTATCAGTATTATCCTCTGGAATAGTAGAGCTGTAAGAGGAGATACGAAAACGTTTCTGTATGGATAGCAGAGCGTGTCTTCCACTTTCAAATGAAACTGTTGTGTCAAATAAGTATTTTTGAAAGGACCTGAGCTGATACCGCTGGAGGCAAGCTCTCTCACCTGCACAGCAGCAAAGAAAGCAGCTTGAGAAGTGCCTGCTCGTCTTTGCCTGTATTTCACCTTGGATGCGGAAGGAAATCTTCCTCAGAGTGAAACCAAAGGCTGTGCAAAAATTAAATCCCTATACAGTTCAGAAGAGGCCACGGAGAGGAATTTCTGAGAGACGGGGTGGGTGAAGATGCTCTAGACCAGCATGAATACTGTAAGAAAGTCAGTCTCTGCTCACACAGCCCATCCCTTGACTTCTCCTGAGATTCTGCATTTCTTGAGAAGGAAGAGAGAACCCACGAATCTAATTTCCTACCAGTTCCAGAGTGGTCCCTGGATGGTAACTTTCAGACACAGCATCTCTGGTTTGAACGGGACTGACTGACACAGGAGCTCATCTCTGTGAGACCACTGTAAGACCCTGGGTCGCCATGTTCTGGGGAACCAAGGCTATCTTCAATACAGAGATTATTTGATGAAAACAATGCTTCCCAATTTGGCTTGAAAGTGAACTGAAAGATTTTTCAACTAGATAGTCTAGATTTATTTTGAAGTTTCTGTGAAGATACATTTTACAGACATTATCTGTAGATAGGATATAAAACCTCTTACACAGGAATTTTCAGGATAAGATATTTTTCAGTATTTTTCAGATAAAGCTGTTCAACTGAAGATGCTCCTTTTCTTCAGAAAATCTGGAGTTTATGCATTCTACTTAATGATCAATTTATATTTTGTAGCCCAAATTACATATTTTAAGGTATTTGTCACAGAATCACAGAACAAATCACAGAATGGTAGGAGTTGGAAGGGACCTCTGGAGATCATCTTGTCCAACCCCCCTGCTTGAGCAGGTACACCCAGAGCAGGGTAAATTTTTCCACTGTTGTACTGCATTATCTTACCTTTTGTATTTCTCCCAAAGAAACTGATTTTGCACTCTCAGAATTTTCAAAATTTTATATTTGGTCTCTGGCACAGTCTTGTGAAACAGGTTATAAATGGTTCTATAGCTTTTATCTTCCTTCAGAACAGGCACTTGGATGAAGTCCTGAGATGGATCCATACTTATCCAGGTTTCAGGATAGAAGTTTGGAGAGGTAACAGCAGTTGGAGCATGTGAGGAAGCTGGTTCAGCTGATGGAGAGGGTACTGGAGAGTTGCCCCCTAAGGTCCTAGTTGGGAAAGGAGAAGAAGTTTGTGCTTAAACATTCACAAACAAAAGAGCTTCTAATCACATGTATTTCATCACCAACGTATCTTAAGCAATTGCTGCTCTTCAGTTCGGTACCAATTTACATATCTTTAATGCTTTTTTAAAACAAACATGCCAGCTATTTCTGCTATTTTAATAACTCCCCCATTCATACAAACTAATAACAAAATCTTGACTTTCAAGGGATGCTGTTCCACGTAAGGAAACCTTATTGCTTGGTGGTGCTTAAAAGCCTACTATCATCATTATTGACATTCTGGGGTTGAGCTATAAACTACAGACAGGCAGATTCCTGCCAAATAGAATTATTTTGTATGTTAGCTATAAACAGTTAGTGATTTTAACATACAGAATAAGAAAAGACGAATAATGTGGCAATGTGTGACCTAATTTCCTTAGAATACAAGGAGTAGAAACATTACTTTCTTGCACAGTATGAATAATGAGTAGCCCCAACTAATAACATTTTGTAGGCAAAACTTGCAGATATTTCACTGCATTATGTAGAAGAGGAGATGCTATGTTTTCAGTACTACCCAGTATCATGCTGAAGAAGGCTCTCCTATTTTCATTTGCACAGGCCATATGTAGATTTGCATTTGCAGTTGCTTATTTTCATGCAACAGACCAGCCCCTTCTCTTGGGAATGCTGCCACGTAAGAAGGTAGGAAGGGGTGAAGGAGGGGAAGCTGCTGTCTCTAACAGCCATGGCAGGAAGGCAGCACAGATGCCAGAAAAAGAACAGACACCAGAAAGATCCACTTAAGGACACCAACTGTGGTGTGGCAAGACTTTGCTTTTAATAAACACCTGCACCTCTGGAATTTTTCACACTCTTGAAGCTGCTGAATTTAGATAAAGAGTGTGGCATTTGTGGCTTATGTTCACCTGATTATAATCTGAACGAGCAAGCCCTACTCAGCTGCATAATCCTTACTTATTGGAGCTCTCCCATTTAAGCAATGAAAACACTTTGAACACGTAAAGCTTGCAGGTTCAGGCTCCAGTTTTCACACTTTAAGTACACACCTCTTCAGCTCCTGCAAGCTGGTGAGGTTGCCTTTCAGTTGCAAGAATATATGGAACTATCTTAAAATTTCACCAGATGAGTATTTTACCAAAATATTTTTATAGAAAAAGCTGCTGTTGACTCCAGGACCAACCCCCAATGAATGCAAACGGGTAAGGTGCGCTCAGAAGTAGGCAGCTCTTGTTAGGAAAGGCTATGAAGTCAGAGGTACCCACTGTCTGGCTGGAAAGACACAAGGTGAATCTTGTCTGTAAACCCCACAGGTGACCTGAAATTAAATTTAATTAAATTTAATTAAATTAAAGTTTAATGAACATTAAAGTTCATAGAATTTCTCAGGTCACTTGTGTTCTGATAACACATCACTGCCAAAGCGTAAGTAGAAAACCTGTTCTGACTTGGAGGAGATGAGGCAAGTGAATCCTTTGTGTATTCATCTTGGGCAAGCTGAGGTTTGACAACATTCAAGGCCAAATCCTGCCTCCCCACATATATGCAATTGGATTTTGCACATAGGAGCAACAGGCAAACTTGATTCCCTACTCCGTCTTTGTAAAAAGAAAGTTTACTGGAGAACAAACAAACTCCCAAAGCTTTGCTAAAGGCAAAGCCATTTTCTCCAGAGTGACTCTTCAGGAATCAATCTTCTTTTGTTCAGGCATGATGCTGCCTAAAAAGCTGCGCAATCGTGACTTCTGCACCCAGCCAATCTGTTCTCAAGGCACCAAAACACAATCACAGAGCAACTTCTGATTGTCCTTGCTCGTTAGCCTGCTTTTCTCTGCAGCACCAACATAATTATCTAGATAAGTAAGAACTCTACTGCTATTCATATCTTACCTACAGAAATGTCAGTTAAGGTTGCCTTACAGAATGCTAGTGATACATGAGCCTGAAAGAATTGTGTGTGATATTTTCTGTGACCCAGAAATAACTGAATGTGATTTTCTGATTGCAGGTTGAGCTTTTCAGGTCTAGAAAAAGAGTTGGGGGAAGAAAGTCTATTTTTAAATTCAGGCATTTGATTTGGATCAGAGAGACAGTAAACTGTAACACCACTCACACTATTCAGAGCAGACATACTCTTTAAAAAAGCATTCACATGGCTTTCACTTGCTGTTCAAAGCTAAAAAGAGACCTCACTTTATTTGCATGGATTTGACTCCAGCTCAAAATTCTTCTGTTTATTAATAGTTCAACAGAAACCCAGAAGATGGATTTTTCTATGAATGATTATTAAAATAGCAGTCTACAATATTACAGTGTGCATTTAATTTTTTTTCCCCCTCCTAAAGTCAATGGATAAAAAAATATTACTATAGAATCTCATTCACTCACACTTGGACTGGAAGACCAAGCACAGATTAACAATAAGTTATGGATTAATGAGTAAGACATCAAACAGAACAAAAATACTGCAATGCTTTGGTGTACTTTTTTCATTTCTTCTGACTAGTGTAAATTATTTGTAAGCATTTATCACACAAGGGAAGCCATTAAAAAGTCAACATTTGTCAACTACTATCACCCACTTCCCACAGTTTCTATTCAGCTATTCCTTCCCAGTTTTGTAACAGATTTTAACAGGTAGCAGGGGGAAATAAAAAAAATCTCAGGTAGCACTGTGTGATAAGTGGAGGCAAATACTGACTTCTTAAGTATAGCTTCCATAAATATTTAAGATATTCTTTTGTTCTCTGCTAAGAATCGGTGGATTTTTAAGTAAGCATTACAAGGTCTTTAGATAAAGAAAACAAAAGAATGAGGTTTACTGCAGAACAACAGAAATTTCAGAGCTTAGTTTATAGATTTTGTAGCTGGCATGAATAGTTACGGTCAAGACCTCTGAGCATAGAACCCTAAAGGGTCCGCTAAAATTAGTGGGAATTACATAATTTTACATAATTTTAGCATGTCTCAAAATTATAGACTTACACTGTAGTAAAATAGTCATTGGTAGCAAAACATCAGAATACCTGAAATCCTTATTTTTCATTAAGATGATAATCAGAATTGCTATAAACAGAAAGTTCACGCTTGGTCTTTTTACCTGCATCCTCCCACTATCTCTTTAATAATTTTGGGCTTCCTTCCTGTAAAACCATATCTAAAAATGTTTCTAACAACCACGTGTTTTGAGGCTCTGACCAAATTCATGCTCACCTCGCAATTAGATGCGGTAACAACTCTCCAAGCTAATGAGCATTCTAGCCCTACTGCAGCAGTTAAAGCTCCTTTGATTGGCCCAGCATGCCAAGCTGCCAGTCAGACTAATGATTTCCATCCCTCTGCTAACAGGACAATATGTTTCTAACTACTGAACTCTGACAATAATGTTTCCAGCTGTGCTGGTGACATCACAAAAATGGCATTTTTATGAGTGGTAATCAAAAATTACTACAATGCAACACCTTCCTCATTCTGCCTTTGATGGACCAGCGTGTTCACCCCCAGCTGAGATGACAATAAAAACAAGGCATGCTTTAATTGTGCTTGAAAATTATAAAATGGTTTTGAATGCTCATTTTTATGGGACCTAGAACCGATAGCCTGGCAATCACTATAGCTGGTGAGATGCTGAAAGCTTGATGATACTTTGGCAAACTTGAAGTACATCTGTGCTTCTGATGTTCTGCAATCCACAAGGTGCATTATAACCTTTAAATAACAAACAGAGCCTAGCAGTAAGGAGTTCCTCAGATAATATTTATCTTGAGAAGCGACAAGCGAGAGCTGCCAACATGACTAAGTTTTATTATTTCTTCTGATTTTTCTACCCAGTGATGCCTGTTTCCCTGTCACATCTTGAGGAATACAGTTCTCAGGGACAGAACAACATGACGAACAGATGCAAAGTTTCCATTTTGCTGGAATACATACTGTAAAAATGGCATCAGCACAACGCATGAGCGAAGAAGAGGTCTCCTCTTGATTTCTCTTCTGAAACACGCATTTTGCTGGAATCCATCTTTGATGTTTAGGATATACTGATTATGCCAGGTAACAAACCGAACCTCTTTCAGACCCCGGCAGCTGGCTTCTTCTATCAATCTTACAACAGGCTGTTTCAAGAAAATTAAGAGAACAAAAACATACAGATGATAAATTACATTTTCAAAAATTAATATTTTTGCCAGAGACGTCAAAGAATCCCTCTCTCTACCCCCTTCCCCTCTCCTCTCTTTCCCCGGCTCTGAGGCACAAGTACATTTAGACTGCTGAAAAACGATCCATTACCTGTTCGTAAGATCTGTCAACAAGGCAGGTTTCACAACTTTCCTATGTAATTGGTGCTGGTGCTATCGTATTTTTACATGTCAAATGTTATTCCCAATATCTAACTTAAAACTCCCTTGCCACAAATTATTTATTTTTTGTCTTTGCCCACTGAATATGAAAAGCAGAAGTCTGCTGTAGAGCAATCTTTTATATATTAACATAGTCTCATCTTTTTTTTCTTTTTCTTTTCTACGCTAGAGAAACCCAGTTCTTTTAACTTCTCCTTGCAGGTCAAACATCCTAAACTTCTTGTTATTTGTGGTGCTTTCTTCCACGCTCTCTCCAGTTTTTGAATTTTCTTCTTTCGTTTGCAAAGCCCCAAACTGTATACAGTGCTCTGCTTTAAGCTTCCTACCACGCTTATAAAGTCAGCATGACACATGAAAAAGATGAATGTGATCTAGTTTACACTAATGGAGGTATTTCTGGTACTGCCAAAATTGTAAGACACTGATGAGGTTTTATTCAAAATATTATGTATACCTCTGGCTAGCCAAAGACGAGCTCTTAACTACCACAGGTATTTAAAAGACTCACTGGAGCGCTTACTTGAATAAATAGAAGTATTCTGGTTTTGTCTAGCACAATCCTGTTTGACAGTGGATATGACTGCTGTGCCTGTAATTGGCGTTAAGGAGTTGGAGGAGAGAAGGCCTATTTAAAACCTGCTATGGAAAACTGTGGTTGTTAAAGACCAAAGGGCAGTAGTGACACTAGAACGAGCATGCATAAACCATCGGTGAACAGATTTAAACTAGACATTTAGGAAGAAGTCCCTAAGGAGCAGGGACTGGCAGCTGTGGGACCATCCAGCTGCAGCAGTGCACAGTGCAGCCTGCGAGACGGCAAAGTGACTCTGGAGGCTCACATCCTGCGCTGCGATATCTTTGGGTAAATAAACTAAAAACTGAAAAGCTAAATGGCAGTGGGGTTAAGGCTGCAGAAAGCTGATCCCTCTGGCCTAAAACCAGATTTCTAGGAATTAGAAAGGACTCTCTTGGTATTGAGGTGGGCCTGTTTGCTCTCAAATTTGACAATTTGGTCAGCCTCTGTGTCTCAGATGTTTTGAGGGATAATTCAAGGTGCAGTCCAGCAGAGCAGAGTTCTCCTTTTATTGCTTTTTCAGTTCAACACTGACCTTCTTAATTATCTTCCTCAACAGTAACTAACTTTCCTGAATGTCCAAGAGGAAACAGACTAAAAATGTATATATAGTTTATAGTATATGCTATATACAGAGTTTTAGGTTACAACCAAAGAGCAGGATTCTGGAACATGTTAAATACCTCAGAGTATTCTCTCCAGCCAAAGTGGTCCCTGCAGAAGTATTTCCAGACTGTGTAGTAGTTGGAGCTGGAGCTGGGGCAAGAAGGTGTAGACAGCCGCCGCATTTGGTCAAACTCAACAGTTTCATATAATTTCATAACATTCAAATCCACCCAAAACTCATGTCCCCTGGAAAGCACAAGGAAAACAGAATTCTCACCTCTTGTAATCCATTTTAAAAAGATCATTCAGAGATAACAAAACAGACAGTAAGAACTACAGCTGGCAGAGTCCTCCTCAGAGATACCCTCGGTCTCACTGTGCTCATGTCATACAAACCTGTGATCATAAGGATGTCCCTTGAGTTTGAAGTGGGCACAACACAGAAGCAAGTCAGAGGAGCTGTGAGGGCAAAGGAACTTTTCAAAAGTGTCCATGGACAGTGGGTGGAAAAAACATGGTCTTCAGCACAGAAAGACAAAAACTCAAACCCAGCAGTCTTCCTAGTGGTATTTATTCAGTATGCATGAATGGTACCAAAATCAATATACATATCCTTGACATTTTGAGCATACTAAGTAAATACATCACACAACCATATTTGATGAAGCAGCCACATACTATTCAAAAGGTTATTCTTGTGAAAGTTAGTGCTTCAGGGAAGAAAAGAAAATGTAAATGGCTCCAGATGAGGAGCATCTGCTGCCAATCCACCAGAGAGTTCGAGTATCTTTCATCACGTGCAGCAGAAGAGAACTATCATAATATGAAAAGGAAACGTGATTTCACAATTATGGAGCCTACACTGAGGAATACTGGCTTCTTTCGAGTAGCTATATTGCTGTTACAAAAATCAACGCTAATATGCAACTGCATGTGAAGTGACTGTGCTTTCAAAAGGACCTAACAACAATAGGGGGCTACAGATTAAGAACCAGAGTATACCCTTTATCTAAAGGAGAAAATAAAAGTGCAGTTCCTCTATACTTTACAAAACCATGTTTAACAGTGACTGTGGAATGGCTCAGCAAACAGTTTCTAATGCTGTTTCATTAGCCGGTGTTGAGAGACAGACATCAAATTAAAGAAAATTCTCAAGTAAATCACGGAGTTCTAAAGCTCTGTTGATCATTAGACACTCACTGGTTTATTAGCAATCAAGAACTTGAGAAATTCATAGAAATTGAAAGAAATCACAGTAATATTCATTCCCTACAAAAGTAACTGTTTTAGAACTGGGATTAACATATTTCCAAAATAATGCTGTTTACATAATTAGTTTTCTACTTTTATAATCTCTTTACAAGTTGTCAGCTTACTGCTATTCATTAACAGTTACTAATCTTTGGCAACTGAAAATGCAGCTTTTGAGACTATATAAAATATTTTCTTTGAATTCTTAACAGTAAACATAAATCAAGCTGATAGTTGAAATCTACAGCTTATTTTTAAAACTATGGCACATTAATACCATAGACATCAAAGTATTGTAACTGAAATTTGCCACATCAGTGACAGCTATTCTAAACATCTATATGATTTTATGAATACAGATTTGCTTGAGAATGGCTGCAATTTTGCTAGCTATTTCACACTCTTACTGGTACAGTCGCTGAAGAGTTTTATTGTACTACTTTCACAGAAAACTGCTGAAGAGTTCCCACTTTAAAAAATGATGATCAGCTGGAATGATCCTTCATTTCTCAATAGGAGGTACAGGCGCGTAGCTGTTCTTAGTGTTTAGCATCATCAAATAATTGCATTTGGGTCTGTGAAGTGCTAAGCACAGTTTGAAGCATTAAGCACTTTCCTGACATAGACGAAAAGACAATGTGTCTGTTCCTATGGGCTCACAATCAGGGGATCCGATCCACTGCTGTTTGGGTAAATTTAGATTGCTCTCTTTGTTTTCAATAAGCGTTCATAAAGACTTAAAGAAAAGATATAGAATTGTCCCAAAAGTAAAATCAAATGTCTTAAAAATGCAACTCCATAAGCTACTTTTAAAATTTTTTTGACACAAAATTCATTCTTTTTGCAACTCCCGCAGCAACCAAGTGCCAACCAGCATGGGTTTTGTCTGACTCATTTCAGGGACAATTCACCCCGAGGGCGTCTGTCCCTGCCACAGCACACCTGCCTGCAGTAGGAACGGCTCCAGCCAGCGTTCTTCCCCTTTACGCTGAGAACTTACTACCGAAAAGAAACATCTTGCCAGTCCCGTGCACGTGGTTCTCTAAAAGTTGTCACAGAACCACACAAATTAAGATGAAAATTTTGTCAAGACAACAGTACCACACCAAAGCCATAGAAGGTTTAACAGTGTGTTCCCTACTTGCGTCAACGGCATACACAATCATTATGTTTAGAATATGACCACAGGAAGAAACCAGCTACTCTGCATAAGAGGTTTACTTTAATAACCCATGTCTTCCCACCCAAGCTGCAGCCCACCGTGAGAAGCTGGATATACTAATTAAAGCTGACCTTCCACAGCCCACTGCATCAGTGGCTAGTGCACGGGCACCCACGCAACTCAAGAAAATGCATGTAACAATAGCACGACGAGACAAATGTCAGATACAAGTGATACAAGACAGTTCTAGTCAGAAGGAAAGCTATCACTAAGCAAAATAAATGACCAGTACAAAGGGACTGAAAGTAAACGTAAGGCTTGACAAAATACACACAATTTCTGGAGTGAAAAAACTAGTAACAGATCACCCCACCTTCCTGGTATGTAGTCATTTTGTTCCAAAACAACAAGCTACAATCTACTTTATTTGAAAACAATGTGTGAAATCATGAGGAAATAATCTCTTTGAAACACCAAGCTGTGTTATTATTTATGGTGTTTGCAGGCAGCACCATAAGCATGATTTTTTGAGTGAATTTCTTCATGAATATATTTTTAATGCTGCTTTAGGGACATTTGCTTTTTCTTATCAAAACGTTAAGTCTTACAATTCTGAATTTCAGTTCCTAATAAAGCTGTCATTTTTCAGAAAAGCGCGTTTAGTGATTGATATTGTTTATATCATCCTTTTGGAGTGAGCAGTTGGACTCACTGTTCTGGGGTTATGCTGCACCTAAATCAAGACCCCCAGATAATGTGCTGCATATTGTATGAAACAAATACCCCAAAAGATATTTCTCAGTATAAAACCTCACAAATCAAGCACTCTTTCTCACTTCGATCTCTTTTCAAGTCAAATACCATAACACAGTTCTCCCTACTCCAAAGATCTGTGACCTCCAAGCAGGTGCAAAGAAATGGAAAACCTTTTATTTATGAGTAAATTATTTTATTTTAAAGGTGGTGAAACTCAGAGGATTATTTAATTTTATTATAACTTTGCATGTCGCATGTGTTACAGTGAAAACTGATAATGAAAAATGTTTGCAACAGTTCTATGCTAATGCAGTGAGAAGTAAAGAGAACCTGAAAATCAACATACACTCTAAACACGATAAAGATTATCAACTAGCATAGTGAACTCTTTTAAAAGTAATCACATACTGGTTAGTATTCTAAAAAGTTAAAGGTCTGTAAAATTTTGAAGATTGGAAAACAAATTCCACAGGCACTTGAAACATGGCTGGCTTCTGATACGTGACTTAGGTATTTCTAATACGCACTTAACTGTGTTAAAATACAATCTCCAACAGACACACATAGCTCTGTAGCAAAGCAAGAAGAATCAAAGTAATGCAATGGGAGGGACCCTGTGGAAGGAAAAACATTTTTCGAGATGAACACAGTATGAGACTGCTTTTCCTCATGCTTTTATTGCAGAGCAAGCAGATCTTCAGGATGAACTCCTAGAACTCTGGGTTGACAGTGCACACGCAAAAAAGGGTATTTGTGAGCAGACATGTTCTAACTGCAGAACTGGTGGGAAACTGTAGGGTTTTTACATGGTTTTCTTCTAGTAGTGCTATAACAACATGAAAGCCTCACATAAAATTCCAGTAAAACAAATTGCAGTAAGTTTCTTCCTACAACAAATGAAATTTGTGCACAGCTAAGTGTGCACCTACATATCTTACAAGACCCTGTTTAAGATTTATAAGGCTGACAGCTAGTGACAGCTTACAGAGAAAATAGCCTCTCTGAGAGCTCAACATTTTTCTGTGAAACCTGTATAGAACATGTCAAATTATTTCTCAGTACTGAAAAGGTGTAATGATTGTCTGCTGTTTGGAATTTTTACATTTTTGTAGCTCACTGTTTCTGCCTCTTCTTTATCAGATTCCCCTCCCCTGTAAGCAAACGGAGGAGGACTGGATGGCCATTGCTTATTGACATATGCTGACAAATCGCTGTAACAAGAACCCAGGCATCAAGGCCCGAACCAGATGACTACCATCCCTTCAAACATTCTTCCTGAAAGCCTATGTACGATACAACACATAAAGTGTTTTTGTTTTCCCATTCTGAAATACAGCTGCTTAGTCTGCCTGACTGTGAAGATCACAGTGTTTCTGAACGACCCACCTTTTGATGCATGCCCGTGACACAGGGAGCAGAGCAGAGCTCACAAAGCTCCCGCGTACCTAGCACTGGCCTTCAGCTTGTTTAATACCAATGCATCACTCCTCGATTAAAGATGGGGACACTGGCTCTGGGCAGTTGCTACCTGGGTTTACTTAAAGTTTCTCTCAGAGTAAGACCTGCAGCTCTCTCTATTTATTGAAGAAAAAAATCTGCTCGAGGTATTTTCTTGGAATGGTATCCTCTATCCATTTCCCTTAGCTGTGAATAGGGAAAGGTTCCACAGTTTCAGGACCTAACGTAGCAGAATATTCCTGAAAGTCAAGCTTCTGTTAAATAAGGGATGCTTTAAAAATGGTATTTTTATTTTTCGAGTTGGTAAAGTGTTTAGAATGCTACTTCCCATTAATTTTAATGGAAAATTAAGTGACCAAAATATATAAACACCCCAAGATCTACACTACAGTGTTTTATTTTTTCCCCTGATAACTTTAAGTAAAACCTTTTAAACTCCACACATATTTTCTACCCAATAATAAATTATTTGGAATAACACTGCATTATTGTATACAGCTGAAAATTTTAGACAAAAGCCTGTGTTTAAGTGACTGCATCTGAAAAACACACTATGTGTGCAAAGCCTACCTGGATTTCTTTTCCCAATTTTAACATTGGGAATAAGGAAAGACACTCTTTTGCAAAAAAACTTAATTCTAAAATATACATTACTCCAATGCTCATCTACATTCTTTAACAGTGTATTTCTCTATTCAGAAGTATTAACTTTTTCAAATTACAATATTTACTGGCTTTTAAGCTCTGAAATCCTAAAATATATTTAGCAAAGTTGTTTAATAATAGCTCTTCAGTTAAAGCACTTCCTCTGTATATTAAAAAGGCTATTACCACTGTACATAATGCAAAGCCATAAAAAAAAATGAATTGTGATTACAGCAAGGGATTGCGTGATTACATTCCTGGCTTCAGCTTTAAAACACTAGTGATGAAAGCAAATGCGACAACTGTACTTCTCAACTGCCCGAGGCCTAAATATAGGTGAAAGACCCCAAATTTAGGGTTCAGGAACAGTAAGAATGCGAGACACTCAAGGTTACATCTGAAATGTTCTTTAGCATAACATCACTTTATCTTCAGTACAGTATAATGACTTACTACTTCTAAGGTACAGCATATGCTGTCTAAAGTAAAGGCTATCCTCCATAATGTATAGATTATGGATAACATATAGACTGGGAGAGGGAAAAACCAACAATAAACCAGTAAGGCACACATCACCTTGTTTTGTGCCCTAAAGGGAGCATGACAGAACACATAACACATCACAGGCTTGTGACTGCACAGCTAACTGCACCTCTGGGAGATGCTCACGTATAATGGCAATGAAACACTTGGGTACTATGATGATGACAGAGGCAGAACAAACACACACAAAACCAGCAATTAAAATAATTTCTTGTGTGCCGGGGTGAAACAGACCCATCCCAACACTTCCTCTGCACTGCCTCCAAAAGATGAGCTCCATGAACAGGGTCCATCGCTCTTTATACTTTTCTTGGGCAGTTTGTGTTAAGGAAAGGGGAGTTTTGTAGCTAACATGGTTAAAAAAAATAATCTAGTGGTGTTACTCATGGACTTCGAAGTCTCTATCTGGAAATATCAGTCTGGAGAAGAGTGGGAAGGAGATGATGACAGCTACAGTTTGTTAGACTTTGTTTGGAAAACCAGGAAATGTATTCAAATACCTTGGTGGGGTAAAGTGCTACTCCCACTGCCTCTTTGCATCGTGCAGCAGGGACAGCCTCCCGTACAGCTTGAAACCGGTAGTAAAAACAATGTTGTCTTTTTCTACAGAAAAATTTATTAAACCTCTCTGCAAACACCACAATACTTTGCCACATCTTGCTTCTGAGGTAGAAAATTACTATCCCCATTTTTCCCTGGGAAAAACTGATGCAAAGAGTGACTAAAACATACTCCAAAGTCCCACAGAGAATCTGCGACAGGTGGGAACAGAGATTTCTTAAGAACTCCTCTTCACTGGCTAACCAAATGAAGGTCTTTATTTATAAAATAAAGCAGTTCAGTGGAATTACGTGCACTGGAAGAATAAGCATATTGAACTCTCTTTAGAATAGAGCACACAAACCCAAATTTGGTGCTGTACAACAGCACAGTTCAAAATAAAATTCCACAAGTGCTCTCAATAGCAGAACCTGGTTCCCTGATTAAGTTACATTTTCTCTGTACCCTAACTATAAAAAAACCCTCACAAATACATAATCTCTTCAGGGCACTGAACTCAGTAGGTACCTCGACTAGCAAGTTACAACATTGAAGTCTTTTGTGGGATGAATGTAGCCTGCTAAAATAAGGACATTTGGGCTCACTCTTCCTTGCATTCTTCTGAAGAACTTCAGTCTAACACATGAATCTTCTGTGCAATTTCCATTCAATAAGACAAATGTTCACTGGATGTTATGTACAAATAGATGACTAGGAGAAATATTTTTTGTACGTGCATGTGGTTTTGAACTCTTCTCCTAAGTTCAGTTGTATGTCATGAGTCTTACCACAAACAGGGTTCAGAAAAAAAAGAAACCTAGCAATCAACAAAGGTCTGTGCAGGAAATGAAACTCGGTTCCCATCAGAACAGCTGTGATACAAAGCAAGACTGAGAGTTAAACACCACTTAGATGATGAAACTGTTGATTTTCCCTCTATGACTAAAACAGTTCCTCTCTGCAATAGCAACAACTTGAAAGCCACTCAGGGGAACAAATGAGCTTGAAAGATCCAAACAGGTATTAAAACCTTTTGTACTTAAGGTTGAAAGATTAGTCAAATTGAACTCAGCAACTATAGGAGATGCAAGTCAGGCATTTACACTTTCTGGTGACCCAAAATCAGCAATATTTTGTCTTATTCATAGCAAACAGTTGTTTGAAGTTGCAGGCTGTAGTCCAGCTTTGGGTCAAGGACCAAGTGTTTAAACTCCACTGTATGAAACTGAACTTCACCTAAAGTACATCCTCTTAATAAGATCTTTCTTTTTAAGCAGAGGTACTGGCAGTTTGAAATAGGAACATCAGATCTTAGACAACAGCAGCCAAAATTTGCTCCCATCTAAACCAATACCAATTCCATAGGGAGTAACAGTAAGCAAGGGCCCAGGTAACATTCATGAAGGGACATTCTTCAAACAGCTTTTCACAATACAGCAATAAAAATACAGCCAAATCATAGTTATTGCTATAAGGAGTGTGAAAAGAAAACAGGAACCTTCCCTCACAGAAGCAATATTTTGCACCAGGGCAAGAACAAAAACAAGATGGTAAACACGATCCCACAGTCTTGATCTTATCAGTATCTCACCATTCTCAAGATAAGGAGAGGGGCAGCAGGTGACAGGGCAGGAAATTAGTTTCATATTTTACTTAATTTGTTCCCTCATCATGTCACACTGCTTCTCTCTGCTGTGGCCATAAGCCATGCAGGAGGTGTACAGTGAGAAACTCAGAAAGAGAAAGGTTCTACAGAAAGATTTAGCTCTACAATTAAAGGGCTCCATCATCAGAGAAAAAAAAAATAATCCATCAATATAGAAGTAGCTTTACTACTTTTCCTATATTTCTTTTTAAAAAAAAATTGGAAAGGCAGGTTTTCCTGCCTTTACAACTGGTGACTGAGGGTGCTTGGAAAGCAATCTTCTGTAATTTTCACAGTGAGAGGGTCTAGCCTGACTTTCATGTTTGTAAATCTGAAACAACTGCTGGGATACCGGTCCATATATATATACAGCTTAGATGAAAGCCTGGCCCCCGATCTTTTCTGGCGGGGGTGGGGTGGCAAATCTACCAAGCCCTCTCACACACACAGATACCATCTCTGGATCAGGAAGTCATTGAGGCATGACTGCCGGAAGATAAGAGACTGTACTGAGAAGTATGTTTGCTCTGTTCTGCTCTTGCCAAGAAACCCACTGTTGGCCACTTTTGGAGATGAGGTACTGGGTTAAAATGGTCCTTTGGTGTGAACTACCATTAAGTTCTAAAAACCTGTAGCAATGAGGATGTCAAACACATTCAGGTCTTCTAAGGATTACTACATGTACCATATTTCATAATTCAAACCCAAGTTGCATCTTCTATTTGCAGTAGACGACAAACATGGATGTCCTTGTCTGAGGTAGATTGCTGGTTTCAAAGGTCTCCTACCCACACCAGATGAGGATATGTTTTGCAGAGAGTTTTGTTTGTTAGTTTTAATTTTTATATTGATAGATGTTCTAGAGACAGCACAGGCACAGCTCTATGTGGCAACAGAGCTGATACAAGACAGGGTTTTCACATCATGAGAGAGATTTTTGCTTTCACAAAGCTGCAATATGAACACTTTCTAAAGCACTTAGATGGAGTCTAAAGTCCTGTTTTTCAAAAGTGTTCTGCACAGACACACCTGCTGCTTTTTGTTAGAATTCTATCCAATCTCAGGACTTAAAATACCTCTGAGACTTATGATAAAGAATGAAACGGCATCAATTTCATCAGTGCTTTACATGAGATGGTCATATACAAATCTAACACTCACTAGTGACCACCAATTCTGGATGTTTCTGTTTCTGAATGTTCCATCCAATGTTTCGTGTCACACCCTCCACAAGCAGCTTCCCAAAAGGACGCCTTTATACATTTTACTACAAGTATCAAATTTTGCAATTATTACTCAGCTTAAATCCCTACTGATTTCAACAAATACGTGTACCGACTAGGAAGGAACTTCACAATCACTGCTCTTGCTAAGCAAATAATTGTAACAGACTCTTTCTGTTCCTCATCCTTACCGAAAGAGGCAGGCAGACAATGCTATAACACTGTGCCTACTGGATTACCTGTAAGCAACTCTTCTGAGCAATCTGTTTCACCAGTTATAAATCTTTGTTTCAGAAAGGACTGTTTTACTACCGTAAGTACACAGGGAACAAACTGACCTCAACCTGAAGCCAGATGACAGCTGCTTCCAAAACTGTAATCTGTTTATTGACGTGAAACAAGAAAAGGGATATACGAGTGACTGCTCATTCCTATGGCAGCTCAGCATAACACTTCTAACTTCCTAGATTTGTATAGCTAGAAGCCAATTAGTTTTATTTCATATGTAAATGATACTATAAAGTGGAGCAAATAAGAATTCATTGAAGCGTACTATTATAAAGCACAAGGCAAACACTTCTAAAATCACTTTACATGCTTTTTATTTAGTCTCCGTCTTGCATTCCTTCTAGCAAGGAATTAAAAGAAGTTCAAAACCATTCAGCTGTGTACATTCAAGAAACACCACACACAGAATTGCCAGGCACAGTGAATTTCAGCTGTTTTCTCATCTCTGGTGTTATCAATAACATGAGTTATCTCATACACTGTGGCAGCTGTGCAGATCAGAAAGATAACTTTGTAAATTTAACTATTCAATTGGTCAGATGACATGCAGAAATCCAGGAATGACTGAAATGCTTCCACTGTGCTCTTTATGATTTTAAAACCATGTAACATATTCTAGCAGCATCAGAGAAACAAGTTATTCCATGAACACAGGAACGAAGGAAAACTAGTTTCCTTTACATTTGTTTTTGTCCTTACCCTTTACTTCCCAGGTGCCTCCATACGCCCATTGACAACCCCACCGGGGAACACAGTATTTAGTCTGACCTCATCCAAGAACCATGCACGTACACTGAGTAATTAGTCAACTGCTCCCGGGCAGAATATGTACCATTGGAGAACCACCTGCTTTCCCCTGACTGGAGCTATTTCATTTTGGCCTTTCTCTCCTAGCTAGAAGGAGCCATTTCATAAAACGTAGAGAAATTACAGGAAAAAAAAAAAAAAAAATAAAAAAAAAAAATCAAAGCAACTATGAGAAGGTGTTGTTTCATGTGAGCTGGGATATGCTGGGGTACTCGTAGTTGGAACAGACGCTGCAGTTCCCATGGCACACAGGGAACTCTTTGCCAAGAGACAGGGAGGAATTTTCAGCCAAAGAGGGGGAACTGATGGGTCAGGAACTGCAGAGTTGTTTTAAACAAATCTTCATGTAATCTGTAATGATGTTGGTTATTTTGAAAAGCAACATATGCAGGATTGGACAGGTGTGTGTGTGAGGAAAACCTGCTCAGTTCTGCAGCCAAGTATTTCCCCTTACTAAAGAGCATCTTAAAATATCCCAGCTTGGGTACTTCTCATGCTGGAAAGCAGTACTTGGCATTGTTCTTTCAAATACTTAGCTGAAAGCTGGAACTCCTCCAGGGCCTCTCCTCACATGTATGAAGAAAACTGAGTACATCTGAGTATTTTAACCTGCTTAAATTCATATTCCCCCATGTGTTTAGATAGCTTGGTGTTTGTTTAAATACTTCATAGACTTAAGAACGCAAAAATATAAGCAATTTATGATAAAGTTTTATATTCAGTTTGAGGCCAAACTGCAATGAGTATCTGAGGCAGTCATATTACAAAGTAGTAACTAAACAAGGTTTACCACTTCTCCTACTTTAAGATCACGTTCCCTTAGGTGAAAGGCAACAACTGAACGTATATTTTACATTTCCGAATCTCAATAACACTGAGAGGAAGAAAGATTATATAAATACCTACTTGAAGAACACCACATCTGAATTTAGAGCTCATTCTCTAATTGAGCCAATAGCCCAACACTTTCTTGAACGGCCCAACTTTCTTGAAGCAGCCACAACGGCAATATTATGCATGCAGACTGTAATGATTACTTACTATGCCATATAAGCTGTTTTTAAAACAAAGGAGAATAAACAACTACCACCCACTGGTTGTCAGGCTGGCTTCTGCATGGCCTTTCTTGGACATGCAAACTGCTGAACAGACATTTCCTTGTTGTATGCAATCTGTATAGATAGGCCTGTAAAGCTAGTCTGACCACAAGAGATTAATAGCTTTAGCCAAATAATGCGGTAACCATGTGAACGATGAGCTGTTCTAGCATGTTTGCAAGCCTCTCAGCAAGGTTCAACACGCTGCTATCTGCATCTTGTTGCCAGGAGACACAACATCGCCCAGGAACATAAGGGAAGCCAGGCTGCAGTGACCACCAGTGAATTCCATGACGAGTCACGCCGTGTCCAAGCAGTCCTCATGGAAAGGTTTAGCAGGTTCTTCTGATACAAGATGTTGTTGCATAGGAAGAAACTAGCGACAATGCGCAGTAAAACATTTACCCGCCACTTCACAATCTAATTCAAAACCATGTTAAATCTTAAGTTTTAATGCATGTCTGATTCAATGTTTGAAATCAGAAGCTCCAGTCTTAAAAAAAAGTTTCGCTCCTAGGTTCTCACTGATACTTATCCACAAACACGAAGCTCTTCCAAGGGATGAAGTACATACGAGAGTTACAGAACTTGCCAATTTGTCATTCCATGGTAAGCGGATGTTCTAAATTTACAAGTCATCCAGCCTTGCATTGGCGCATGATTTTGCGGGACTGACTGAAGCAAAGATCTTTTTCCGTCTCTTAAAAGACACTGTGAAGACTACAGGCTGTAGAATTAGCAGCTCAAAACAGAATTTAGTTAGAAAATACTGCTGTTTAAAATAATTTTAGTCTCAGAGGACTACTTTTACGTGAAGAAAACAGTTAGGCAGACACTCTCTGGGTAGCCAGTTCAAACTCAGCGAGATGAAGTCTAGTTTGTATTCAAAGAATCTGCCTCCACTTCGGCAGCAGAGTTTCACGCTGACTGCAGAATCAGCAGCAGAGCTCTGAGCCAGCACACCTGGGTTTTCCGACATCACGTTGTTTCTCTGACTTCATTCACAGTTAACAGAATGTCATGTGTCTGGCAACACACCTCATAAGTTTCTTCCCGACTGGTTCAGACAGAAACTGTGTACCAAGAGACCAAAACACCCACCAGACTGGAAACCTGCAAAGTAAGTGTAAAGGCGGACAACACTATTCAGCCAATTCTACAGGCTGGAGATGACAAAGCAATTACGAAGCACTGTTTCTTTTAAAATGAATCACTCTTAACTCCATCATGTAGAACATGTAGGTCATGTACGTAGCGATAGATTCTCTGATACGGGCTTCAGAAAGAAAATTTTTTGCTCACTTGCAGAGAGCTCAAATTTAAATTACTTGCATGGGCTTGTCTTATTGCTCCATTTGCTGTTTTATTTTCGGAAATCATTTAAAATACTTGGAAAAAATGGAAGTTTCTCTATTGTAAAATACAGCAAATTTTATCTGCTATACAGTTACAAGATCTTTTTTAATTTTTTTTTAAACAGACTGGCATATTTTTTCAAGACAATTCTATAAAATATGATTATTCTCCATTACATGTAATTCTTATTTCCTACTTCACTTTCATTTTCAGTGTGGGTGTCTATATTCTGGTATTGTTTTCCGTATGAATCCGTAGGCTGATGGAGCCTGAGTTTTAGTGCCTAATCTGGCACCTAATGTCCAGTTAAGTAAAAGTAAAAACTCACATTGACTTTAAGCACTAGATTGGGTCTCTGACACGTAATGAGAAAACTCAGCATAGTAAGTGAAAATTAAAACATTAAGGAAGAAGGGATATACTTCTTCAGAAAGTGGAAGGAAGGAAGAAGAGGCAGTGAGAACAAATCCACAAGGACTCAGATGGCAAAGGCAAGTTGAAGTTTTTACTGTGCAACTACAGAAGTGTTGCTCTGAACTGACTATGACTAGAATGAGTTGCACCAGGCTTACAGACAAGATATGAGAAATTCGCACTGTATGTTTCCTCCAGAAAAAAAAAAAAAAGCAATCTACACCCTGTGCTCATACAAACATGGATTATATAGAGCTGATGAGTGCTCCCCACTACTATTCAAAATGGAACCTGCACTATAAAAGTTGAAGAAGTTGAGCTTTAGATCTCAGGGTGCAGGATCAAGCCTAAATTGATAACATAACCAGGGGAACTTAAAAGCTGTTTTCTAATTTCAGAAAATGAGTAGATAAACACTACTATGTATAGAGGAAATAATAACTTCTAATAAATGGTTTAACATTTTTAGATGACAACTTAAATAGATGATCAGTATTTCTGAAGGTATTGCTCAGGTTGTTCATAGTGAATTAGCTGAAACACCACCATATCTTAGCAACTATATGAAATTTCCAGTCAAAGGGCTTAACAGAGCACCTATCTGATTTTAGTTGCTTAGAATGTAATTATGAAAACTGTGCTTGGAGCACCTAAGGTCAATCTGGATTCACAGTGACAGAAAGCAACTGCTGTATCACTCCTGTTTCAATCGCTTCAAAGGCTCATTTGTGCTGCCACTTTTTCTAATACAGAGAAAAGACTGATTAGGAACGCCAAGAACAAGTACAAGACACAACAGTCTCTGTCAACTCTCTCAATTTCTGCAGAACTGAAGTTTTCTTATTTCACACACTTCAAGTCTTTCAACTTCAAAGAACACTTTCCAAATGATAAACAGCAGTTTTAATAGATGTGCAAGAATTTTGTGTTGTGGCAAACATGTTAGATATTATTTGGGTAGCATCATCACAGGGTTTATAAAATGCTTGTGTACACAACATCAGGAAAAAAGAACACACATTCTGTTATACTTCTGCACCACTGCTCAGTTAAGCGCCCTTGGCTTTGCTAGTAAGGGAGTAAATTCAGTTACATACCGATATTTCACTTTGATCCTATCATTGTCAGGGTTGCAGTAGAGTCTTTCCAGATGCTCCTGGGAATCATTGGTCACACTTTGCCAGCTCTGTGTTGCTGTCCTTCTCACTTGCCAATGATAAGGCAAGACTGTGTGATGTTTGGGACAATCATTGCCATAAACACAAGTGCCCTGGAGAAAATCCACACAGATTTCTATTCCATCTTCCTGATGGGTGTGATATTGCAGCTGGTTCAAGAGCTCAAATACCAGATCAAGAGAAGCTTCTTCACTTTTATCCTGGAATATCCCAGCACTGAATTTATTGCTTGGGTTCAAATTATATTGCATCAGACAGCTATTCTCTTGGAATAAGCCAGATGTGTAGCTTTCCAGAATCTTGTCTGGGAACAAAGGACAAGCTGCACCATCACTAGCAGCTGGGTGCAAAGGATGATCCTGGAATGATTCATTACTATTCTCAGCAGCAGTTCCAGGAGTAGTGTCTGGTGAGAAGCCTTGCTCTCCTGACTGGACGTCCTGCTCAGGATGCCCAGAAGAAGGACAAGCTACTGGCAACTGACTCTGCACATCTGGAGCTGTTGGCACCAGCACAGTCACATTACTTTCTGGTTGGGGGTGAGAAGTATTGAGGTCCAGAGTCTTTTTCACAGCAGGTTCACACAAATCACTATGACCGCCACTTTGGCCTCGGGGCACAAAGACCCTATCCAAGGTCCCAGCTCCCAGCAGACTGGTAAAGATTGGCCGCAAAGCCCGGAGAGTTTCTGTGTCCAGTCTCTTCTGCACTTGCTGCTTCTTCTTGAAGCAAGGCTTCACTGGTGGTATCTTTTCAGACAGTCTTATCTGAGGAGGGAAGTCCTCTGAAGGAGGGCACTTCATTCCTGGGCAGTGAGCCTGCTGCACAACACACGCTGGCTTTGGTTCGGTGTCCATCAGACACAGACTTTGCTCTCTCCAAATCACTTTCAAATGTCCCAGAGCCTCACAAGAATCAATCTAGAGCAGAAAGGAAAACAAGACAGTTAATCTCTCTAATTGCTCATGGTTGACACGAACAAGATCACCCCTGGAGAGGATTTCGAGCCAGCAACAGCAAACTCCTCCCCTCTCTGTGACTGTGGGTAGCCCCTAGGCACGTAAAGCATGAAACCAGCTAAACTCAGGCTAATTAATCCCAAACACACACTCATCGTCTTCTCACACATGAAATCTCAGAGACACTCAGGCANCCCGGGGGGGGGGGGGGGGCAGGAAAGGGGGATGGTCTGATACCCTCCTCCTTGTGATGATGTTTAACAATAAACAGCACTTTAGTTCATTATATTCCGCAAAAGTGAACATTGCATTCTTCATTTTTATGCCTCCCTCACACAGAGACCTGAGAACAGAAGCACTAGTAGACATACAGTCCTGAATGTTCCCACCACACTTTAAACGTTCATGCACCATTTCTTCTTCCACCAGATAAACAGGCAGACGTACACATTCCCATTCCATTCATATATATCATCCCTCATACAATCTCACACATCCACCCAGCAGCACTGTCAGAGAACTGCTGGCTTCACTTAAACGAACAGCAAACTTCATACTGACTTCAGCAGGGGCCAGGATTTAATCCTTGGTTTTTTAGACACAGGAATTCAAGTGCTTACACCCTTGTTCCTCCTGCTACGCATCTGACACTGACAGTCTCATACATGTCCAGACACTCCCACTTCACACAGAGCCATTCTCACATGCCCACACACTCTCTCACACTCTGACTCAGATGCACAGGCTGCACTCCGTCACCCTGCTGTGACACACCAAGCTCATTTGCCTCTTGCAAGGCTAGTCAACAAGAATTAAAACTGGGCAGTGAAGAAAACAAAGGGGTGCTGGTTACTCAGAAACAAAGAAAAACTGAATTATTTGCAAAATGAAAAATATTTTTTTCTAAAGTACAAATAAATAGTACGTCTTGTATGTCACCAGAAAGCAGGCTCTATACCTTTTAATCAGGAATCTTGTAATATTTGATTACTTTTAATTAAACCCTCTTCAATCTCCTCGCACATAGCCTCAAAGCTTAGAGTGGAGCATATTAAGGATTACTTCCTGGATAAATGCATTCCAAGCAAAGTAACTTCTCATGACAAAACAAAACAAAACCCCAAAAAACAGATAAAATTTGGCAATAATTTCTTACTACTGACGATCTGCTCTGGAAAATTTCTCATCGAGTCTTCCTTATTTTGCCACATTCATTTATAAGGCTTTTGCGTTCCCCGGGGAAACAGCATGTCAGGATTGCGAGGAAAAAGAAAAGAAGTTGTACCTCTCCAGTTTCCCTTTTTTAGGTTAAATTTAAAGCAACCAGTATATTTGTTTGCCAGTTAGAACAAACTCCAAAATTACTTATACCTCTGTTATTCCTCCACAGACATACCAGGCAATTCTCTTTCTAAACAACCAAGGGTACCTTAAACCTTCAAGTAACTTCAAAGGTTTAAGAATCCTCAACTCCAAAAGCAATCAGATGCTTCACTTCATCGTGCTCAGGTTTAACAGCCCCTGCAATATGCAAGAGGATCACCAGGGTTCAAGGGGTCCTGCTGTGTTAAGGAGCTAAATAAGTGACTTCTGGTCCTTTTCAGTCGTATCTTTAATGCTATTTCAATATCGGTATTGCTTACTTGATTATCATTTAAGTTTTGCTGCTATTTTTAAAGAACCGCCTTAGTGCACAGGGCTGAATCCCCCAACAACTCTAAAAAATAGAAAGCAGTGGGAATAAAGAATATCGGGATCTGTTGGCATGTCTATTTCAGCATTTCAACATCCCAAATCGGTCACTATCATTTAGAAACAACATTAAGAACAACCAAAAGCGATGCTATATTTCCACAACATACTTCAACAGAGGAAGATCTCTTGGTGTGAGATTTCAATCCCTAAGTACTCCCCATCTCACGCAAACCGCACTTCCCTTCCCTTTGCTGAAGCGAGTCCAGTGGTCCTAAAATAAATTTTAAAAAATAAAAGCAACAGCCCAAACACAAAACCTCCCAACAACGAAAGTAAACCCTGACGGACAGACCTCCTCGCAACTTGCCCCAGGTTCCCCCCCGCAGCGCTCCCCCACGGAAACCTACCGGCTTTCGCTCCCCTCGAGTGAGATTCCTGCCTTTTGGCCCGGTTTAAGGACACCTTCAGAACAAGATCAGCCTTTGGAGGGGGGGATGGGATAAATGAACTGGCTGCTGCAGCCCAGGCGCTCGCACGCCAGTATTTCCACCTTAAGAATGCAGAAACGCCTGCGTCTCCGGCCGCAGGTCCCGGGGTGTTTCACGAGTTGCCTTCGGGGTTACCCAGAGCCGGGCGGCTCGGTCGGTGGCCTGGCCGGTGGGACGCCGCCGGAGCCGAGCCCCGGCGCAGCGGGGAGCGGCAGCCCGGGCTCACCGCCG
>WEKW01028473.1:103794-113849 GCA_013389905.1 Sula dactylatra | reverse complement strand
AAGTCTAAACTAAATAGCATTTTGTGACTGGAGTCTGAAGACAGCCTTTCATCAGCGTGAATGGGACTTGTGGAAACAGTGCCTCTTGTTCAAAATTAAACTTCCTGACTTGCTCACCCGCAAAGTATCATGTATCTGTTCGTGTATCTGTTACAGACCAGAGAGATGCTCTGGGGCATTAAACTCATTAAAGCATCCATCCAGTTTTGAAGTTGATTTGGATACATGAGTTAGTACCTAAAATGACAGAAAATACACCCACAACGGGGACATGTTCATTTGGTTTATATAGGATTTTGTTGAACTGGTGCACCCTCTTGTGGAAGTCTCTTCAATCAGTATAAGCCATGTAGATTTAGTTAGGCCAAGGCCACACTTACCATGCATCCTTAACTAATATGAGCAATACAAACTGATTCATATAATACCAGGTAACTTTTGAGATTTTTTTGAAGGTTAATTCTAAAACGCTGATGATTCTGGAACACGTGGATCCTGCAAGAAGGTAAGTAGCAATGTGTGGATGGCGGTGCTTTGTTTTTACTGCTTTAGGCTGACTCCTATCTAAACTAAACAGGATGGGAATGTTCCTTTATAATGCAGTGTTGGCCAACTAAAATTCAAACAGTCCTAAAATTAACAGCTAGTTCTATCTAACAGACAGGTAGTTTCCTATCTACACGCAAATAATATCCATTCTTCAACCAAAAATTCCAACAAATTATAAAGGGACACCTGGAAGGTAACAGTACCAAAGTATTTTACATCTGAAGAAACAGCTAAGAGCTGCTCACTGTAGCAAAACTTCATTAGAGCTTTAGTTACCCAGTAAAACACTGATTCTACAAAGACCTGCAACACCCCTGAAAAGTTGAAGGTATCAATGAAGATCTCTATAGCCATCCCTTGAAAAGGTCAAACCTTACAATATAAAAGGGAGAGGTATTACAAATTTGACTGCCCTTTCTCCCAAGCTCTGCACTATTCAAACAGCATGGAGGAAAACAGCAGCACTCACATCTTAAAAGAGCGGAAGAAATTAATACTAAATTCAACAAAACATTTTTCTTCTAAGATGCAGGCGATGAAGAACAAAAATCTGTAGCTCAGGAAATATTGTCAATGTTCAAGTCCTCAAACTTAATAGTACCTCCTGATAATGGCAATAATAATGGAAATGATTCTCAAACAGATCACATGCATCCAGTGGGCTAGGCATAGTTTCAGATCAGTTGTAGCAACACAGTAAACTTCTAAACCTGATTAATGATATAAAACCATCTGGAAGAAAATGAGATGAGTCCTTCATTTTGCCTAATACGTATGTAAGCAACCAACTAGAAGAGATGCACACACTGCTTTAGAAATCCTGCATGTCTTCCTTCAGTACTGCATGGCATACAGTTTGTCTCAGTGTTGACTCCCAAAGCCTCCCTGCTGTGGATACTATGAGCAGCTGGATGGATACAGTCTGCAGAACACATAAATAAAACCATAACATTAGATAATATCATGCAGAAAACAGCAAAATGATTGCTATATTCAGCAGATGTTCTTTGTCTGAAATAGCATTAAGTGACTGTGAGTAGGAGAGATGCTCTGCTCTACATTTTAGAATGAGAATATGCATTTGAAAGATTATTTCTTTATGAAAGAATTATTGTGTGGGAGTACTCTATAAATGCTTTATTTCTAGAATTCAGCAATCTGTGTGTTGCTGAATTCAGCATTCCGGAAGGATACAGGATACTGCCTGGCTGTATTAATTTTGTTCATGAAGATTTTTTTTCTTTTACATTTCCTAAGGTTTTTTAAATTAGGAAAAAAACGTAACTTGGAAGAATTTCCCCTAACATACAGGTCCAGGTTGAGTCTAGTCATGATTGGCTAGCTAGAAAACATATAGCTAATTCTGTTTTCTGTGGATGGATTAATCTCCAATCTATACCAATATGGCATGAAATAAATGAACTTGAATCAATTCTATCCAGAGCTAGCTCAAATCTGCACCATGCTCAATGCCACCACAGGCATGTGTAGCTATACTGCTGCTAAGAGCAGTTCCCTACAGCTGTGCCACACAAGTTTCGAACTGTGTTCCCGTAACATGGGCTTTACATTAAGCTCAGTAGATCCAACCTGGAGAACTAGACCACTGCAGACACCTGAGTGGCTGTCCATAGTTAGCCTGGCTCCGGTCCTACTCACTAGGTCTAGCTCCACATCAGACTCCCCTGGACCCAGCGCTGCTGCTGCAGAGCACGCCTGCACATACCTGGACCTTGCTTCCTTGTGACAGATATCCTGAGAGAGCTTTCTATCCCAGCTAGGAAGCAATGCCCTTCTCAGTGCTAGCACTGCTACACTAAGCCTGACTCTTACAGAATCTTCAGTATTAGTATCAATCGGATTTCTTCTGATCTCCAGACTTTTTCTTAAGTATACCTGAGCTCAACCATTGCCTAAAGTTCTAAAGCTGGCTGGATAGGATTCCTGTGTACTTCATTCTGTACAGACCGTATAGTGAAATGGGTATTACCACGATGAGTTCAAACGTTTGTGATGTCCAAGCCTAATTTGTGTTACATACGACTACAAATAACAATTCAAAAGATGAAGTAGTCAGAAATACCCCCTTTTATTCACTCATCCAAACAGTTTCTAGTTCATTCTTCTTGCTTTAGATATTAGCATTTTAGGTGCCATCAGCACATGGATGGCCAACTCTTCTGACTACGCATTATAGGCTAAAATTTTCCTATGGCTAAGATCCAAAAGACGTTTACCGAACTCAAGGCTGCAGGAATGGGAAACCCCAGAGATAACTCACAAGTGGAAAGTGACACCAACCACCACGAGATCCTCCTACACCACTAAAGGATGGAGCAGCAGTGGGTGGGTGGGTGCCAGGGATGACACACTTCAGACTCAGAAATCCCATCTGGCTAACTTCCTCCCACTAACAGGGATTCAGACTGCTGAATTGGACCAGCATAATCCCACTGCAGATCACCTGATTCATCCCTAGTGTGGGGACTACATGTGAACTGCTTATAATCTGCTTGCTGTTAAAGAGACATAAGCTGACTCCCACATTAAAACAATTGTTTCTGATTGCCCGGCATTCTTTCTGCCAGGCAAACTCAATGGATGGGCCCAACATGCAGCAACAAACCTGGGCTCTACACCAGTGCTTAACTGCCTCAAGTCACACCCTTAGCTCATTTTGCTATCCTACTGCCTACCAATTGCCTTCCACTCACACAAAACACAATTTGGTAGGTCTGCTTACATTAAAGTCTCATTCGTTCAACTTCCTTAGTCTCTTCTAGTGCAGCCCTTGTGCTGAAGCATCAATGACACAGCTTCCAGGCTTACTTTCACCCTGTATTTCCCCACCACATCATAAAAGGCCAGTGTGACCTGTAAGAAGCTTACAGTAGCTCCATGATAGGTGGCACACCCATCAAAAGTCCTCCTGAGCAGGTGAAAGCTACAGTTCCTCAGTGGCCTCCACACAACAAATGGCTTGACCACTGCCCTCGGATCACATCTGGCTGGAAAGCATACATGTGCAGTGTCAGTCTGCACAAAACTCCACAGGACCCAGAACAGGGGATTTTGTGCTTGACCAGAATAAAAAGTGAAAGATATGCAAAAGGATTAAATAAAACACCATAATTTTGCATTTCCTGCTTTCAGAAGCTTTTATTTGGATTATCTGCAGGATACACCTGCAGATCTCAACGCAATATGGGAACCAGATCTTGATGTTTGTGAAACAGATGCCCCAAATACTGAATATGGTTCATTCTTACCTGTAGAATTTAGTTATTTTCCAAATATTGCATTTGTTATTGTTTTTAAAAGTGTGGTCATTTCCATACTCTATTTGGGATAAATGCTGAGCAAAC
The DNA here is from genome assembly GCA_013389905.1 of Sula dactylatra. Lineage (NCBI taxonomy): Eukaryota > Metazoa > Chordata > Aves > Suliformes > Sulidae > Sula > Sula dactylatra. The sequence continues at coordinate 109,935 of WEKW01028473.1, read as the reverse complement.
CAGACCCCTGAGAATCTATTTACTGACGTTATTTCATTCATTTGGTCTCCATGCAGAAGAACCTATCAACCAGAACTTTCAAAATGCTAAAGGAGGAAACTGGAGCAGATGAGACCATTTCAAGACACCAAAAATGGGTCACATATGCTACACTGAGCTCCCTTCAGATACAGCAAGTGTCACATAAATCCAGCAAGTTCAAGCTTTTAGAAATTAAAGGTGAGCATAGCAATCCATTATTTCAATGCATTGTCCTCAGAAGGTAAAAGAGAACAGCTCATGAAGCAACAGCACTGGATAATGTACTCTACTTTGTTCACCTTGGTGATTACTGCAATTATCTTCCCTTTTCCTAACACAGAGGAGGGTAACCCAGACATTCTCCTACCCTTACAGAGTCACAGATTTGTCCCAAATTCATACCCAGATAAGAAAGCTATCCTCTCAAAACTGTGTCTGGAAACACCGGTTGAAGACAGTGCCATTCCTTACCAAGCCCCAGACCACCCCTCCAGCTGTGCTCTTTTAGGGGCTACATTCTAAACCACATCGAGGAACTGATTTGGCTGAAAAATAAAACAGCCAGATTACATCTCCAATTTTAAACCTCAGACACCACAGAATGCTTCAAAAAAAGCACAGCACACAGAAGAATTGGAAAGCTTCTCATCCACCTAGTTCACACAAAGATAGCAGAAGCCACTCAGTTTATGAGTGTCATGCATGTTTATTCAAAGAAGGCTTTGCTTTTGTATTTCAACAGTGCCCTAGCAGCTGATTCAAAACTCAGAACACTAATCCCTTACTGCCTGATAAATTTCAGTACATCCGAGTAAACACGGGGATTTCAGAATATTGGAAGAGTTCAATTTTGAACAAAGGGGTTTTTCAATCTTAACTGTAGTGAAGCTTCTGCTCTGCTTTAGTTTAATTCTTGGACATAGTTTAGTTCACTGACTCTGGAACAAATGTCATTGCGAAAGTTAGTTTGAATTTAGATTTAGATGTGAATATGAAAACCTAGCAGTTTTCAAAGCTATGGAATTTATTTCCCAACTAGCAAGTGTTGGGGAGGAGAGGGGGGATGGAAAAGGAAACATGGAAAGAAATCTGTCCAGATATCTTCTAGCCAGAATGAGGAGACTACACAATTTGCCCCGAGAATTGCAATAGACAGCTGCAAGATTAAGTCTCAGTCATGAACATTTTAGGCTGTATCTACACTGCTAGGAAATGTTCTCAATTTCAGTGAATTACTTAAGTTAAAACAACAGAGTAGACAGAGATCTTCCACATATGTGAAGTGAAATGGTTCAGCTACAACAATTAAATAAGGGCAAAGGGAAGTGATCACCCCCAGAGTGATTTCACTTGGCAGTGAAATGGCTACTGAAAGCAAATAATAGATATTGTTTCTGTGCTTAACAAAAACCGCTTTTAGAGAAGCAAAGGAAAACAGAATGGTTGGTAAGCAGGCAGCAAAATTTATGGCTGCAAGGTCAGCCAAGTTTATGCTTTAGCTTTGGATGTAGGTTCACAATGTAGTTGCATATGGAAAATAAAAAGGTATTTTCATATAAGTGGGATCATTCCTCTGGCTGTGGTATGACTTAAACTAAAATCCTTATAGTACTAGCATATAGATAATGAACTGAAAAAGATGCAAGAGACTGCACAGATGCTTCAACTCCACAGTGAAACATCAAATCCAGGGTAAACATTGACACAAGGCCAAAGGCACAATATCCTTTTTAGACTAACTTAAAAAGAGGAAAACATACACACCTCCAAGCATAACAGAATATACGCCACTGGTACTATTGAAAAAAACATGTGCAAGCATCTGGAGACAACATCAAAGAAACGAGACTCTCCTTTTCTGAAAGACAGCTGGACTCATTTCTGTCTTACATCCTATAACCAGCTGAAATAAACAATTTTTAAAATATCAGGTCTCTCTTAAATTTACCTCTGAAGACTTACTGTGACAAACATGTTATAAAAGCAAAGAACATAGAGGGTGTATCAAAGTTCATGTTGAGAACATTTGTTTTGTTATAGAGATATTAAGGGTGTGTACTGTAATTCCACACAGCACACAATGTTCTACGTTACTTTTACGAACGTGAACTGTACAACACCACAGAGATCAGCTATAATCACCACTGGGTGACATGTATTTTAATCACAAATTTCCTGTGGGACTCAAGAGATGATTCTTGCCAGTCAGTATTTCTTTTTCATACAACTGTTACTGTTGCAATGTGACAGTGATCACTGTCCTGAAAAAGACACATTTCTGTCTGAAGGTTTTTAATAATTCTTCTGTTAAACAAGATGTCAGCTACCACAGTAACCAATGACAGAGCAATTCACTTAGCCATAAAAAATACTGGAATGTCCTAATATTAACACTAGATGACAGCAAAAATGGTCCTATTTTGGTCTGTTCACACACAGTGTATTGATCTCAAGGAAGTTTTTCCCACAGGTTTTGCAAGGTAACAAACAGTTATCAAGAGCCTTTGAACTAGATTAGGACTGTATAAACCATCAAGTTGTAAGAGCTTGTAATCTTTTCAGCAGATCTTTGCCGAGAATGATGTTCAAGAGTGTTGGCTACATAAGTACAGCTACATCATCTCTGGCATCCATCTCAGGAATGGTCAACTCCTCCCACCCCACACGCAGTCCAGACATCAGTTAAATCCTCGGTATTCCTGCACTGACCTGTTGGAGACACGCAGGAGAAAAGGAACTATTATCAGGCCAGAACAATTCCATATCACTGAGTTGCTGTTTGCTACTGGAGCTACAAGGACTTATAGCTCTTCAGTCCTAGGGCACCTATTCCTGGCACTGTTACGGCGATGGGAAGAGCCACTGCAGCAGCTTTTTGGTTCTGTTCTTGACCCACCTGAGGTTGCTCCCTGTCTGTGCTGTCTTACAGAATTTCCCCTTCTGCACATTAGGGATTCTTTTAGGATTTCGACACCTAAAGGAAGAGATGGCACAAATTAACCAACTGAAAAAACCCTAGTAATAAGTTATGGACTCATTAGGTTTTTTGGTTTTGGTTTTTTTTTTTGTGTAAGATAGTCATATTAATGAAAACCATTCTTAGACCTTGGGATATTAAGATTCCTATTACCACAAAAGATGACAAATAAAACTTTGCTGAAGAGCAGACTTATTTAATGTTAATCACCTACCTTGAAGATTCTACCTTCCAATCTGACACAAGTGTGTTTTGGAGTCTATACTTCACACAGATAAGTGACAGCAATAAAACAGACAAAACAAATCCTGCTGGGAAATACCACTGCCCTCATTTAAAATGTTTAGCTTGGTCCAGCTTAGAGATTTAGAGAAAAAGCAAGAGCAGTAAAGATAATCCATGTATTTCCAGAATATTTATCACTGCTTCTGTGTTTTAGAAAGAAATCTGGTAGGAAACATACTTCGTAAGTTACAAGAGTAACAGCATTAATACTTCTGTTATCAGGAGAACTTTTGCTTTTGGGTCATGGAGCCATTGTTCCTCTGATTTTAATGCAGTTAGCACAATGCAGATTTAGGCACTTAAACAAAAACTTGAATTGTTTCGACAGAAATCAGTGGCCCAGTTTACTTTTGGGGAAGCAGTTATGACATACTTAAAGTGAATATGAAGCTTCAGTGACAGTTCCATTGTATGCAGTGTTCTGCTTAAAGCTACAGTTTGCCAGTGCCTGGATTTTTAAAAAAATCAAAGTGCTCGTTTCTTTTTTCAAGAAAATGTTTCATCATTTCACTGCCTAAAACAATGTCACACTTCATCTTAATGGAGAGACATATGGTCACCAGGCAGATTTTGTTCCAAAACGACAGCATCCTTCCCATGTAAACCCAAACCAAGAACAAAAAGTTAGACTTAATTACATTCCACAACACAAAACAAATTTACCTAGATGAGCAGAAGGAATCTGTGTAAGAATAGAGTCAACGATTACATCTGAATCTTGAAACAATCTTAAACTTCATCTTTCCCACAGTTTCCAACTACTTTATACAACTCTAACAATGTTCTTTAATAAGAAAATTTATAGGATTGGTAACATTGATCAAATAGTGATGTTACCTACTACACATTTAGTTTTAACATCTTACACAAAGAAAACAAGACTGATCTCCACTCCTGTTGGAGTACCACCCTCAGCACAGATTTCAGAATGCCATCTTGTGGGCAAACAGCATTTCCCACTAGTGGAAGCCAGAAACTGCTGAAGCCATTTCAGAACAGGTTAATATAACCCAGAGATGCAGGGCATAAGGAGGAGAGACATTAGAAGTAAAAGGTATCCATGTATTTCATGTAACATATACTTATAAAAAAGAAATTAATCAGTGAAAGTCAGGCAATTTTGCAAGTCCAGTGAAATATATGCGTGCATCTTTAGGTGTGTAAAGATCTTGAAACAACAATCCACTAAAGCATCTCTGATGATCTCAATAATTTCCACAGAGAAAATTATTTAATTAAAAAAGCCAAGTTCCTTATTATTTTTAAACAAATTTTGATTTGTTTTTTGTTTGGGTTTTTTTTTTCCATTTTAAGGCAGCCACAGAAATATTTAGAAATGGAGAAAATACAGCTCAAATAATATTATAATCTGCTTAGGTGTGGGAGCCATCACCAACTGGCTCAACAGCATTAAAAGCATCTAAGAAGGACAACGCCTAAGTTAATATCTAGGCAGAGGAAAGCCATGCCTGCCAGTTAACTGCAGCTACAGGGAGGCATGCACCACCTGCTGATTATGAATCCCGTAGGACACACATTCCCCAGCAATGGAATACCCATCTCCAGTAGGTGCCCTGTGGCATTACTCCTGACCACTGCCCGCGTGATAAGGAGCACGGGGTGGATGAGGGGGTGAAGGCTGGTCCCTGGCCATGGCAGGCGGGGAGCTGCGGGCCTGCCTTCTGCGCATGGGTATGGCTGCCACCACTGCAATCGGTCAGTACTCACGGGTGTTTCTGCTGGTACTCAGAGCTCCTGCACGTCATCTGATCGGCTGATGCGTGGGCTAACTCAGCTTGGGAATCCCTGCTGTAGACATATTTCCAAGCCAACAAGGAAGGTCTCACTAGAAGAGGCGTAACTCCCACTGTTGCCTGTAGGTAATGTGACATTAGCGATGTCATCCTGCTAGCACACTATGTTCAATCACTTCGAATCATGAAAATGCGCTCTCTGGTCTTGGAAATTTATTACTAGGCCAAACAGCAGAGTCCTACTGCACTTAAATGTTTTATAAAACTATCATAATGAATTATGATTCTTGATCCTATAAATTTAATTTCATTTCCAGCTAGCATTTCTTCATTGTGTGCACCTTCTGTCTTTACTTGCAGGCAAAGAATATTAGTAACTGGGGGGAAATAGGTGGGAAAAATTACTTAGTTTCCTCAAAAAGTGTTACAAATATTAAGGAAAAAGAGCTGTCCCACGGGACAAGGAGTGCTACAGCCACCCCAAGCCATCAGGACAACATCCCTGAAGCTGTATCGCGTCGGCAAACCCTCCACACTTTCAAGCAAGACACTACTGTTAATCCCGCAAACTTCTGTGGGCTCCCACGTTATTATCACAAACCGCAGATGGCCCGTTAAAAAAAGCCGTGCGGACCACTTTCTATGGCTTCCCAAGCTGGTGTGTGCGGGGCAGAGGTTAGGGAACACCCTGAAAGTTAAAACAATAAAGAAATGCTTTTTAGAAGCATAACTAGGCTTGAATGCGTTACAAAAGAACATGCCAACAATTATAGCAATTCTCAGGGGGCTGGAGCTTGGGTTTCCCCAGAGAAGGGCATGGGGACAGACGCCGGTTCCCCGCAGTGCTTCGCGCCTTCCCCAAGCCAAACCTTTACAGCTCCGGCCGCCGCGGCGGACCCGGGAGAGCCCGTCCTCCGGCGGCCCCGGGGGGTACTCACTTGCCTCAGCCACCGGGGCCCGCGCTCCCGCAGCCTGGCAGACTACCCTGCCCTGCCCTGCCCTGCCCTGCCCTGCCCTGCCCTGCCCTCCCCTCCCTCTCCTCCTCTCTTTTCTCCTACTAGGGCCTAAACTTTAGAATGTTCACCCAGAATTGTCACATTCTTT
>WEKW01028473.1:1823-103550 GCA_013389905.1 Sula dactylatra | reverse complement strand
GCAGGCCCGGGGGAGGGGGGCGCAGGCCCTGAGTGGGGGCGGCAGGCCCTGAGTGGGGGGGCTCAGGGGCTCCCCGCAGCCCGCCTCAGGCTCCTGGCCCGCTGCCGGGTGTCTCCGGGCTGCTGGGGCTCGCCTCGTCCCGAGCCTGGCCGGCTTTGAGCCCACCCCAGGCGGGACTATCTTGGCGGTCTCCGCGCCCTGTTAGATCCAGCCTCGAAGCCGGCCCCGCTTGGAAGAGCGGGCGGCGTGGTTGTTCTGTGGTTAGTAAAGATGGACGAGCTGCTGGTCGAGCACTGACGTGTCAGCATCAGCGCTGCCTGAAGCTGGCAGTGTGGCTGCGCCGGGCTGCTTCTCAGCCGAGGTTGACGTGGTCTCGTAAGGCCCCTTTCAGCCATAAAGCAAAGCAGATTTCTCTGTTCGAAAGTTTTTTAATGCAGTTCAAACACCTCCAAGTGATTTTGCAGGAACTGGCTTTGGTCTGGCAGAGCCAGTGCTGAATTACAGAGCTAGTAAGCTGTGTAGGGCTCCTGTGGGGACATTTTTTTCTCGGAGAGAGAAACCACTCAAAGAATCTTTTTCTTTTTTTTTTTTTCCTTCTTCTTAAGGGCTTTACTGGAGGATATGGCATATGGATCTTGTTCAGTCTGCAGTCCTGTATAGCGTAATGACCCTCATCAGTACCTATCTAGTAGCTTTTGCATATAAGAATGTCAAGTTTGTTCTCAAACACAAGTAAGTTTGATGGCTTTTTGAGGTAGAATTTATTATTAAATAATTTAACAAAACCAGCACTTATGACATTTTTTTAATGAATAAGAATGTCTGAAATGTTACTCCAAAAACTATTTTACACAGAAGCCCCTCCTAATTGGTTACTGTCATATCTTGTAATGGTGGAATAGACTAGCCATGTCAGCTAAGTGTACAATGACATAGCAAAACTACCTTCATTCTCAGTGGCTATTGCCACAAACTGTGTTTGACTAATACTTTTAGTATTTTGATTATTACTTGTTGTCCGTTCAACTTGGCAAAACTGTTCAGTGTCTTGATGAGGTATTTTTCTTCACTGTAAATACAACTTCCTATAACCCTGTGGTTTTTTATTTTCATTTTCAACTTAAATGATGTTTGTTACAGAGTAGCACAGAAAAGAGAAGATGCCGTTTCCAAAGAAGTTACTCGCAAGCTGTCTGAGGCAGACAATAGGAAGATGTCTCGTAAGGAGAAGGATGAAAGGTAGTCTTTGTTCTCTTCTTTCTCTCCCTTGTTGTAATATTGCCTGGTATCTTTAAGGCTCTAGGTAGGATTTTAGGGACTGTTGCTTGGCCATTTTTTTTTCCCTGTATTCTGGTAAGGAGAAGCTGTACTGTTAGCTCTTTGTTCATCTATAAAGCCTTTTTGAGGCAAGTTATCAATGAAAGGTCTCAAACATTGAAACCTTTATCAGTAAGATCCTATAAGGCAACCTCTCTGTCCTTGAGCTGCAAAGTAAAACAACTTATTGTACAGGCTTTCTAATAACTCTCTGAAGAGTAAGCATCACAGACGTCTTCAGAAATAAGAAAAGCTCCTTTTCTTAAGGTCAGGCTAGTGCAATGTATTTTGCATAGTGATGGGATCACAGAATCACAGAATGGCAGGGGTTGGAAGGCACCTCTGGAGATCATCTCGTCCAACCCCCCTGCTTGAGCAGGCTCACCCAGAGCAGGGGGCACAGGACTGTGTCCAGGCGTATTTTGAATGTCTCCAGGGAAGGGAGACCCCACAACCTCTCTGGGCAGCCTGTTCCAGGGCTCTGGCACCCTCACGGGAAAGAAGTTTTTCCTCGTGTTTAGGTGGAACTTCCTGTGTTCCAACTTGTGCCCATTGCCCCTTGTCCTGTCGTTGGGCACCACTGAAAGGAGTCCGGCCTCATCCTCTTGACACCCACCCTTCAGATATTTATAAGCATTGATGAGATCCCCCCTCAGTCTTCTCTTCTTCAGGCTGAACAAACCCAGGTCTCTCAGCCTTTCCTCGTAAAAGGATGTGCCAATTCTTTCAGAATAGCATTTCCACATAACTGCTGGACTGCACTGCTAATCACTGGTTGTACTTGTTACCCCTCACAGCTATAATTGGCACGTGTCAGTGTTGTGGTTTAGCCCCAGTCAGCAACTAAGCACCACACAGCCGCTCGCTCACTCCCCCCACCCCTGTGGGATGGGGAGAGAATCGGAGGAGCAAAAACAAGAAAACCCTTGGGTTGAGATAAGAACAGTTTAATAATTAAAATAAAATAGTAAGAATAGTAATGGTAATGATAATAATAATAATAATATAATAAGAAATAATGAGAGAGAATAAAACGAAACCCAGGGAACAAAGGGAAAAGGGAAAAAAAACCACAAGAGCTGCAACTGCTCACCACCCGCTGACCGACACCGCCAGTCCCCGAGCCGCGATCGTGCCTTCCCCCGGCCAACTCCCCCCAGTTAATATACTGGGCATGCCGTCACATGATATGGAATACCCTTTGGCCAATTCAGATCAGCTCTCTTGGTTGTATCCCCTCCCCTCCCGGCTTCTTGTGCACCTGGCAGAGCATGGGAAGCTGGAAAAGTCCTTGACTAGTGTAAGCACTACCTAGCAACAACTAAAACATCAGTGTGTTATCACATTATTTTCATACCAAGTCTAAAACACAGCACTATACTAGCTACAGTGAAGAAAATTAACTATCCCAGCTAAAACCATGACAGTCAGGATGCAGATTTCCAATTGAACAGCTCGTACTAATATCCAGGCTGTGCCTGATGAGCCTATCAGGAAGCACTTTGTGTTAGAGTAGATATCCATTATGTACAGTGTGCAAGGACATGAACTGTCAGCTCTTTGGAGCAAAAAGCCATATCTTCCCTTCTAATTGCCAGGCACACTGGCAGCATCTAACAGATACAAACTCACAAAAAGTGTTATTTATAAAGGGCTAGGTTTGATGTCCCTGGTAGGAAAACAAACGTAAGTCACTTAAGTGTACAAGTGAATAGTATATGCAGGGTTTTGTCTTTAACTAACAAGTTGACTGGTAGTTCTTGCCATGCTCTGTCTTTCAGAAGCTGGCTACAACAAGAGCAGCAGTATGTGGTTTACTACACCTCTGGGTGTCAATCGCTTTGTAATGGTGGGTGTGCCAGGATATGCATTGATTTAAATATGCCTGAAATAATGTCTCTACTTGTTCCTAGGATTCTGTGGAAGAAAAATGAAGTTGCAGATTATGAAGCAACAACTTTTTCCATCTTCTACAACAACACTCTCTTTCTTGTCTTGGTCATCATTGCTTCATTTTTTGTCCTGAAGAACTTCAACCCCACTGTGTATCCTTTATTACCACGCTTGAAACAACCAGAGTCCTATTCTTGTCATTAGTACTCCTACTCCTATTTGTTGTCATTAGTAGCTATATTTGTCATGTGGGTTGTGAGATTACTCTGTTGATACCTGCAGTGCATTGTAGCACCTCAGCTTAGAAACACTGTAACATAAAAGTAGAGATTACAAAAAAAACCCTTCCCAGTCATGTGAAAGTTTAACATCTGACACAGATGTTTTAAGGATGTCACTTGGGCAACATACAGAAATTCTTATGGCTTTGCCATTTCAGTTGTAATTGTGGAATGAGGAGGCAGCTCATGTTCTGATGGGAACACTGCGTCAGTGTTAGTTGCCAAGTGCTCTTACGTTACAGGGTTGTTTAGTTTAAGTAACTTCACAAGTACAATTTTTTGTTACTTAAGTAAGTAAGTACTGCCTATCAGGGCCGCATATGTTAATTAAAGATCTGCAGTATTTAACAGTATTTATAACTACTTTCAAGAGAACAGTCTAAACTTTATGGGTGTCTTAATTTTGAAGTTAAGTACATTTCAGCTTCCTGCTAACAGCCCTGATTGTAAGCTGTATTTCAGGTTACAATGTTGCAATATTAAAACTCCTACAGAGAAAGACCATTTCAATCCTTGTTTTTCATAAAACTTCTACTAAATGTTCTGTACAGAAGTGGTATCTTTACAAGTATACGTCCTTAACCTTTTCGCTACAGAAACTATATTCTTTCTATAAGTGCTTCATCTGGACTGATTGCTCTGCTATCTACAGGATCCAAGTAGACAAAAAAACCCCACAGTAATTTATTTCTGTGAGAGGGTTCAACTGCCATACAGAAGTTTAAGGGTGGGATAGGAAGACGTTTTTTTATAGCGTGACTGCTTGAGGGTATGGGGGGGGGTTTGAATCCAAAATGATTGAATTATATTTACTTTTGGTATCTTTACATGGTATTATTCAATAACTGAAATAATCAATATTTTTACTTAGCAATGAAAGAAAATGGTGTGTGAGCGGTTACCAGACCTGACCTTTCTGAAGCACTGCCTGGGTGGGATGGTACTACAGACAAGTACAGCGTAGGGGGCTGCCACACAGCAGCACAAACGGTTGTACTTAAAACCTGTAACAGAATTCCCCTGTAAGTTTGGTGGCTGGTGTAAGAGCCAAGCTCGCTGATCATAAAAAGTGACAATCCACCATTTATCATTGTAACTTGAAAAATTTTAATAAAAAGGAGGCTTTTTTGTCATTTAATTCCTTGTATTTCCATCTTAATTTCAAAAAACCAAAAGGGTATTTTCATGGGCAAGCAGTGTGTGTAGGTTTGTCAGCTCTTTCTGCTTCCTGAAGAGGGTAGTCTTCTACCAGTCAGCATATGTAGTCTTTTTAGTGGAAATACTCCTCATTTTTCAGTAACTTGGAGTCAGGACAAAACCTAAACTGTGTCTCCTAGAAAAATATTTTTGAAGTGGTTTGAATGTACTTTTTTTTTCATTCATCTCTAAAGTCATAAATAAAAATAAAAACAAAACGAACAAAAAAAAAAAAACCCCAAACCTGCCAGTTTTCCTTAACAAAAATGCTTTAGCTGGCTTTTTATAGTGGTTTTATCAGGCAGTCCTTTTGCTTTTTCATTCTATCAGTGAATCAGTTGTTATGTTAAATGCTGAACTCTACTATTAATGGAATCGTATTGCAGAAGCTGCAGCTTTTGCCATAACAGATGCGGAATCCTAAACAGGGAAGAAAGAGAAAGCTTATAATCAGATTTAATACAACAATTATTTTGCTAATCTTTACTTCAATAAGATTAATATTTATGTAAAAATAGAGTAAAATGAAGGTTCTGAAGTGCAGGAGACAGTGTATCTGGCTTGCCTTAGAGTATGCTGAGTTTGTAATGTCTCTATTTCTGACAAATGCAACCAGGACAGTCTCACAAAACTACTACTTAATTACCTGGTGCCTGCTGGCTATTACAGTACTTCTCTCTTCAGCATCCTTTGGGATTGGGGCTGGATGAGGGTCTTCAATCTCAACTCGCCACTGCATAATTTACTTTTACTTTGCTTCCCAGTAAAGGTAATACTATTCATGTGCTTACATCATGAAAATTCCAGTGGGTTTGGTGTACTTTAGAGCTGCCATTGAAATTACTCTTCTGGTCAGTCTTTTAACACTCTTCAAATTAACTTGATTGTTTTCCCTCAAAATATGTGGATTTTTCTTTATTGCTTCTGCCTGCTTATTTGCTACTGAAAGGAAGGAGCCTTTTCATATTGTTTGCATAATTTTACTTCCCTTGGCCTATAACTTATTATAAAGGATATAATTTGTATGTATTTTAGTTTAAATATTGAGCACATGTAAAATACATTTCTAACAAACTTCTCTAAATAGTCAGAATCAAACATGAGGCCAAGTTGACTGCTCTGTAAGAAGCAGGTCTTGAAGGTTGATGTTTTGCTGGTCACTGGTGATTTGCTCAGCTCCTGCCAAAAGTACGCAGTACTTAAATTCAGACACGTGAACAGACAATGCTAATATATGCATTTTACTTGTCAGCGTTGATAGGGATAGGACTGACCTATCAGGTGTTTCAGTAAGTGGCAGGTGTATTTTCCAGGAAGTCTGCCGTCTAGAGAAAAGTGATTTGAAGCAGTGCTTTCTTCTACTATTGCTGTCAGTTTGCTGAGTGTTTTATTAACAGCTTTTCATCTTAGCTTAGTTTTTTGGTATTGACAGTTGCTGAGGCCTGGAGCATAGTGTGTGTCAGTATTTTTCTGGAGAGAGAGAACTTTGCAGCACTGACAGCCTGAAACAAAAGCAGGCGGGTGGGTTGGTTGGGTTGTTTTCTACAAAAAAGCCCTATCTGTATTTTTTACAGAAAATCGCTGTTTTCTACAGAAAGCCTAATCTTTTCTGTGGACTTCTTCACAGAAAAGTGCTGGGGGTTTTTTTGGTGGTGGTGGGTGGGTTTTTTTTTTATTTTAATTTGCTTTTGAGGTTGTTTGGTTGTTTTTTCTCTTGCAATCCCCACTACATGCTGCACCCAGTTTCTTCAGTATAATGCTGAAGGTTAGCCTAAAGCTAGGCTACTGCTTGGCATCCCATTGCCCTCAGAGCATTAGGCAAGCTGACTTCTAAGCTTTTGCTCTAAGTAATGGACAAGGCTGTCGTGTTTTCAATTAAAAAAAGAAAAAGATTGGGAATGAATATATTTTTAATACATCGTTGGATTCTGATGTGTCTGAGAAGGGAAAGAGAACATTAAATTGTACATCCAGAGGTAAGAAAAGGAACTAATCTTCTACTGGGAAAATAACTATACTGTTAGAATAATAAAGCTGTTAACTGTATAATGGTCAAAGCCTTTGTGCTGCCCATGAAGCAGATTTTAAAACAAGTAAATAGTTAATTTTCACAGCTGACACTACAAAGTTAGGGGACGTGGCCCAGAGCAGTGAAAGTAATACTGGGGAGGTGAGAGGTGCTCCGGTGGTGGTCTCCACCTTGGCAAGCTGTGACTGACCAGCCCGGTGTCATTTTGGAGAGGCCGGTGACTGTACTGCAGTGGGATTTCACTGAACTGGCAGGAGGTTGTTCACGTGGTTTTTTCAGGCCCATGTATTACATAGGAGAGATGTCTGCCTTAGGAGGCTGCCTTCCAGAAGTACCTTTTCTGGGATGTGCAGCCAGACCAGACCAGACCTTCATTCCCTGGCTGTACCCACTCCTTTGGCCCAGGGTTGTTGTCCCATGCCTAATCTGGGTACAGCTGAAGATTAGTGTTTCCCTGTGGAATGACACATATCCACTTTCAACGTAAACCACTGCTGTTTCAAAATCAGTCTCACTATTAGTAACAGGTCTCTAAGTATAAAATTAGATGCACAAAATGCTTTTATTGTGTCCAAGCAGAAGTCAAAGTCAGACTGCATTTCTGGATATACAGCAGCTAAGTTCATTTACACATACCATAGCTCATTGGATTAAATACAGGAGAAGACAACTCAAGTACCAGTATCTGTTCACGTGGCCCACTGAACACTGCACACGCTCTGCAGATATCGTGGAGTTAAGGGGACTAGAATACAAGGGTCCTACAAATACTGTACATAGCAGTACCTCCTAGGAAGTATGTGCCCAAAGTACGTGATTCAATATGAGTGAGAAATACTTACTGAAATCATAGATGCGTTTTACAAAGCAAACTCATGGTAAAATATGACATGGTTCTTGAGGTGGGCAAAGTAATATATAAGTGCTTCCTATCAACTCCTGTAGAGGGATGAAATGCTCACAAAAAAAACCCCAAAAACAAAAAAAAAAAACCCCAAACCAAACCTACTTGTTTAAAATGTGTCTTAAAATACCATGCATTTACTTATGCCCGATTCCAGAACAAGTTAAAGCAAATGTGACCTTCCGCCAAAGTACATACCTGATTTTTTTTCTGGTATTTTTTTCAGCAGCTATGTATTATATATACAAGTATCTAGATCCTTAACAGCTCATGAATATTGAAATTTGCAATAGCTATGTCTACAAGCAGGCAGAAGTAGAGGCAGGTTTCTATAGATGCAAACCCCAATATTTTATCATGGATTTCTTGGTTTAAGGTTTATGTAGAGTAAGAATTTTGCAAACAGCCATTGTTTTTATTAACCTGACATGCGTGTTTGGGTTTTCTAACTGTGCTCTGCTGGCTTGTACTCAGAAATACTTCCCAGGAGCACTCCACAGCTGAAATAATTGTATAGTTAGGAGTTGAGCTATCTAATTTCTAACTAATTCTCTGTCTTACATCCTTTATTCAACTACAAACGAAATCTAAAGCATATATTCAGCATAAAAAAGAAAATGGAAAATTTGAGCTTGCCCCTTCTATCTGTTAACCTGAAGAAACTTTATAGTTGAGATTTCCCAAATGTGGTTTTATTAAAACCTTAAGTTGTATCTGGCTTTTCTTCATTGAAAAAATAGATCTGTACATCCTTCTTTAATTACCAAGTACCTGAAGATTATAAATTGTTTTTTGCTTTACAAGTGTTTTTCACAGCACAAGCATGAAGTGCTAAGAGTAAAGTAAAAATGAACTCAAAGGTTCAAAGGTAAGAAAATACAAGATTATTCTTGGTTAGAAGAGAGATCAACTGTGCTTTTAAATTTCACTGCAGATTAGTAGCAACAGCACACATCTCGAAGGATCCAGTGACAGTACACACCGAGCAGCAAGCTGCTGAATGATTCTCATGACCAGATATTAACTCGGGGCTGTACTTCTGTACAGAGCACTTTTTAAACCATGCAGTCCAGATAATTCATGCATTGCATTATGATCTGTAGTCCTTCTTGCTGTAGGGCTTATTTCCCAGAATATTATCTATTTCATTTACAATATGGGATGTCATCTTTGGAAGGACCTAGGGGTAGAAGAAGACTGATGTTTAATCAAGCTTCCATTAAAGGTTTTTCCAAATTTAAATCTAGATTTTATCAAATAATGTTTCGTCTGCTTTTTTGTGTAACAGGTATTTAAACATTCATCTAATACCTTTCTCCCTTCAAGGAAAAACTACTGTGGTATCTACCCTACGAGAGAATCACAGAAGCGCTCCTCAACTTTATATGCACAATATTATTTGGCTGCAGTGGAAAGCGAGCTGGTGGCAAGAACATCAGAGGAAGCTCTTATTGTGAAAAGCAACAGAGAATAATTAAGGTGGGTGCAAGTGACGTGCCCTGTGGAAGACTTGGTGCAGAATATATCACATGTCCTGGAATCAGGTCACTTGCTTTTTCAGATACATTAAACCTGCTGCTGCCACCCTCTTGTTGCTGGATACGGCTATAACTACCACAAATGGTGGTAAGTCATGGTGATGTTTGCCTAATTGACATGCATAACTAGAACTGGAAGATGCCTGAAACAAAATACAAAGTATTAAAACTGTATTAAGAGAAGGAGGGCGCTAGTCTCAAGGCGTGCTGGTGTTACCCCCAAAGGGAGCTGGGCAACAGCTAACCCCCCCGCTTCTGTTGAGGTGCCACCACCACCTGCACTTGCCTGTATGGCTCCGAGGTTCTCTATCAGCTGCTCGGGGTTGGAAGATCCTAGAAGAACGGAGCTCACCCCCTCATTTCTCAAGCACCATGCTGGAAATAAAGTCACAAGATAGTCAGGAACATAGGCTTCATGACGCGACATTACTCCAGATCCTAATGTTTGTCAGAGCTTCTAGCTCTATTTGAAAAATGACAACATTATTTGTCTCAACCTTCCCTTTACTCCTCCGGCACTACCAGGAAGAAGAGGCATGGGTCAGATAGGGAACCATACAGCAGATCTTCCAGCACCCCACCTGACCCTGGTCCCTGTCTTAATTATGGGGTTTGGTTTGTCCCTATCACGAATCACAAGAATTCGCCTCTTGGCTATTTGAGCCAAGGATCGTTTTTCTAACAGATGTGTGGTATTTTTCAGCCTTTGTTCTCAGCAGTACAAAGATAATTATTTAAAAAACCAAAAAAACCCCTCTCTTTTTAAAAAGTACCATTCTCTTGTGTCAGTCAGCCCAGCACGCCAAACAACTAGTGGCTTCCACCCAGGGAGGGACCATTCAGAGAAGCAAGCAGGTCGGGGATCGCTCAAGATACACTAGCCCTCTTGTCAATCAAAGGCTGATGATGGTGCTGGAAACAATCTTATTTTAAGTAACTTTTAACTTTACTGCTCAAAAAAAAGAATGTTATTTTGTGTGAGGCTAATGGACCAGGGGTAACCTCAAAAGCAACACATGGCATTTTAATATCCTCCAGTGTGGTTTTTTTTGTTCTTTTACTGTGTTCCTTGAAATGCATTAGCCTTCTTCTAATGAGGTGTTGCATTGCCCACCCTCAGTCTTTCCATGTTTCTGGCATTTGTTCCATAACCCCTGACAACAAATAATCATTTAAGTAGATACAGGCAAAGACAAAGCCATCCTTCATCCTATTTGAAAGATGACACATCTTTTTCTGTGTTACCATTTACCTAACCATCAGTGACACCTAAACAAATGGTGAGAGCACTAACAGAGTACCTGTAGCTTTAGGGGTTTGTACAAGGTTTCACCTGCATTCATCTCTCAACAATCCACAAAGCACAAACATTCTGTCTGCACCTCAGTGTTGTGCTTTGCTCTATGAGGATGCAACTAGGTGGTTCGTTTGTGACAGCAGCAAAGGGCAAAAGTGCAGTGGCATTCATTCCTGTCCTGTCACCTACCGACAGCCAGCTGAGGCAGTGTGCACCCGAGGCGCTCAGCAATGGGCGACAGGTCTTTCAGCTTCACCTGCTGCTTTCTGCCTTCCTCGCTTATGATTTTCTCTTTCAGCCACTGGTAGCACTGGAGATGAATTACATTGCAATAAACCGTTAGCTTTTATCTTCCACAATGGAAAGTTTAAGGCAATTATTAACAGCTCTTAAAAAGCCATATCCAACCCAGGAGGTAACTGAGGCTGAATAACACAATGCTTTGCTACCCGAAGCAATTACGACAGGACTAGGATGTTTCCTGTGAGAGCCTACATCTGTGTCTCTCTGGCTTTATGCAACCGATGGATTCAGTCTAGAACCTGGAACCTCCTCAGTTTTATTTTTGGACCACTGGATCCCCTCACAGAGTGGAAAAAAGTGAAATATTAGTCAACTTAAGATTTTCACACCCAACTCCCCAAAAAAAAATTTGAGAACATCTGATCTTGTTCAAGCTTTCTTATTACTGTTGAAGATTAGAAAATTAATTAATCAAAGCTGAGATTTCAGTTCTCCCAGCTCCAGACTTGAAACTTGATTCTGCTTCACTCCCATCAATTTAATTTGAATCCCTCTCTGCAATGCTACCTTCTTAGCTAGCTTTTAGCAAATGTTAATAATATATTTTATTTTGGAAGAAAATCCCAAATGCAATGAAATATCACATTTAAAAATGCTGCCCTTTGCAAGCAAGTCAGTGTAGACAGCATCTTTTTTTTTTAAAAAGCACCAAGCTGAGCAAAAACCAGCACAGAGACATATGTCAGTCTGCTGGCACTTGTCAGGTGGCATTGGCTTTTGCCCATCAGCTGATACAAAGTCTCAAATACCATTTTGGTTGGTTTTTTTTTGCAAATCTGTGACATTTTAATGCTCTGCCGTTTTTCAAACCATTAAATAGTATGCCTGCCACAGGCACAATATGGGAGGAGATCCCATAACCCCCAATAAGAATAAAATCAGGATAATCATGGGAGAAACCAGGCACTGTGGTAACACCGCAATGCTAAACCTGTTAGAGAGGGCTGCTGCTCTGCCCGGCAAAGGGCAGGACCACTGAGGACCCACAGGTTTCACTGGGTGCTGAGTGTCTGCCCTGCCTGTGGGGCTCCCTGGAGGGATGCTGCGGGGCTGGCGTCCCCAGCCATGCGCTCGCTGCCGGGTAGGCTGGTGCCCAGGGAAGGGTGGGCAGAAAAATAATGTCCAAGTCTGTTTTACCTGCTGCATGTGGTTAAGAGATTTTGAAGTCACAGCAGCCGTATTGATTAACATCAGCTGGGAACATCAAGCACAACAGAAATCCTGGGCTTGTGCCCTCTCGTTGATGATGTCCAGGCAATGTAAGGGTGGTGAGAGCACCCTTCTGCAGAGCCCCTCTGCAGAGCCTGGTTCCAGTCGTGTGCTGCCCCACAACCAGCTCACAGCCATCAGGTCACTACAGTGGGGAACCTGAAGCATCTTTATAACCCAGATTCTCCCGCACTTTGGAGTGTGGTTGCCAGAGAAACCAAGCTGATCTATCAATACAGCAGCACACAAGCCAGCCTTCTCATGAGGGATCTGTTTTCCCTTTGTTATTTTCCTGCCCTCACAAAACCAGCACATCTACTTTTCTCAAACATGCAACAAAAAAATACCTTTAGGGCAGCCCTTGAGCTTTCAGGTACCCCGTTGCCGTATTTCCCTGAGATGATCCCACAGGCTAGTGGAGACCACGTCATTGCTCCAACCCCTGCAAAGAAAGCAGAGAAGGAAACTTGAGGAGACTGGGAGAAATCACAGTTGCATCAAAAAATGGTTGATGAATAAACAGACTTTCAGTTTAAAAAAAAAAAAAAGCAAAGCAATTGCTGCTTGTTTCTATTGTCGTTGTCAGTGATGCTCAGTCAGTGTCTTCTGGGAAGATGCTGCTGATGCCCTTAAGGAAGACACCAACTAGCTTATTCATCCAAAACTTTACTGCGAGAGCCTCCAGCCCCATCCTGGCTCCTGCTGCAGCAAAGTACCTGGACTCCTGCTTCTCAGCCCAGGCATCTCCTATACTCATGCTGCCTTGAGTCTCAAAGAGTAAGAAGCAGCCACAGCAATTAGCACCTATTTCTATCACAGGCACATTAAGCCAGTTTTTCTTTTAGGTCATTAGATAGATATTCACCTGTCCCCTTTGGATCCAGGGGAGGAGATACCTGTTCCCATCTAGAGCCCCAGGTCAGCCTGCTCTGTATTTCTTTCTGCAAACGAAATAACCAAAAGGCACAGCAGTCTCAGTCTTACCTATTTTATGATACAATTCTGGCAGCTGAACCTCCACTTTCTCTCTTTGGAAAAGGTGGTATTCAGCTTGTTCACACACAGGTGGTATCATGTTAAACTGCCTGGCTACGGAGTAGGCTTCCTGTAGAAAAATCAGTAGATAAAATACTTCATTATGCAAAAGCATCTTGCAGGACATAAGCTACCAGCCAACACTCCTTGGGTGTGCGGGGACCAACGAACACAAGTTTTGCTATCCCTTAGCAAGGCCACACACATCCCTGTGAATGCTGCTGTGCAGAGGCAGAAACACAGCCCCATCCCTGCCTGCGCTGCTTCCCTGCTGCCCCTGCACCCACCACAGCAGGGCACGTACCCGCCTTCTGCCTCCTTCAGCCCAAAGCTGCTTCTGCGCCAGTGCAACGACCATCAATGGCCGTGGGCACGGACATCAAACAGGTGCTTTACCACAAGTCTTGAAGCCAGCCAAATAAAACCAAAATGCAACAAACCCCAATTAAATGAGCCAAGACACCCAAACCACTAGATCAGTCCATCTGCTTCTAATTAATGTTGGGAACATTCTGGAAAAGGTTTTAAAATTATTTTAGGTGAAAAGATGCTGGATGGAGTAAAACGCAAACATCCCCAGCACAGACACATTTGTGTCTCAGCTCCCACCATGGCTTTTGGCAGACCCTGCAGCCTGGAACCAGAATTACCGACTGTCAACACTTTCCCAAAAATTGGCTTTACCATGATCTCCATAGCGCTCCAGCGTGACGTTCCCCAGTACATTGCCATGCCTTGATTTATTACATGTGTCATCGCTCGGACAATTTCTGAAGGAGGGAAAAAAGAAGCATGAAAACTGCAGAGAGGCCAATTTTTCAGCACCAGATCCTCCCAAAGCTACTTACAAATGCCAATTACGCTGACAAACCTGAGCAGCTTTGCATTAAACACTACTTCTGCTGTGTTCTCTTGCTCAAGCATGGATGAAAAAATGTTAACAGTGCAAATGCAAAGAATTTTATCCTGCAGTTGTTTAAACTGCTTTTACCAACTGGCTATTAACTATCACTGCCTTAGGATAGCATTTCTTTTAAAATTTGACACAAGAGGGCAGCACAGGTGAAAAATACACTAAAAAATTAAATTTATTTTTAAATTTCTTTACTAAAAGCATATATTAGGTCCTGCTTCTTTGTACTAGGAATATTAGGATGCTGGGGATAAAATTGCAAAAACTGGATGATTGAACCCTGCTCCCACAAGGGCCCCACTGTCCGCAAGAGGAGCAGGCAACACCTCTGCAAAACCGGGTGTAGCTCCTTGGCACAGAAGTCCCATGGTCCTCGTTTTCCTTTGGGAAGATGGAAGCCTACAAGGCTACACACACTAGGACAAGATCTTTAATTTCCACCCATCAGACCTCTGCTGAGCAGCCCTGCCTTCTGTGGGGGAGCAGGGAGAAAACCCATCATAAACTTTAGTTTGCAAGAAAAGGAGAAAAAAATTGCCTATGCCTCGTGGCTGCCCGGGAGGTTACAGAGCCTGGTAGGATACCTTGCTAATGCTGGGAGGAAAATAGCCCCTGCTTACAGTTTGCAACTTATTTTTAAGCCTGGTTTCTCCCTGGGAGCAGCCTGATGGGTACACAGCATTGTGGGGGGCCCAGGCAGTGCCCGTCGCATCGCTGCTGCAAGAAGAGCTGGGGACTGAGAGGGGTCCCCAGGGTGGGAGGGTCTGGAGACTGGTGGGGTTTGCAGCCTGGGAGACAGTCCTCACGAGCAAACATGAGAGCATAAATCGTTGCCCTGGCTGCAGGAATAAATTCATATTTCTCACAGAGCTTCAGCACTCCCTGCCCTTTGGAGCCAAGCAGAGGCTGCCAGGGCACTGGCACCACGCTGGCCACTAACAGCACATCTTTTAAATGGACAAAAATGGGCTAAACTCACTCCGAGAAGCAGAAGAAAGTAGTACTTAGTTACCACTCCCAGTGCCACACAAGGAACCTCACAGTCAGCAGGTGCTGCTGTATCTCAGTGCGCTCTTCCATTGGGAAAGCAGCAAGGAACTGATAGTCCACATCTACACCATGAATTTCTGACCCATCAAACTACGATGAAATGACTCTGGTTGGACACAGGGCTGCGCGGAGAAGCCCTGTGTGTTTATTACATCCCTTGGCAAGTCTGCTGTTACTTGGACAATGTCTCCGGGCATCTCTGTCTCAAGATCAAGATGAGCTGCCTTTGATATCATGAGGATTCTTGTCCTATTTATGGAAAGAAAAAAAAGGAGCTTGGCAGAGGGGAGATTACACTGCCAATCTTGACGTTATTGTGAGATTTCTTCTGCAGGCAATGACAAGCAGCTAAAGATGGTGAAGTCTCCATTTATAACCTCAGAGAGCTGTACAAGAGACACCGTGCCTCTTGTGCCAGGCTTCTGCCTTCCCACTGAAAAGGAAGATTTTGTCTCCAGGGAAGTGTTGGCTTGAGGAGTTTTTTTCCCTGATGAAGAGTAAAGTTCAAATGCCGGATATTGTTTCCTTTTTTTTTTTTTTCTTAATTTTGGCCAAAGCCACACTGTTCTCTATTTCTAAGAATTTAATTCTCAGGCATGTACTAGTCCAACAAAATGCCCTGTTATCAAGCAGCTACACTGCTACCCACAGGCATGCTCTCTGCAATGGGCAGCGGTACGGCAATCCCTCCCTCCTCGGCAGTGCTGGCTTCTCACTGGGTTTAGTTTTCTATTTTTGCCACACTACCGTTTAGGAATTTTAATAAGCATTTCATCATACACCTCTTACACATTTTGGTCCATAGTTGTTTTCATTTCTCCCACATCTACTCCTTTCAAGAAAAACTGAAGTCAACTCAGAGAAAAAAAAATATATATATATTTTTTTTTTTTTTTCTTGTTTACCAGAGACTGCTCACATGGGTATGGCAATGGGGTGGTTTGTGAAGAGCACGTGCCTGGACTGCTCAGTCTGCCATAACTTAAGAAGGGGAGATTTTTTTTTTAAACATAAATGAAAGTTTCAAAACGTGGAAAAAAGCCTCCAGCCACATAATAATAATTCTGAAGTAGTCTGAAGTTCCCTGATAGGAACTGATTCACATTCCCCACCTGCTTGCCAGGGCTGGGGGCTGGCTGTGCAGCGGGTGCCCAGTCCCCCAGCACAGTGACAATGGGGGATCTCACCAGGGGACCCTGGGCACCCTCCTCCCCTACAGCTACACCTGCCCTGCTCGTCTGCTGGAAAAACCACTTGGGATGAAAAAAAACATCTGCTAGCACAGTTGGGGGATCAGATCTCCATCCTGACTAATGAGGCATGAAACTGGCAGAAATTCAGAAGAGAAGCAGAGATCCTTCCCATCACCCATCTCCTGAGGTCCCTGTTTGGGGGGACCACACGATAGCAGAGCCGCCCGGGTGCCAGGGGTAGGATCGCCCCATGGATGGCCGACCCCAGCGAGGACAGCCCCTCACCCTGCCTGCCCCGGCAGAGCCAAGACCGGGTCAGGGACAAGGAGGGACACGGCTGTCCTGGCCAGGGACACGCCAAACCTGACTGCAGGGTTACGCGAAGAGCGTTGCACAGGGTACTCATCTCCAGATGTTCCTTGAGGCTGATATTGCATTGCTTTTACAATGAAAAGCTTTTTTAATTTGCTCTGAGACTTTTGAGAAAGGTAAATATGTTTCAGATTTTTAGATTAAGCAAGCTTTACCTGCCGCTTTAGGGACCGGAGTCACCTACAATAAAGAAATCTGTATTAAACTCTCATCTCTTCTTATTACATCTCCTTTATCCATGCCTCCTAAGGCAGCTGGAGCTGGGCCGTGACCAGCCTGGGGGAGCGGGAAGCAATTCTGCTCTGGCTAGAGTGGACCAGATGAGTATTTCTAAATTGCTGATCCATTGCTTGCTGATGCCCACAGACACACACATCACAGCAGACGGACGACCCTGAGTGCTAACAGAGAAATTTCACTTGCCTGCATGCAGCAAGTGAAGAAAAGAAAATGAATATTCAAAGTTTATCATTTGATTTATTTCGTCGTGCCTTACAGCATGCAACCACACTGTTTGCCGAGCAGGACCCTCACATGCTGGCATGAGTAGCACAAGCAGGGAATGTTTTAAGGTTTCCTACAAATTGCTTCCCATCAGAAGCAGCTATTTGCTCATGGGAAAAGCATAGGCATGTCAGGAGACGGAGGGGGGATTGTATGTCTTGTGGAGGTAGCTCAGCACTTATTGTGCATGCCAGATAGTGCAGAATCGACAGATGGTTCAACAGATGCTCTGGGATAGAAGTGGCTTAGTAGGTGAACCATAAAAAAAGCACGAAGTATATAGCAAGAATCAACACCACACCATTCATAACAAAAATGTCCCTTTTTTCACCCTGCTCAAAATCTCACCAAGCACCACAGTTTATACCTCATTGCTGAGCTCCAGCACTGCTAGCAGTATCTGTAGCATCTTAAAAGCTGTAAATGCCTGAAATCAGATGTGCCGCGCGGGCATGGGAAATGTATTCTGCACTGCCTCATTAGATGACAACTGACTGAGCAGAGAGGTCGTTTCTCCCTCCAAGATACATCATGTCATGTTCCTTGACCTCATCAGCTACTACAAAATCTGCACTGGTCTCAAAATCCCAGGCCAGTTCCCTGAATCCATAGCTGCTGGCACTGGTCGGCTGGGGCAGCAGTCCTGCCATTCACCCACAGTTCATGCTGGGTCACACAGCCCTGCATTTGTTAAGAAAATAGGCGTCACGACCACTGAAAGTCAAGCCAGGAGGTTCGGAGGGGCCTGTCAAGCTCCAGGTTTGTTTGATTTACATGTACTCATCCATGACAGCTTCTGCAGCCTGCAAGTCTTTCTTCTTGCTATTTTTTATTTAACTGTGAAGCTAATCTTCTGCTACAGTGTGAAAGGTTGTGTTAACTCCGATGGGAAAAGAGAAGGAAGGGGAACTGGTGCCCATTAAATAGGACGCTGACCCCAAAACATATTGACGAAGGTTCCTGGGTAACTGGGCTATATGGTCATGTACCAAACACGAATATATAGTTATCAGCAATGAAACATAATTAAAGAATACAGGCATTCACAGGTCTTGCAAGTTCCTAAATTCATTCCCCTCTCGCTGCATTTAACAAGGACCGTGCCCCACCAGGACCGAGGGATGGGTGGCTGCTGCGCCGAGGCTGAGCCCAGCCATGGGCAGAGCATCGCTGCTCTCCGTGCTCGGGGGGAGAGTCCTGCTGTGCCCCGAGGGGCTGTGTCCTCACACAGCCCCTCGGCCGAGCCCACCAGAGATGCTACCTCTCAGTTTGTGCTGCTCGTGCGCTTGGGCCAATGAACCCTAAGTTTGGCAATTATTTCTTGTTTCTGACAATGTATTGGACTGTACCCCTGGTTTTAGCGCTGGGAGAAGCATGTGCTATCCAGGCAGCCCAGGCGACGTGGACAAGGATGGGGACGGCAGCACTGACATGCTCCCCTCTCTAGAGCTGACTGCACCAGGGGTAAGCATATACAGGTTTCATTTGACACAGAGACCTGCCTTAAATGCAAACACATATTCACTTTATCTGGAGGAATCAGGAAAAGGAAATAAAGAAACAACGTTAAAGCCGCCACTGGGACATAAAGGAAACTTCAATTTCCTTTCAAGAGATACAAATTCATTTCACTGAAGTGTAAATATATCGGGCTCCAGGATATCACAAATGAGGTATTTCATATTTAAGCTGCACCACCTGAATATTTAATAAAAAATTGTTTTTCATTTCCTACCATCATCGGTCTAAGCCTGTAAGCCAGGATCAGTCATCTTAAAACCTTTAATTCAAGCTTCCACTAACCTTCCATGGGGGTATTATTGTCTGGCCGATTTGCGAAGACGACATCCACGTACTCCAGCTGCAGCCTCTGGAGAGAAGCCTTTAGCCCTGGAAACAGCAAAGCAGAGACAAGAGCCTGCATGGTCAGAGAGAGGCAGGAGTGCAGCAATGCAGAGCTGGCAGGTACAAAACCGTATCAAGCAAAAGAGAGCTCATTATATTTGTATACATATCTACTATATATACACACAACTGTGTAGCATATGAGAAGGGTACTGCATAATGTTGTCCCATGTCTATGCAGCCATATTAAGAAAACACCAGTTTGGTCACATGCAGAGTTTCCCCCCTTCCACAAGAATTTGTTTTATTTTTTAATTAGGCTGAGATTTGGATTGGAACAGACACCGGTTACCAAGCGTGTCCATGGTCAGCCCATCAGGAGGCAGCTGCCAGGGACCGATTTCAGCGCTCCACTTCTGTTCAGAGTTAATTTAATCTAAATCATGTCACAGAACCTTTCTGTGCAAGCCCAGGGCATGTTGTGTTTGTCCTGTCCCACCTAACGAAGCCCTGCCCCAGGGGGGCCTTCCAGAAACGCAAGCCCGGATGGAAGGATGGCCGCACTCGGTTAGATATGTTATGATGAGCAGATAAAGCACCACGGAGGGCTTTACCCTCTCTGCAGTGTGAGCAAGCTGTGCCCACCAATGCATTGCGTAGGGCAGAAAGAGTTTTGCAGAGCAAGACAAGGCACCGTTTTGCAGCTGCTCTTCAGGACTGCCCAGGTTTCAACAGCTTCTCCATGAGGATCTGATGGGAAATGGCATCAAAAGCGTACATATACATATATATGTACAGCCCATATATATATATATGTGCATGAGAAAGAGGGAAGAGGATTTCTAACACTTATTTTCTATGAATCTTCCCAGGAACAAAATGTTTTTATGAATGTTCATGAAGAATGATCCAAAATAGAGCAGTCAGAAAATGTTCTCTGAATTCTGAGATGAAAAAAATGGCCACTTTTGCCAAATGTATTTATAGAAAAGCGCTAACATTGACCTTAACGTTATTTGCTATGTTCTCCGTGAGGTTATTTCAGCTGCTGCCAGTATTTTTCTATCATTTCATGAAGTAGCTCCACAAGAAATGGCAAACAGATGGGACTGGACTGCCTGTGATGTGTCTGCAACTTCCTCAAGCACCTCGGGGTCTAGTGCCACCAGCAGCTGGGACACCACCTCATGGAGGGCTTATTCAAATGAAAGTTCAATAAAATGTTGCTAAAAAACTTTCTCCAGCATTACCTTAATATGAAAGGCATATCCTAATGTAGCTGAATTCTGCAAATACTAAATAATGAAAGCTTTCCAGGACAATCCCAGACGTATGACCTGGCTACTATGAGGCAAAATTGACCGTGCTCTGGTGATGCTCCTTAGCTCTGCAGAATAGTTCCTTTGAGACAGAGGATGACCAAATCTGCACTGAGGGAGGAGGCTGCTCTGCTCACCCAGTTTGCTGATGACCACATTCACCCTACCTCACCTGATTGGGACAGTATTTGCCAGGCTGTGGTGGCAGTGACATCCCAGGCGAGGGGTAGATAACGTAAATATAGTAATAATATTTTCCATATAATCTATGTTATAATGTATACAGAACAAATCCAGGTTGTTGAAAGTTGTGACAAATGGGCCATTGCAGATTCTGGTGACAAAACTTGCAAACGGCCAAATGGAAGTTAAAGCCACTGTTTCTGGCAGGCAAACCCAATTTTTTGCAGACAGATGCTACTTTCTGATAAGCAAAGATCAAAGCATACCTCCTGCCTATTCTGCAGTGTGAACTGTGAACAGGCTGGTCCCCCCCGCGCCATCAAACTACCGACACCACGGCACACTAGTAATATAGATGAGCCTGAATTTTTCTTTTCTAATTTGTCTTGGCAGCAAACATTAGCTTAACCAACCACCACTGTAAACAATTAGGGTTTATCTCATAAATCAAAGAGGATGCTAATTACCCCAGCATACACAGTGCAATAAAGAGAATCACTCTTCATTGCTGCAGCCGTTGTGGCGTGTTGGTTTATGGAGCGTGCTGCTCCCCTGGGGCTTCAGCCCTGGATTACCCAGGCCAGCATTGGCATCGCCCAGAGAGGAGCAGCCGTTCCCTGGGGAGCAGCATAGCCCACTGCCCTGGGCTCCCCCAAGGGCTTTGGCACAGACCGTATAATTTCCTAGTAACTCAGAGAACACATTTTGTACAACAGTAGACAGAAGTGGGTCAAACAGCAACAAGAGGCGGGTGGTGCGAATCCCTCTGCAGAGATCTGAAGCACAGGTACCAAGCCTGATGCTCCTCTTCCATCCTGGAGGCTTCCCAGCCCCCTGAGGGACCACACACTCCCAATAACTCCCTTCCACGGCTTTACGCTGCTTTTCTCCAAACCCATGCTGGTTTTACTCAGGATTTATGTAGAAGACAGACCCAGGCCCCCATGTTGCTGGCTGATTACTAGGCCTGGAACCCACTTGTGATCTGCATGGGGTGGGGGGCTGTCACCCCTCCTGGGGGGGTTTTGGGGTCTGCTCCAGCCCCTGTCAGGAGCCAGCCCAGGCAGGGACCTCTCGCCGGGACAAGGCCGTGGCTGACACTACTGATCCTTAGTATGACAGAAGTGTGTCTTCTTATGGGTGCTGCTCTGTGTCCTGCATGTAAAGTCCTGTACAAGTTATAATTATGCCTGTGGTCACTGTGCCTGGGTGTCTGACCCGACACCCAACAGCCCTCTGGGAAGAGCCAGATCAGGTGAAACACACTTGTCCGTGTAGAAACATGTATGTGTTCTCAACAATAACGTATCCAAAACAACAAAAAAAGCAATCGGAAGGAAGATGAGGAGCATGCATCAGACACAGCAAAGACCTGGGCGAATAAATCCCAACGGATGAGTAAGGTTGCACATAAGGCAATGGCATCACTCAGTGGGATGCGGGACCGGATGCAAGGAGCCAGGCGAGGGAACGTACACAAAAACTGAGCACCTGAGAGGAAGCAGCACTGAGAGCAAACCGCAGCCTTTCCCAGCCGGCTGCTTGGCGGGTGGGACCTGGCACCCCTCCAGAGGCTATTTCTGCCGGCTGACATCATGCCCTGCATCCTTATCCCTCCCTGCTCTGCCAAGGGAGCCCACACGCCCACGGCCACGTCTGCTGACCACGCGCTGCTGCCGACCGCCCCAGCCCCCTCAGGAAAGACCTGGGGGGTGTCAGCAGAGCAGCTGCAGACCCACTGAGCCCTCCTGCCTCCTGTCATCTCACGGCAGTCGGGATCGGGGCCATTCTTGAGGACAACGGTGCAAAGCTGCCAGGAGCACGCGTGAGGCAGCGAGCGATGAAACCCTGTGTGGCAAACCCCACTTGCCGCAGATAAGCGACAAATCTACAAGCAACGCACACACGGCAGGCCAAGGACAACACGCTCGCTTATTATAGCAAAAAACCAAAAGGTTATTGCCGCATAGAGGTGTGGTAGAGAAGGCTTTTTGTGTGCAATCCATTTGCTGACCCTTTTTGAGAAAAGCCAGAATGATCCTTCAGTGCGTTTTGGGCCCTTCACAGCCACACCAGGGAACCGCCCCGCGCAGGGCTGGTGTGGAAGAGCAGGGAGTGCCGGGGTCAAGCAGACCTGGCTCACGGGAGAGCACTCACCCTGGGGTCCAGCTGGTTGCACCCCACTGTGCCCATGCCAGGGCACTCAGGCACGGCCAGACCCCTGCCAAATGCGACACGTACCTTCAATGATGTGCTTTCTCGAAAGCCCTCTTTCCGTTTCAGCTCTGCAAAGGAAAAACAGGTAGGTTGCTGTTAGAGATCTGAGGTGCTAACAACTGGGGAGCACTAATTTTGTATTTTGGTTTAAACACCCCAAAATGAAGTTACAGCTCATACAACAGAGAGACCCTGAACCTCATTTGGGTTCCCAGTCTCAAAGACAACAGTATCTGGGACGAGTAATACTGCTGTTAATTTAATATAGTAACAGCCCTGCTATAGATACTGCCTGACTGTAAAGCTACTGTCTGACATTTCTAAGTGGAGGGGTAAGGATGCTGGCGGGACAGCAGGGGCTGCTGGGGCCAGGCAGTGCAGGGATGGGGCTGTGCCCCGGCCAACCGCCCAGCACTGAGGCTTCATTGACATTATCTGCAATTTCGGATCAAGGCAGCCTTCACCCTGGGCTTAAATCTCCCAGAGCCGCAGCCCTGCCCGGGGCGGGAGCACACCCATCACAGCACCCTGACCTCTGCTGGGGGCTGCTGCCTCTGCCGAGCTCCAACTCCTTAAAAGACTTGGCAAAATGAGGAGAGAGAAAATGACAGCAACAAACCACCCCTCCAAGGTGCCATTAATCTCCACCGGGTGTACAGCTGCAAAAGGGAAAAGCACGCAGCAGCAAACACCATTACAAGTAACTGTGAGACTTACTTTCCACCCCAGTACAGTTTTGTTGTTATGACCAAACTGGACCTCCTGCAAACAGAACAGAAAAATTATTGTTAAAAAAAATTCTAAGTAACCAAGCAGGATGCTGCTCACGGACAAGCAGCAGTACCCTGGCTTCCCGCAGTGGCGGCTGTGCCTGGTTTCACAGCCCTGGGCAGGTGTTCACACATCACAATAACCCTTTTTACAACGGGCCACTTCTCCTCCCACGCTCAGGTCTGCTGCAGGCAGGGAGTGACCATAGGCTGGTGTCCAGAAACCAAAGCTAATTCAAGTGAAGTGATCAAAAAAAAGATACATTTTTAATTACGGAGTAAGCAATCTCCAGAGCCCTGAAGGGCTACAGTGCTATTCCCTCCTGGTATCCAAGTCCAGTGCTCCTCATTATCATGAAGTATTCCCAGAGTTATTAAAACTCCAAGAGTGATATATTCACTGAATTAATCTATAAATTCCCATGTGATATTAAATCAAAGATTTATCATTTACAAATTACCTTGTTGCATAACTGTACATGTATAACATAAAATTTCTCCAGCCTTTGCTAGATTAACTTTTTTTTCTTTCACAGTACCCAGAATATTTCTTACTGAATTATCATCCCCCTAACACAGGGGATACTGATTTTGGAGAGAACACTGCTAGGACCCACTCTTCAGTTGAAGGCTGAATTATGACACACACAGGAGGTCTTCAAAGATTATGTAAATGCTCTTAAAACTACATAACATATGCTAATGTGCATCATTTAAATTAGGTATCATGTCCTACTAGGCTACCCAAGATGAAGGCCCATCACAGCTTTGCATTCCTAATGCACAGTCTTATGTACACAGATAAGGATGCTGACACACAAATAATCTGCCTCAATACATCATGCATGGAAAAGATGATGGATATGCTCAGAAGTTCTTGTTAACTGTGCTATGCGTGGAGGCAGTGGTCTCACGCAAGAGTCAGGGCATCAACACAGGCTGACGATCACAGCCTCATGAAGCCGGTGTGCACTCCCAAAAAAACAGGAGAGCATTTTTATTTGGCACTTGAAAGGTCTGACTGCTGCCAGAGTCCTGGCTGGCTGCTCTGTGCATCGCCCTTGCACCCACAAGCTCCTGCTCCTGGGTCAGCATCATCACCTATCATGCATCGTTTTTAAAAACCAGAAGGATTCTCATACGCCCAAGGTTCCCACTCATTTGCGGGTGGCAGGGAGCGCCATCCAGCAGTACAGTACCTCCAGCCCTTCTTCTTCAGGATGTTTCCCAGGATGACCTCAGCCCTGCGCAAGAGAGAGAGCCCCGCGTGAGGGGAGACAGGAGGATGCTCAGCACCAGGTACACCATCACGGCTGCCATCTACCCCAACTCCCCTGAACGATACCACTGGGACACCAGCCTGCAGAGCTGCTCTGGGCTGTGCAGCTCTCCCCTCCACGGGTGATGGTGATCCAGCACGGGCTGGGATGGGTCCCCTCCATAGGTACAAAGCATCTTGTCCACCCACTCCCACAGGGACGGACCTGGGCTCCCGTTCCCTACATCTGCTTGAACCTGCTCTGGGAAGGCAGAGCCACTTCATCCCCACACCAGGGACATGATGTCCCAGCCCACCTTTTACACTAATTACAAAGCTGTATAAGTCAGCCAAAGTCAAATATATTATGGATGGATATTTTTTTTCCCCAATCCCGCAGCAACACTAAGAACATTAGCTCTGTTGCAGCCAGAGCAGTTCCCCGCGCCAGCAGCGGCACTTGGGAACTGTCACTGGCACAGGCCATTCATCACCATTAAGATGCTCATTGACTTTTCATTTATTCAGGACATTTTTCTCCCTGTGCCAACAGCAAGTGGCACAAGTGATACATTTCAGGCTTCAGCTGGGTGCAGGGGGGGTTGGTTTTGATTTTTTTTTTTTTTTTAGAGTGCTCCAAAAATAAAGGTTTTCCTGTGCCCCCTCAGAGAGAAGGGGGATTCCCAAACACCACCAGAGCCCTATCCCTCGTGTGTGACTGTGACACAGGGAGGAGCAGAGCCAGGCAGAGGGGCCCCAGGAAAGCGGAGCAGGATGCTGGGCACTCACTTGCCAGCCGCATACACCTCGGCCGTGTCGAACAGGTTGACGCCGCTCTCATAGGCGATGGTCATCAGCTGCTCAGCCACCTTGGGGAAGCAGAGACAGAGAGGTAAGGGGTGGCAGACGGCACCCTGAGCAGTTAGCAGCGCCTCCCGCACCACTGGGAAAAGCCCCTGAAGGGGCTTCAGCAAGGGTGGGAGGGGTGTTAGCATCCCCCGCCCGGGGGGCAAGACCCTTTGGCAGTGTCACCCAGGGGTTCATGCACCGGCCCAAACAGCACCAAAACACGGATTTACATCAAATTCCCTTTGACTCATCCCGAGAGGAATTAATCTCTTCTCATAGGAAAGTGTCCTGGGCTTTCTAATAGGAAAGCAGCCAAGAATTTAATAGGGTTATAGAAGATACTCTGCAAATCTGTGGAGTTTAATACAGAAAGGATATTTCCATGGTAAGAGTTTAATTTTTTTTTTTGGCTACCCAACAGGCTGTCCTGCAGTCCATCAGCAGACTTCATGAGGTATTTGAACAGCTGAAGGTCCTGTCATGTGAGCCCCATCGGAGCCCCGGGAATCCCGCTGCTCCCGGCGAGGGGATTCTGCGCCCAGAGGGGGATGGCAGCTCTGGGGGGAGGGGTGCCCAGCCAAGGCACCCATGCATGGCCAACATCCTTAGGGTGGGCATCCCCCAAGGATGGAGCTGCATTTAAGTCCTCTTTTTCCATGCATAAACACTTTGCATTGACTTATTCTAAACAAGGAGGGCAGGAGAGCCAGGGAGCAAATTCATAATTGAAACAAGTCATATCATTTCAGCCTGCAGCACTAAGAAACAGAAATGAACTCAGTGATCCGTCATCAGCAGAAGAAATACCACCAAAGATCAAGTGACTTAAAGAGCAAACACCTTTGAATTCAGACTCCCGGGCCATTTCCTTCTGCAAAAGTTATTTTGGGGTTTCTGCCACAGCACTAGAGGGAAGGCTGCTGGGAGGTTGCTCTCCTTTTGATGGCTAGCATCCGCAGCCTACCTGAGACGGAGGGAAACCCACGTGCTGCCCAGCACTCGGGAGGATTATTAACCGAGATTAGGAGCCATCTGGTATGGGCAAGAGTGCGTAGGAAACCCAAGCTTGTTTTCATTTGTTTCATCCTATTATGAAAAAAATAAATCATCCAGCAGCTCCTTGTAAGCCGAGCCCTTGCCTGCATTTATGACTGCTGCTGACTACATACATGATGCAAAAATAGTTTCCAATTTCTGCTCCAAGAACGGTACCACTGCCAATGGGAAGGACGGAAATATTGCTCCAAACAGCACAGAAAAGAAGATCGCTTTAAGGGATAGATGGGTTTTTTATTAAAATTGAACTCTGAATGTGTCAGATTCATTAGGATTTTTGTAGCAGAAGCGCAAACCTTGTATTGCTTTGCATAGTAACTCTCTGCCATTTCCTCGTACAGAAACAGGCTCCTCTGATTTTGGTAGCTATGGTTTCATTTAAAAATATCTCATATTAGTTTTTACTTCATGCATTATACTTACACAAAATGTTACTTACCTCGTCTGAGATTTGACCTCCAAAAGTGACCCATGTCCCTAGAAAGAACAAAATAATCTGTTACTACAAGAGTTTTTTGCTGACAAAAATTCACTCTACCAAAATTCAGGCTCCTTGGGATCAAATAGGTTTAAAGTGGGGTTAACTGGCTCAGAGATTGCTGCGTCCCTGAGTCAGGAGGACTGGGGCAGGTGCCAGAGCCCCCTCTCCCAGTGGGGACAGTGGGGCTGGGTCAGGTGTGCAGACCTGAGACTGGCACATGAACCTGCTCAGGAAAGCGCCAGTAAGATCTTGTGCTGCCAAAATACACAGTTTTATTGAAATCTGAAGCTCTTTGCAAAACTGAGCTCATTTTCCAAAGCTTCAGTCTGACAAATTGGAATAAATTTATGATGCTGCCGAAACACGTCATTTGGGGAATGAAACTTCCTCTCGCTCTCTACAACTACCTTCACGTACTACCTGAAAGGAGGTTGTAGTGAGGTGGGGGTTGGTCTCTTCTCCCAAGTTACTAGCAATAGGATGAGAGGAAATGGCCTCAAGTTGTGTCAGGGGAGGTTTAGATTGGGTGTTAGAAAAATTTCTTCACTGAAAGAGTGGTCAGGCACTGGAACAGGCTGCCCAGAGGTGGTGGAGTCACCATCCCTGGGGGTGTTCCAAAAATGTGTAGATGTGGCACTTTGGGACATGGTTTAGGAGCCATGGTGGTGTCGGGTTGACAGTTGGACTTGATGATCCTGGAGGTCTTTTCCAACCTTAACGATTCTATGATTCTAAGTTTGTGCTTCAACATTTAGTCATACAGGTCAAAGTTAGAAAAAAAATTTAGAAGTATTTCTATTGACGTGAAGTATTTAAAACCCATCCAAAGTGTCTTTTCACAGGAACTTTTCCAAAAAGCCAATGTCCGACACCAGCACAGCTGATGAGCAGCGCTTTCACCAACTAGCTCAAAGAGTAACTGCGGTTTAGACTCAGCAGCAGACTCTGGTCTATTATTAGGAAAAACTTGGGGCATTATTTCTTTATGACCACTGCTTTAGAAAAAAAATGTCCTGTAGTAGAAACAGTGTATGGTTTTAACTGGATATTCCCGAGCTATATGAATATTGTTTCCTATATATATTTTATATGTATATATATTAGGAATACATCTTTCCTAAGCTACTGGAAGAAGGAGATGGCAGTGAGCTGGGGAAGCACCAGGTCCCATATGGGACATGGATCAGACAGCACATACTCACCCTGGCAGACATTGCTCCTGCCCTACTTATCTGACCTTAAAAAACACCCCATGGAAAGAGATGCTGAGACACAAAAGAGGAGGCTGTGACATTACCTTTGCCTTTTGCCAGCTTGTCACGACGTGACTTTGATCAACAGCACAACTTTCCTCCGTGCTTTTCAAGACCTACATGCCAGCTACGTATAAAATTATGTGCTATTCATTTAATGGACGCGTCAAAGCTCACGTGGTTCACACAAACTCCTCCAGAATTTAAAATTCTGCCTTATATTATCCCTCCATAAGGAGGGAAGAGGGGTTCAGGCTCTGAGCTGGAAAATTCAGTGTGATTTGGGCAAGACGGAGGAGAGATGACTGTGGCAGGGAGGGGTCAGGCTCTGATGCTGCTAAAGGGGAAAAAATTAAGTGCTCCCTGCCTGCCTGCTTGCTCTTGCCAAGGGCCTGGTGCAATGGATACGTAAGCGCTCCCACATCTTCATTAAAAATGTATCGCTTAGCTCATTGCTCACAGTGAGCGTGGAAGATGAACCTTGAGCAGGAGTCAGAAAGCAAAGAGTGTGCCTACTGCTAATGCCGGAACTGCTTTGATCAGTCCCTGGTTAAAAACAAAGCAAGAGGAGTCAGCTATATTAGGAGAATCTTGCTCTTTCCCTCAAAAAAAGGTTAATTGGAATTTTTTTAATACATCACATTTCTTTGAGTACAATTAAAGTTATTTTTAAAGACATGTGTTTACTGTGTATTTAAACTGAAACTCTTCCTGCAGAGTAGCCCAGGCTCTGGAAAAAACAAGTTTTCACAGATCAGAAATGTGTAACACAGCTAATGCAACCAAAATAAAAAATGAGCAAACACCACACATATTTCTAACTAATTTTGCATTTACTTCTGCTCTCTATAAGGGCAATAATCGGGCGACAGCAGCACCCGCCGAGCCCAAAGCCACCCCTGTCTGCCCCTGCTACGCCTTGCTGGTTATAGACCTCAGGAGAGGTACTTCCTCTTGTCGTTGGAGTAAAATGCTCTGGTCCTGCACAATAAAGATAAAAATAGGTTTCAGTTTATCATTAAGCTTCTTTATGCAGATGAAAATATCCACATGAATCCCAATTTCCTTGCTAAAGCTTCAGAAGTGTTATTTTTATAGGAATACATTAAAATGCATTTCTGCTGAAAAATGGGTTGAGACTGTTTATCCCAAAGTGATTCTTTTGCTTAAGTATGCATACAGGTCCCCAGCACAGGTGAGAAGAAAAGGAATTATTTATGCACTTTGTGGATTGCACATCCTCTCTTGAATGCAGGTGACTTAAAACACAAACCGTGCCTCGCCGAGCAGCAAAGCGTAACAGAGAGGCAACATACTCAAGTGTTTGGGCACATGGAGAGCAGCCCGAGAGCTGGCAATGGCTCTTGTAAGAATAACGAGCACTTTATCTCTTTAAATATAAGTAATTAATATATGCAGTACTGGGTTTACCTGCCCTGGGTCTGCCTGTCTCCCCGCTGGGCTCCCAGACTCCAGTGCAGAGGACCCAAGGGGACTGGGGTCTTTGAACAGCGAGCATCATGGGGACCACACGGGTGGGGAATCCTTGGGGTATTTTTTTCCTTGATAATTGCAAAAAACAGATGGGGAGGTGAGTTTTTGCTCAGCAAGGTGATCTCTAAAGTGTGAGATGCAATCGGGAAAGTGAGATGTGCTGTTAGGGTCCCGGCCAGAGCCAGGAGCAGGGAAGGCAGCACACAAATCGCCCTCCTGCGACCACCCCCGGGCAGTCGGTGTGGGTGGTCGTGGGCACCCACACCCAAAGCAGCCAGGCAGCTGCCAGGGCTGCGGCACAGCACAGCGCCTGCTGCTCAACTCCGATTAAAAAAAAAATAAAATAATCACTCCAGAAAGCGCAAGGCGCACTTGGCATTTCAAACAACGACTGAGGATGATTCACAACCCTAGCCAACAGGAGTATTTTGGAAGAAAAATATACTAGAGAAAGATACTTTTTTTAATCATTACTTTTCCCCTTCCCAAGTCATCGTCTTTTTCTTGTCTATTCTAATTTGCTGCTTATAAATGCGTCCCCCCCACGACTCAGCCTGGCAGTGGCAGACTCCCACTCCTGCCCCACGCCCATCATGTTTCCCTTGCACTGCAAAACAATTTCCCAGCTGGATATCCTCACCTTCGACAGGGGAATTTCTGTATTAAAACTGGATTTGGCTCCATTTCCATCACATCCCAGAGCCTAGCAAGGTGTGATTATTGCTGGGTTACTTGCTGATGCAAAATTCACCACTCAATAATGTCATTGCCAGCAGATGTGTCACCTCTGCAGGAAAAAAAAGGGTTCCTGGCTAAAAGCCAAAGCTTTGCCTCCTGCCAGTACAATTTTACCCTCGGCTTGCTCCTGGCGAGGACGATGCCACATGGAGATCTGGCACGTGGGTCTGGTCTGGCACTCAAGCGACCAGCGAACGCTCAGCCCTGCGTGCTGCGAGTACCTGGGTGCAAATCAGACCCCTTCACCATCGTCCTGGCCCAGGGGACATTTGGGGTTGGGTTCCTTTTACATGCTGGGTTTGCAAAAAAGCTTTTCTGCAGAGCACCAAGGGCAATGGCAGCAGCTGACCCCTTTCTGCTCACAAAACGTCTATTTTTGTACCCAATTGCGAGTGCAGGGTATCCTGCCAGTGGTGGCAGGAACCACTCATTCGGGGAAGTTTGTTCTGTGCTTTTTTACATTGAATTGGATTTTGGGTTTTGGGATGTCTGGTTTCATCCTGCTGCTTGTTTCCTTGGAGTCAGGGCTAATCACCTTGTTGGAGGCTGTCTCAATATTTTCTAAAAATCAACAGGCAGCCTCCACAGGCAGAATTTGCTCCGAGTTAACTACAAGAAAAACATGACCTTATTTTTTCCCCTACATCGCAATTGCATTTCAGAGCCAGCATCATGGAAAGGGCCTCGCACCAGCCCATGCATCTGCCCAAGGTTAGACTATTAAGACTCCTCAATTAAAGCCTAGCCTGGCTTTAGCTCACACAAGGGAGGAGGTGAAAGCTTGGAGCAGGGCTCAGCACCAGGATGCTGCAGGAGCTCCCAGGGGAGCTCAGCCCGGCAGAATGGTCCCAGCTGTGGCGGGAGTTTCTGCGGCCCAGGAGCAATGCTCATGCTCTCAGCTACCCATCACAGCAACACTTCTGAACTGTCTTTGCTTGTGAAACACCCTAACACACTCTTCTGACCTTGTGTGCTCGCTCAACACTTTTAACACTGCAAGCAGCACCCAGCAAATGAATTAATTAGAGAGTGTGAACTGGGAGAAGCAGGATGTAATTAAAGGGTACACATTGCCTTAGCACTGCCTGCCTTTGATTTCTGTCCTGCTTCGTGTCTTTCTCCACTTTTTCATACTACAGGATTAAGCACCTTGCTGAGGTTTTGGAAGGCTTTTAAAGAAGACTGCTGAGTCTTCAGAAACTTTAGTAAACCTTAAATTAGATTTTCATGCTGCAGAGAGTTTAGGGAAACTCATCTATCTTTTAGGGAACTGCAAAAGAGAAGCTATTTAGAAAAGTCATACAAGCCGGCACTCGAAGCAGACACCTGATGGATCTGCTGTGGGAGGGGAGGACGAGCTGTGCTGCAGAAGAAATACCTGTACATTCAAAAGAAGGTGGCAATTAAATTTCAGGCTTTCACGTTCTCTTCTCCCTAATTCCTGCACATACCCCAAGGGCTGCAGGGCTCACTGGAACAGGCTGAGATGCCCGACTCCGAATTGATGCCTGGCAGCTCTCCCCAAGCCTTGCCCTTGCCCGGAGCAGCACGGCAGCCACTTACTCCATCCTCAGCCCCCACTCATCCCGCGCAGCTGTGCTCACAAAGGCTCAGTATATTTAGATGCTGCTGCAGTTCCACATGCTTGAAATTACAGAAAAGCTCTGCAAAACACTTTTTCCTGCTGCTACTTCCTTCCCATAGCTTTTCTCCACCACAACATTAGCTCTTGGCGAAACTGTAAGGATGATAAATAAAATCTCTGCACCAGATAAGACAACAACTCCTTTCAAAGCCTGGATCTATTTTAACCAGAAGAGCTCTTCTTGGTGGAATAGGCCTTATTTATATGACTTGTGATACAGGGTGACTTTCACATTTCACTGTGTTTTAAAATCAAATCTCAAAGTGTGTTGGAAAAAATGGGCTAACCCCTTGGGCACCTGCCCTGTGAGCACAACCAGCACCAGATGGGGATGGAGCCGGGAGTGGGAGGGGGTGCCCATCGCCACAGCAGGCAGCAAATGCAGGCAGAGTCCAGGTCCTTGCCTGCTCCTGCCTTCACCCACTCGCCCCTGAGGCAGCAGCACAGGAGCCCAGCACCCCCAACCACTTCCCTGAAGACGTGCTGGTGCCTCCACCTCTGAACCCCAGGGGAACAAGAACCCCCCTTTAATGCAGGGCTGGAGGGGTGCCGGCTGAGCTGAGCATCCAAACTGGGGGGGGTCTCTGCGCATCCTCAAGGGCTTCATGCTCCTGATGCACCAGCCTTGCACCATGGGAAGGTGCTCGCAGGGAGAAAAACAGCCTTCTCCTTTCTGGAGTGTTTGGGTTTTTATATATATATATATATATTTATATGTACTTTTAAGCATTCTTCATGTGAGTGGTTCAACTGCCATCAAAGAAATTACTCGCATGAGTAAAGCAATCAGAAGTTGTCCAGTCCATCACTCTTACCCGGCAGCTAAAGGCCAGCAGCAACGTACTAAAGCCTGCAGGAACTGTGGCGTCACTACAGGAGCTGCGGGGCCAGCACGCATGTGCCGCAGTGCTTATAGATGACCTTTTTGATAAAATATTGATAAGATATACTTTACTTTTCAAATCGATATGGAACAAATATAACAAGGTACACACAGTGGATAAAATAAAATGAAAATCTGCCCACAGCCCAGGCAGATTGCCATCCCCTGAGACTGGAGCTCTGACAAAGTTCTTGGGGGCATTCAGAGACATCTCAGATGTGGTCTCGGCAGGCTGTCCCTCGTGGGGATCAGGCTGTACGAGAAAGATTTTATGTCATAAACTCTCCTACAGTTCATAGCACTTGGGTGCTATGGGTGGAAAGCATTGCCTCACACCATGAGCAAGCACCATGGATGATGCACAGAGCTGTTATTAACACACGTAAGATCATCTGCTGTGAGCCATCTGCAAGACTGAGCGCAGGCTGGGGCTCCGAGAGAGCACACTTTTTTTACTGAAATACAAGAGCAGCTGCCGTTACTCCAGGGCAGCGTGTGGCTGCAGTAAGCGTGGCAGCTACATAGGTTACTCACCCAAGCCCAGGCACGAGACTCTCAGCCCAGATTTTCCAAGGTTTCTAGAAGGAAAAGAAAATAATTAGAAAACATTGTTAAGCCCTCAAGGGACACACAACTTATAACCCAGTGGGAAACCAGCAGCCAGAGAAGATGAGACCCTGCTTTTGTCCAAATCATCCATTCTTCTCTGCGAGGGGCATATTCTCCCACACTGGGGATCCCAGCTGCCCAGTTTGGAGAAGGGTGGATGCACTGCTACCATCTTTTGCCTCATTAGGCTGTGGAAGAAGCTCTGAGCACTTGTGGGGCTGGGAATAAACCCAAATCTATTCAGATGTATCTCACATCTGATGTCGTTCAGTGTCCCATGAATAAGGCACACTCATTCCCTTCACTTTCATCATCGTTTGGTATTGTAGTAACACCGCTTAAAGTATTTGCCTTATTCAGCTTCACGTTATTTTTATTCACCGTCACACTTGTCAAAACATTCACATCCATCGCAGTAAACCCTTGGTTCGGTTACCGCTGAGGCTCCCAAGCTTGTGGATTCCCCGTGAACAAAACACCTCACGACTGCCCAGCCCAACGGGAAGGAGCAGCTTGATCCCTAACACCAACTGCTTTTCAGCATAAGTGAGATAAAGTTATCACCCTTCTCCCCACCTCCCAGAGCCAGGCTGGAGACAAGATAATTAGCCCTGAGGCCATGAAATGTGCCATACATTAAACCCCTACCCTAACTTAAACTTATCACTGCAGTACAAAATACCCTTTTAATTACACCCTCCTGCTTTAACCTTTATGTTACAGCTGGATCTGTGCAATTTTTTTGCCAGATCAAGGTATAATTTGGGGACCATCCATCTACCTTCCACTGCAGAGAGCTGTGAACAATCACCGCACTTTTTGCTATGCCTAATGAATTATTTAAAGACAAATAATAAAAGAAAAAAAAGCCCCGCTCACCCGCGGTGAAAGGGGTTGGGCAAAACACCCGACATTAGCACAGGTCATGCCCTGCTCTTTCAGCTCCTTCTCTTTTTACACGCTTGATTTTGTGGCCATTTCAGGTATTTGCTCATATGGCACAATTCCCTGCATGGGAGAGCAACCAGAGGCATCCCCAGGGAAACCAGGGGAGCCAGCCCCACTGGTGCAGGCAGTCCTTGGGGTAGGGGTGCCCACCCTCCTGCCCCTCTTCAGGGTCACCTAATGCCACTGCTGTACCCAAAATTTAGCGCTGCTAATGGGAACTGAGAACTTAAGGAGAGCCAGGGATTCATCCTCAAGTAGATATTTTAAAAGCTAGAGCTGTATTTCCAGCACCATGA
Organism: Sula dactylatra; assembly: GCA_013389905.1. Taxonomy (NCBI): domain Eukaryota; kingdom Metazoa; phylum Chordata; class Aves; order Suliformes; family Sulidae; genus Sula; species Sula dactylatra. The sequence goes on along the minus strand of WEKW01028473.1, from coordinate 68,671 downwards.
GCCCCAGGGTTCACAGCACAGCTGGGGCAGGCACTGACCTCATTTTTTTTTTTCCTTTTTTTTTTCTTTTTTATTATTTTTTGCGTGAAAGCACAGCTGGACCCCTGCTTAACAAAACCCGTCTCTCCACAGAATAGCACAAACGATGCCAATCATCCCCTGCTCACCAGCACAAAGCCTAACTCTCAGAAAGTTAAAAGGCAAACACCCAGCAGCTGCCTGCATGCTCCAGACAGAGCTGCAACCCTTCTGGCAGGAAAGAGGAGCCCGGGCTCACAGGATTGGGATTTCCATGTTACTTCTGGAGACAGTCCACCTGCCACATAATGCTCTTTGCAGAAGTCAAGTGCTACTGTGCGTTTCCAAACAGTTTACGTTTATTTTGTACAAGAGTTTTTTTAAGCCCTATTTCTCACTGAGCTATTTGTTGCCTTTCAAAGTCTAGCTCTGTCTCTGCACAGGCACATGGCTGTGAGGGCACAGCTTGGCCATGGAGTGTATATAGGTATAAATATATACACACACACACACAAGTGCCCTTTACATATATGCACATACAAATGCATATGTACATATATACGCATATACATACAGTGTGAGTGAAACCGTCTGGTGTTTGCACGCATTTATAGGGCACACCACTCTCTCCAGCAGCGGGGTGTCTCTCAGGGTGTCAGCCCAGGTACTGTCCCTGTCTTCCTTCCCCACAAGTCCCCTGTCCCTCTGCACCACAAAGCCACATCAGGGCTCATTCCTCCACACGCTGGGGACCTGGGGGTTAAAGCACACACACACACACACACAGAGGAACCTGGTTTTGCTCCAGAAAGCAATAACCAGCCCTCTCCAGAGTCTGGTCCACTAACAAATGTGGGCAGAAATATTGTGTTTGAATTTCCAAATCTGTCTTTGCCATTTACTTAGCATACATGTGACCTGGGTACTTGGAAAACTTTATGTCTATAGTAAAGAGCAGACACCAAAAATGCCAAGTCTTTGCAGGGCAAGATCCCTCTTGCAAAATGAGCTCAGAAGCTGCGCCGCAGCTCAGGAGGAGGTTGCCTGAGCCCACAGTCCAGCCTGGAGAGCATTGCCAGTTGCCGGCCCCAGCTACTCCCATCGTTTTCAGCCCTCCTTTGCCTGTGAGCAAACACAACTCAACTGCATGCTCTAATTAGCAGTCGGGCAGCCTGAAAGCAAAGCAGCCACATCAACACATGGAGCCACAAAACCAGCTAAAAAGTCGGCCTGCTCGGGATGGCTCACCTCCCAATGCAGACCTTGTGCTGCTTAAAAGCACACAGCCACTGATGTGGTTACTGGCCCTGTGGCAGAGCAGTATTTTTTCTGAAATAGCAACAGTTCTTGACATCTGGTTCTACTCTACCCCCTTAGGGAAAAAAAAAAAAAACCAAAAAAAACCCCCAAAACCAAAAAATGCCCCCCCAAGCACACCAAGCAAAAATATATATGTATACATTTAAATGTTTTGCAGCTTCCAGGTGTATGTGTATATGTAGATATATCACACACACATATATATACATACACAGACACACGTACCCAGAAGCTGCAAAATCGCCAAGTAAAATCAATGGTTGGTTTGTAAGTAACCTAAGAGTAAAAGCTCCTTCTGCTTCCATTGCACTAATTCCCAAGTCCAAGACAATTAACCAGCTCAGTCCCCAGCAGCTGAACTGGCAGCAGCCCACGCAAACCACCAAGGACAGCTGTGCTGGGAGCAGTGGCTGGGGTAGCGATCAGGATGGCAAGACGAGCAAAACCTGACTTTGATGAAGCCCAAGGTGCCCAGTCATCATCGGCTGCTCTGGCTGCACACAGGCTGAGCATCCTCCCTGGGCAAAGATGCTGGAGTGCCTGTGCCCGTGGGTATCAGGACAGAGCACCACGGAACAGCTGCGGCTCCTTTCCGCACGGAACCCCGCCATGCGCAGGGTGCAGGGGCTCCAGAGGGATGGCAGGAGATGGGGGGATCAGTCAGAAAAGGGGAGGGGGGGGGGTCTGCCATCACCCCCCAAGCATTTGTGGACAGCTCAGGTTTTCCTGGGCCGGTGGCAGAAGCTCTCGGCAATGTTTTCAAAGCCAGAAATGATCTTTTATAGAAATCCAAAATAGTTGTATGAACTGGCACTCAGCTATTGCTGAGCTGACACTCGTGTGCTTTCCCTGGGGGATGCTGAAGCACCTGGCAGTACCGTACGGAGGCCGTTGCCCGCGCAAGCCAAGGCCTGTCCCACCCACTGCCCTGCTCGGGCCAGATCCAACGAGGCTCTCAGCACGCACCCAGGGCTGTGCTGCATGGGACGTGGCGGCTGGGCAAAGCCGTGTCGCACTGCAGCGCTTGGATCCAGGACCCCCTGGAGGAAAGGGGAAGATGGTGTTTTCATGCATCTTTTTGTTGGTAATTATCGGTCAGCACATTGGCATTGTGGTCCTGGTCATCCGTCTTTATTCAGCACTTGCTAATGCCAGGTGGGGAGGAGATGGGGTTCCCTCATGGACAGCCATGAGCATCCGCAAGTGGTGGTGCCTGACACCCTGCTTGCGTGGCAGCCAGCGCCAGCAGTGCTATTCACTGCCATTAAATGAAGTCCTGTGCATGTCATTCCACCTCTGAGCCCCAACCTTTCCTGCATGCAGCCCAGCCTGCCTCTCAGATACCTGGCACCTACGCGGCTCCTGGAGGCTTATGCTGATGCTATTTAATCACTCTTTCAAGAGAAAAAAAAAAAAAAAAGCTCTTTTCAAATTGGAAGTCAGCACTGCTGAGGAATGAAGTAGCCATTAAAGAGGACATTGCAGGAGCCTCAAGTCTCTCAGGATTGCTTTGCCTAACCTAGAAGCAGCTGATTAAAAATCAGCTCTCTAATACATACTTTTATTTTTTTTTCATTAGCACAGCTATCTTGCTTCTCCTCTCGCTGATACTCACCTTCCTTTGCATTTTGCAGAACTGGAGCAAATGCACCGCTCCCCACAAATCACTGCCCAACCCTGCCACGTGCAGAGAAGCACCAAGAGTTTTACCTGCTGCTTTACCCAGCTGCCTGGGCGACCTGCAGCCGCACAGCCCGGCACAGCCTGATCCAGGACCCTGTCCCTCTGGCTGCAGCTTGCTGTGGCACCTTCCACACTGCTTCTAGGTGCCAATGTGAAACCGTCTTCATTTTCTTTATCCCAAACTTGCACCACGAGCAAGACCCGAAAGCATTCAACACCTTGCTCCTGAATTCTTTAAAAACAAAGCCTGAAGCTAAACACTCCTACACTGGCGTGCTGCCCAAACCTGGGCTATGGCAAAGCAGAGCCAAAGATAGGCAAGCCTGACCGCAGGAGAAGTCCCCCAAGGGAATGGGATGGGATGGTGAAAGATGCATGGAAGCAGGGGCAGCTCCTGCTCTACAAAGGATGTAGGGGGGTTTTGTGGGCAACCCCACTCACTGTGTCCACAGCAGGAGCCGTGCAAACCTCACTGAAAGTACCTGGGTCACCAAAATCTTTCATAAAGGACATTTATAGCCACACTCAACACATTGAAAACCATAGGACACTAACTTATTTAGGGAAGGGAAGGGACACACCACACTGTTTCTGCCCTTTGTAGCTCTAAGAAAGATGTATTTTAAATTTAATTTTAAATCTTTCCAGTTTCCTTCTCCAGGGAGCAGGTATTGCCCTGTCCCGGTGCCTGGGACCAAACAGGGCAGGGGACAGCAAGAGGCATGGGGATGCAAAGCTCCCCCAAGAGCACAGCCTTGCATGCTGGTTTAACATAGCTCTTTTTTTCTGGCGTAAACCAAAGATGATATTTTCCCTGCCTGCGTAGCTAGGAGTTTGAACTAACACAACTGTCCCCACAGCACTGGCAGCTTCACCAGATTGCGCTGGGTTAACGAGCACACAAGATGAATGTCTGATTCATTGAAAACACAGCTTGCAACTCAGGGATGTTGTTAAAAATACACCAAGATACCAAAACAGCGTGCAGGGAGGGACGACATTTCTCTTGACTAGGCTTTTCCAAGCAGAGGGCACATCCATTTCCCAAGGAAATGCGGATTCTTGGTGGTGTTTAAGAGGCAGCAATACAGGGAGTTCTGCTCCAAGACACCGGCAGCGTTATCCATGTACCAGCAGCCTCCAGGAATGGCTGCTGCTGCTAAATGCCAACAAACACCATGCAAACAACCATGCAGTGTGTGTGAATGGCCCCAGCGGGGAAAAGGCTGGGAAGAAGGCGTTAGCCTAGCGCCTGCCAGGGCCAGGAGCCCGCAGCCGGCAGGGAATGGCACCTTCTCACTGGTAAGTAGCGACTCAAGCAGCAGGACCCAAATGGGCGTCACTGCCACTTGGCAGGTCTTCACCAAGAAAATCAAGTTCTTGTTTTCTCTTGCTAGTGGAGAGAGTTGCACATACACTGTGCCTGCTGCTTTATCACCCTCCTCCATCATCCTCAGGCTCAGAGCCACAGTCCCCAGTATTGTACGGATTTTGCCTGGGATGGGCTTCGGGTTTTTGCCCGGTGGCCTGGCAGGCACCACCCTAGCTGAGCAGGCATCAGGTCAGCAGGTGAAGGGGTTATTTCAGCTGCACAGAGACCTGGAAAATCTGTGCTCAGCTGCTCGCACCTCTTCCCAGCCTGCAGCAAAGAGCAGAGCCTCTGCCTGGGCATCAATTATTGGGTCCCTGTGACTCAAGGGCATGAAGGGCACTCAGATTCACTTCAGTGACCAATTCTCATTCCCATCTCCCTTGTTTCCGGCAGGTGCACCACTCCTTATCTACGGCTCCAGCCCCAGCTGGGGACCATGAGTGGTTCCCTGTGTCTCACCACGGCTGCTCATTTATAAATGGAGAGAAAAAACACAACCAAAGCCCACCACACAGCTTAGTTTTTAAGCATGGGAGAAAGTATACTCATAAAACATACTTTGGTTCTGGACCCAACTGCGATGCTGAGTAAGCCCAAGTTAATTATTTGGCTACAAACAAGTAGCTAAACAAGACAGGTGCTTTCAGGCTGGCACCAGTCAGTGCAGGGATGGGGAGAGCAACTGCCACAAGCACAGCCTGGATCCAGCCCTATGTACATGCTCAGGTCTGCAAAACCCTTCAGGTCCCCCAAAGCTGCGGGGGGAAAAAAGCATTCTGCTTGTTCACCACTTCGCTGTGAGCAAAGTTACTGGCAAAACCAAGGAAAAATGCTAGAGAGATGTATCGGATTTGAATGATGGGTAAGAAGAGCTTGTTACGTGTCTGGGATGCCAGGGTTTGACATGCACGAGAAAGGCCAAGATGGCAACTTTTGACTTCAAGAACTCTTTGGTTTAGCATCAGAAGTCAAAAAGCACACAAAGGGAAAAGAGGGGACTAACGTGTTCTGCAGAAATACAGAGGGGTGATGAGAGCAACTGGGATAAAGCCTGACAGTAAAAATGCAGGGAAAAAGTTACAGTTTTTCAAGTCTTAGGAACAAAGGAGGGTGAAATCCATTCCCAGGGGGTTTTTCCTTGTAATGTGGCCATGTAGGAAGATTAGATTCTATCAGAAATGTTAATTTTGGTTAAAAGGACAAGAACCCAAGGTTTAAAATTGAGATGAATATTTGACAATGAAAAGTTAGAATAATTAGACTGTGCAGCAATTTTAAACCCATTTAACTCCTTCTCAGGCAGGATATTTGATGGGAATAACATCCTAGAGTATTGCTGGCTACCTGCAAGTCTGAAATCATTCTTCTAATGATGAAGAAAGAAGACGTACAAGTACAAGTCGGTTGGAAAGTTTTCCTCTAGTTGCGGGTTTTGCATTTAAAAGCCTTTTTCAGACTACCCTGCAACCTTCCTAACTGCCCCAGGCAGCAGCAGCGCCCCGGAGCATGCATGGGTATCACTTCATCATATAACAGCATAATACAAGTAAGTGGTAATTGTACAGAATACCTTTAAAAAAAATAAACTTGGAACTTGCTACAGGTTGGGGTTTCACGGGCTCTCCCTGAGCTTGCAGAGACAGGCACATGGTGGCTCAGGCTGAGCATGAAAAGGGGCACAAAGGACAAAGCCACAACAGCCTAATGGCAGGGGGTTCTTCCTGTTTTCTAACACGTAAGAGCTATACTCATCTTGTAAAAATCCAACCTGGCAGAGGTTCGGGTGCAGCCTGGGGTGTACCCTGCCATTCCTCTACTGCAGGGACAGCACTTTCTGGCTGTCTGCTGTGATTGCCCTGCTCATGAGAGCCTCCAGCTCCCCCTTTCAGACATGCTCCACAGTTAGGAAGTTTCTGCAGTATTGAACCAAAGCTTTTTATGTCCTCAATTCCACTCCATTACACCGTTAAGAAAGCCTTTTCACTGGAACAGCTATTTGCAAGCCTCTTCCAGATCTCCTGTGCTTAAGCTGGCTTTTTAAGTAACATTAAACCATTTCTTGCTGAAAAAGCAGTCTTTCCCTGTGATGCTGCTGTCCCAATTAACTCACAGGGTATGTGGGGGGTGGCCAATTATAATCCCATGGTTGTTAAGGGCTCCCCTCACCAAGCTGAAGAAAACCTTTTCAAGTGAAATTGTACGTAGATGAGAAGCACACAGTCCTTGCCTTAAACCAGCGGTGCCCAGTCTAGCCCCTGCCTAAACCTCTTTTAACTTGGTACAGCAGCAAGGATTGCAAAAGACCTGAAAAATTCCCCAGTCCTCATTTAGCCTCTTGCACTCACCCAATGCCTCCTTAATGGCTTTTATATTAACTTTTAGTTTAATTATTTCCTCAGAAGGATAAGTGCTGACAGTGCAGAGCTGAACAAGGCCAAAAGGAATATATAATTTTTATATATCCATATATATATATCTTGCAGGCAGTGAGACCTGCGCAAGCCTGCACAGCCCTACCCCATGCCCTCCTGACTCCTTTTCCAAGCCGGGTTACAGGCAGCATCACAAGGCTGAGGTGGCTGTCCTTGCAGCAAAGCTTGCTGTCCGGCTCGGGGAAGAGAGCTTTAGGAGGAATGTGAACAGAGGGGGGAGTGGGATGATCCTGGAACAGAGCTCCCAGGAGGAGTGGGCACAGGGATCCTGGGGAGCTGTGAGAAACAAGAGGAAATCTGGAAAGCAGTGGGGTCATGGGGACCCTGGGGAGGATGAGGCTTGGCTCTGGTAGAAGGTATCAAGAGAGAGGATTTGGTAAAAAAACCACCATGGTGACATCTTTATGACCAGCCACTGATAAGGCAACACATAACAGCACAGCCCTGCACTCCTCACAACACCCCAGACCTCATACCCCTCCAGAGAGGCACCTGGCTGTCAGCAGAGGGGAAGGTTCCTATTTTGTGGCCAAGCACCTCAGTCTTCCCTGGGACAAGCAGTAGGTGAACCCACCCGAGGCAGGCTCCTTGCACCCAGGCAGCTGCAGGACAGGGCTTTAATTAAGTGCCTAACTCAGCTCCTGCACTTGAAGCCCCACATTTGCTTGGGTGCCAGGTCCCATAAGCACTGGGGTAGAAGGATCCCCCCAAAATCATGCACAGACACCTCCAGGTCCTCCCACACCACTGGTAGGGCTCCCATCCCAAGCAGCAAAGCATTACTGTAGGCCACTGTCAGGTCTGCCACCAGCACCACGGCATACCGGCACCTGGTCAGGTCTGGGGGATTTTCAGAGCTGACATTCTCTTTAATTAAAAGAAAAGGGGGAGAAGGCGGGGGAGAAAATATGTCTACAAAGCAGCCCATGCCATATGGCAGGAACAGTATTTGTCTCCTGTGGTACAGGGCAGAAAGTGATTGTAATTATTCACTTTTAATTAATTCTAGTGTAGGGGAATCAGTAAGAGAGCGCATCAATGGCAGCAAGCGCTGCAGCACTGGAGGCTGCAGGGAACCACGAGCAGCCACCAAGCTCAGCCCACAGGCCCAGGCAGCACTGAGCACCCCTTGGTCACCACTGGCAAGTGCCTTCCCCATCCCTCCAGAGCCACAGCCAGCAAGGGGGGCCCCCAAAACACACAGACTCAACTCCCCAGGTACCCCAACAGGGGAGAACACCTACCCCAGCACCCAGCCCTGGTGCAGGGCAAACCCATTTCCCCTCACACTTCAACAAGCGGTGAGGAAGAGTAATTCCCTTCTTTTAGGCAACCTTCACCATTAATCTTCGAGCCCCACCACAGCATCACCCAGGTACCAGACACTTCCCATTGCACACAACTAGAAAAGCAGCAGCTTGAGGCCTATCACAAGCACCCCCAACCAAAAAACACAACCAACTAAGCCAGCACCCACTGCGCTCCTGGCAGGCATTTATAGTCTGAGCCACCTGTGCTGCTTAATCAACTCATTAACCTACAAGTGGTTCCTCCTATTGTTAAGGAACAAAGCAATTATGAGAAAATACATCCTGGTTATCCAGGTGGGAGGTTTGCTTTGCTGCTGCCCTTCATTGCTCAGAGAGGGTAGAGTTTGGGTTTGGTCACTTCCATTAACACACACACAAATCAGCTCAAATTTTCCCTTCCCGGTGCCGGGCTGGGCTGCTACACCATCAGATGTCTGAACCTGCTTTGGCCTTCGCCTCCCTAACCCCACTGCATCCCCGCTGGTTTGCAGAAGGGGCCCTGGTCCTGCTCAGTCCAAAACCAGCTGCCTCCACATATGGGGTAAACTTCACCCAGTGTCTGACACCAGGCTGAGCTTACCTGCTGCATCGTGCTTTAGTGAAGCTAAAGCTGATCCCAGCTGGGATCCCAGCCGGGATCACCTCTGGGTGCTGACAATCCACCCCACCCTTATCCAGCCAGCCTGGAAATATCTCCAAAACAGCCTCGTGTTTGGTGGAGGCTAAAACCAAAAAGTTTAAGGTTTTAAAGCAGTAAGTGACAGTTGGGCTGCTTGGAAGGCAGAGCTGCTGAGCAGCTTTGCTTCAGTCTGAGGTGCGCTGAGCAAGCCCTGCTTTAAGCTTACCTACTTCTAGTATTCCCATCTATACAATGGGATCAGGATAACCATCCTATCTGCCTGTCTGTCCACCCATCCGTCTATCCATCTATCTGCCTGTCCATCTATCTATCTACTATCTATCTATCTACCTGTCAGGAAGGAGAGAGAGAAAGAATGAGAGGTTTTTCTGAGGAAAAACATAAGTTTTAAATAAAATCTCTGCAATAACACATGCAATGACTAAAACATTTTCGACTCCACACCCACAGAAGAATCATCAGGCTTAGAAGTGCTCGACAGAAATCAGATAATGCTGTTTTTTGCTTGTTCCAACCCCAGTTTCATTGCTCTGTGTTGGTGGTTTTGCCCACAGGAGCCAACCTCTACCAGAAATACAAAACCGAAGGGACAGATCCTGCGCGGGTTGGTCCTACCAAAGCAGCCCCGGTAGCAGGTGACCCCCAGGACCCCATTTCACAAGCCCCCAGGGGCTGCCAGGGAGGGAGGGTGGATGGGGGTCCTGGGTCTGTGGGGGCATCACTCACCTCCCCCGTACGGGGCACCGCTGGCTCCTGCTGCCCACGCCACTGTGCCCACAGCCACGCCAACGGCCTCAGCACGAGAGAGGTGTGTGGGGGAGGCAAAACCCAGCGGTCCCCAGGCATTTCTAAGTATTCCAGCATGCGAAAAACATGCAGAGAGCAATAGATGGGGGGAAGGATGCAGGAGGGGAGAGAGGGGCTTTGAACGGAGCAGAGGGAATCGGGAAGGGCACAAAACCAGCCCTTGGGAGAAGCATCGGCATCTTCAGGAGCAGAGACCTGCCCGCAGGTGTCTTCATGGACATCCTCCTCCTCCACCACCAGAAAGGAGGGGTTGGACACCCCAAGCATGGTGCAGCCCTCCTTGCATGCCTGCACGCACCCTCATGGCTGTGGGGTGAGCCCCAAAACAGTGATGCAGCCCACCCCCATCTGATTAAGCAAAACTGGGGAAACCATGACAAGGTTTTCCTGCACATAAACTGCAGACAGTTTGGTTTATTGTTACAAAAATGTAAAAAAAATGTCACTGTTCCTGAAGCCGGTGGTGGGAAAACAACGTTGCTTAGAAACATCCCCATTAGTGCTCCAGAACTGTTCCTTTCTGCACAGAAAATGAATAAAATACGTAATTTGTTCCCTGAAAAAAAGAGGCTGTTTCAAGTAACAACAAAAACCTGACGGAAGTAGACACCCTTTCCAATTGCCCTCTCCTGCTGCAGCACATCGGACGTTCTTCGCCTGTGACCTGCAGAGTGGGGAACAACAAAGTGTAATCCCGGGCTTCGGAGCCATGCTTGGCCTTAGCACTTCTGCTTGCTTCGTACCGTACAGAACCCTCACCGGTTCAGCTGCTTCCCACGTTAACGAACCCTCCTTATCACACCCTGCTTCTGTCCCCCTTCAAATGCCAGAGAGAGCCACCCTGCACCCCCTGAGCTGGTGGTGACTGCAGACCCTGACCCCATCTCCTGCATTAAAATGGGCAACGAGGGGCAGCTGTGGCTCCCCAGATTTCACCACTTGTACCCAGCAAGCCTTGTGGGGAAGGGGTTGTCCCTCACACCAGGAGAACATTTGCAGGGTCCCCAGGACACAGGGTGCCCTGTATAAACCAGCATGACGTGGCAGGGAGGGAAAAGGACAGGCAGGAGAGGGGCCATCCACCTCCTGCCTGGTCAAGCTCTCGTTGCCACCATCACTGAGCCTTTCCGGAGCCTTCCTGGTGCAAAACTGTTGGAAGTTTTGGGTGATGTGTCTCTTGGGTGCTCCCAGACCTGTGATGCTGGAGAGACCTACTCCTCCAGCACTGACCACATCTGCAGGGCTTTTGCTCCTCTGAACTTCTCCCAAGACACACATGCAGACAACTCCTAGGCCTGGCAATGCCAAACCAGAGAGCAGCATGGAAACGGTACAGCTCAGGCTTAGCAAAGACACTCCATATTTCTGAGGGCTCCAGGAAAACACACCGCCTCCTGGACTCCTCAGAAGTTTCTAAGGTGACCTGTCAGCATCTGCTCGGGCTCTGGAGCTCCCTGCCTCCCCAGGGGAAGATGCAAACTGCTTCACCAAAGGGTGCTCAGCTCCTCCTAATATCTCAGAGCCATGTGAATGCTATTTGTCACGATTCATCGGGCTGCAACAGCCCCCAGTGTGGCTTAGTCTTGCTGTGAACTGAGGGTGAGGCAACATGGAAGTGTTAATTCTCTTCTTTAATTAACTTGGGTGGTTTCCTGCTTTTAAGATTGAATTTCATTTTGCCTCATCAGCTCAAAAAGACCTGCAGATTTTAGACAAGCAGTAGCTGCCCCTCAGCAAGCTCTGATGGCAGGAGGTTGTCTCTAAGTGGTGTGGGTGGGAAGAGAGAAAAATAATGGTTTCTGTCTCCCATTTTGCGAACAAAACACTTCACAACACGCGCAGCAGTTTCCACTAAATTACCGCCCGTATTAGCAGTAATTGCAGTGATGCAGAATCGCAGCTTTCCACTGTTTTATGTATTCTAAACCGATTTACTTTTGCAGAAATAACAATGAGAGGAAGGTCTGTGTGCCACTGGGACACCTGCGCATCCTGAGCAAGCTTTGGTTACAGGCAGGTGCAAGTCACTGTACCCCACTTCATTTTTTTTCATTTTGCCAGCTGAAGTCAACAGGGTGCCCAGGTGGCCAAGAAGGCCAGCAGCATCCTGGCTTGTATCAGCAATAGTGTGGGCAGCAGGAGCAGGGCAGGGATGGTGCCCCTGTGCTCGGCACTGATGAGGCCCCACCTCGAATGCTGTGTTCAGTTTTGGACCCCTCAGGACAAGAAGGACATTGAGGTGCTGGAGCGTGTCCAGAGAAGGGCAACGGAGCTGGGGAAGGGTCTGGAGCACAAGTGTGATGGGGAGCGGCTGAGGGGGCTGGGTGGGTTTATCCTGGAGAAGAGGAGGCTGAGGGGAGACCTTATCGCTCTCTACAACTACCTGAAAGGAGGTTGTGGTGAGGTGGGGGTTGGTCTCTTCTCCCAAGTAACAAGTGATAGGACAAGAGGAAATGGCCTCCAGCTGCATCAGGAAAGGTTTAGATTGGATGTTAGTTTACCAAAAGGGTTGTCAAGCGCTGGATGAGGCTGCCCAGTCACCGTCCCTGGAGGTATTTAAAAGGTGTGTAGACGTGGCTATTAGAGACATGGTTTTGTGGTGGACTCGGCAGCGCTGGGTTAACGGTTGGACCTGATGATCTTAAAGGTCTTTTCCAACCTAAGCAATTCTATGATTTCATGATTTTGGGTAATGCTACAAAGATCAGTGCAATGCCTCACCGGCCACATTTGCTGCTTTCTGTTGATGCTTTCAACTGCCTGTCAAGACAGCATAACATCCTACCTTGAAAATGGTTTATTACAGGATGGGTTTTGAAACCTCAGTCCTTGGAATGCAAGAATGGTGATTTTTAACCAAAGACCTGCTGAGTATCTTTCTCTACTCTAATACAAACTACTTTCCTGTTTGTCCTGCAGAAATATTCCCCGTTTCTAAATGGAAGTTGTTTCACCCTGATACGAGTTGAAAGACCACCTGAGCTGCCCCGTACAGGCATGTCAGAGCAGCATGGAGGCTCCTGGCAGCACTTTTGCATCCCAGCAGTGGCAAAGGGGGACAGGGGGCAGCTATGGGGTTTCCTCTGGGAAAACCACCTTTTGCAGTGCCAGGCAAGCTAGAGGCAAGCTCAGCCCTGCTGCCACAGCCAGGACAGGCCAGATGCAGGTGCTTTTGCCCACCACCCACCAGAGACACCCCCGGTCAAGACAGACCCACAGTGCCCGGCTGTGCCCATGGTGCCTGGCCATGCCCAAGCCCAGCAGCCTATGGCTGTGGGACCTTCGGATGCTCAGAACAAGGCACCACATCTGAGCAAAGGCTCCATGCATGGGCAAGAGTCAAGGACAGCTTCAGGCAGCAAAGACAGAGATACTCCTGGCTCTGATGAAGTACTGACATTTACGCAAAGCGTCAAATGTCAGGAAATTTTTAACTCTATATTCAAATTATAAGAAGCATAGATGAACATGCAAAGCTGTAGCAGAAGCTGTACCAGCGTAGATGGCCCAACAGATACCTGAGTGAGCTGAAAACACAGATTTATTTCCTTGGTGGAGCACATACATTCTTAAATTTGCTTTAATGTTCAATCTTACACTTGCAGTGTTCGCCTGTGCTTATGCTTTCTGCTTTGCAAGCCACTTTGTAATATTTTCTACCTAAGATGTTATAAAAATAAAATAGGATTTGATTTGAATCATGCATGTCTGTGGTAGCATGGTAAAGGGGCACCAGGAGGAACACTGCTTTTCTAAGCTATTTCAGAGTGGAAGTGGATGGATGACATGGTCCCAGGCCCTCTGAGAATCTTCCTTCCCATCCAGATTTCTGCAGCAACATGACAGGGTGACTGCCCTGTGGTCCCCACCACAGTAGAACAGGGTTTGGGGCAGTTGGTGACTTTCCCCACTGCTGCAGCAGCGATGTTAAGTATTAGGTCAATGATACAAAATAGGAAAAAACACCTGTTACTAGTGGAATAGCGGCAGAGGCAAAGCAGGACGGCTGTTGGTCAGCTGAAAAACAACAGCAGTGAAGCCAGGAGGTGGGTCCTGGGCAATGGAAACCCTGGCTCGGCAGCAGCAGGGGCAGCCAGCCCAGGCGTGCATGGTGTGAGGGGACAAGCAGGTGCCTACATGGCATCTGGCCCCTGTTTCTTGGCTCACTTCACACTTTCCAACTCATCTCCAATACTCGTAGGGCCACCGGGTGCGTAGGTTGTCGCTTCAGCTGAAATTCCCCAGAATTTTTTTTGGCTGCATCCTCAGAAAAGTTGCAGATGACGCATTAAAATGTAGATAAGGCAAAATAGATGGGCTGCAGCCAAGCGCAGGGGCTGCCGCGCGTGGCTCTGGCAGACGTGCCAGCGTGCTCAGCCTCCCCACGCAATCCATGCCATGAATGAGGCTCCCGCATGCGACACTCCTGCCCACTCCCTCCCTCCTGCCCAAGCTCCCGGTGAGCTTGGCCAAGATGCAGTCTGCCGGGTGGCTGGGTGCTGGCACCAGAGTGGTGCCTCTCGCCGCCCCAGGCTGCAGCTGGCCCCCGGGGACACATGCTGCCCGGACGGCCTCTTGTCTGCAGCTGGAACAGAAATGGTTGTGGAGAGTTTGCTGCGACTGCAGCAGCTGGGCATCTTTATTCCCAGGGCTGCCCTGGCAGGGAGCGCAGGGTGGGGATGCTGGAGGGGGCGCAGTGCTGGCACTGGCATTCCCAGGGGAATAGCTCTGCCGGGGGTGCCCCAATTCCAGCAACTGCATCTTGGAACAGTGCACAGCCCACGGCTCTCCTGCCCCCGCCATGTTTCATCAGCCGTGGGACCCGAGGACAAAAGAGACAAAAAGAAAAAATATTTGTCATTCTGCCGTGATGCTTTTAAAGTGCAGAATTTCAAATGTCTGAGGGAATTACGTTATCCTTGTAAAAAAAAAAATCTTGCAGTTCCTAAAGGATTTGAATGAAATCAAGTTATTTCCAGAAACAAGAGAGGATCGGGCAGTTCTCCATCACATCTGTGCACAGGTTAATCCACTGCTTCCCCCAGTCACCCTTCAGAGGTACCAAACCCTGCGGTGCTACAGATCTCAGAGGGCTGGACAAAGACCCAGCAAACCTAGAACACGTGCCTAGCCCTGTTACGATGCCTAGGTCGATTCCACTTTAGTCATGTAGGAAATTAGTAAGCAAATCATACCTGTGCGTAGGGTGCTGACTATACTGTCACTAGTCAGCACATCCCATAGGGTCATAAATAATAGATGCCAGTTTCTCATTTCGGTACTACTTCAGACTGAAAGAGGCAAAATAAAAAATTTAAAATCCCATCACTGTTTTTTCCTTCCCCATCATTGACCCACCGTGGAAAGTACTAGTCACTAAGCTGAAGTGACTGAATAAGCTGAAACTGGAAAGAACGTATTTTCTCCACAGGCAGGAGAGGCTAAATCTGACAAAATCACAAGACTAACGAACAGGAAGGAATCTGAGCAGCCCTGGACAAGTGCTGGGCACTCAGCCCAGCTGAAAGCAGGTTTGCCGTGTCTGCAGCCAGGAGCATCCCACAGCGGGGTCAGCCCGGGAAGGGCAGCCTTTCGCTCTGGAGGGGCAATCTATTCTTGCAGAAGTATTTATGTGAAAGCCGTTTGCATGAACTATTCTAAAAATAAGCAGGCTGAGGCAGACCTTCACAGAGGTGAACTGACTGTGAAAAATAACTGAATTTTTGTATTAATTGCTGTGTGGGACTTTTACTTCTTCAGAGAGAAAGGATATTTTTGACGGATTTTAAGTACTTCTGGAACTGGTTGCAGAACAGTTTTGCAGCTGAAGCTGTGACCAGGCAGCGCTTGGTTTTTCTGGCAAATGTAATGCCAACAGGAACATATAGGTATGCCATAAAAGTTTTATAATTTCAAACCCAAAATATTTCTAAAGAAGCCTGTTGTTAACATACAGGACACATTTTTTATCATGACTTACACAACCCCTTTGCAAGCAGCGTGCAACCTGGGTGTACGCGCAAGCAATCCTAACAGCCTCAGCCCAGCTATCACCTCCCCTGTGCCCTCTCTGTGCAAGGAGGCCATCTCATTTATTGAGTCTGAGGTTCTCCAGATGCACTGCATCCAGCTGAATTTAAGCTGCCGGCAGGCCCTGCAATAGACTCTCACACCGTTGTTGCGTGCTTTAAGCACAAACTAGGCATCCAACACGCACAAGCTTTCCTCTTTGGGAGCTGCTATAGGCAAGGCAGCAGGACCTCGTTTGGGTGCCACATACAGAGGGCCTCCAGGAACTTCAGGACCTTATTTTTCAATACACTGCTTCTGCTTCTCAAGCCCTATGTCCCATCGATTATTTCTGTTTGTTTTCCAAGCAGTGCTTTGCCAGAAAACAGCTCCCAAAACTCTTGAGCGTTGTGCCTGCAGAGCCCTTACCAAGTAGCTGGCCACCCCGGGAAAGGCATCTTGGACGCCAGGCACTGCTCTCCACTTCCACCCACCTGCCAGGAGGTTTTATTGGGCTAGAAAAATAGTTTGAGAAACATTTCTAATGCATTCGGATACCGTGAGGAGCAAATCTTGGTTTGGTGAAGGGATGATGCTGCATCTCCTGCAGGGGATGTGGCTGTGGGGAACAGCAGGGGCATCGCTGCGGGACAGCAGTGTGGTGTGTCCCACCAGCCACCCAGAGTGACCCAGCAGACGCAGACAGGGCACAGCCTGCTCCAAAAGGCTGCGACCTCTCCTACCCCCCAGGGTGTCCTCACGGGGGCTGCTGTATTCCTTCATCCCCTCTGCCTCCTCCAGAGGGGTATACAGCGAGCACAATAGTGGAGGAGACGGATAGAGAGCAGCTTCTGACCGGCTTCTAAAATGGGTTTGCTCAGGAGCAAACACCTTTGAATCCCCCCAGAGGCTCCCACCAAACACTGCTCTGACTCCTGCAGAGTGATGGGAAGCATCCCCTGGACCACCATGAAGAACAGGGGTGGGATAAGGGACATGGGATAAGGGACATGGTAGCCAAATGTGTGTGCATTAGCAAGACCTATCCAAACACTCTACTGGTTTTACATAGGGTATCTACCCACCACTAAGCACTACCAGAACTTTGGATATATTCCAAATACTGAAACGTGCGGAAGTTTTGTTTCCGCAGTCGAGCAGGAGCTGTAGAAACATCTCCACGGAGCCGTCCCCCTCCTGCCACACTGCTCAGCACATGCTGAACCCCAGGCAAAGGGGAGATGTCCACTGACTTGTAGCAGGGAAAATGTCACCCCAGCTTTAACCTCTGGGCTCACACCGAGGCGCATGCAGAGTGTTTTCCTTCCTTACCGAAAATAAATTCTTAACAAACATGTTCTACAGATGGCATTTTATAATGTTAATCTAAAATAAAAATAAGCATGCTCAAAATTCAAACTGGATTTTGCCAAAGCAGCCATGCTAAAAATAATACATTTTAAATATCTTAAACTGTGCGCTTCACAAGTAATTAAATTAGTAGTGTTTCTGCATTACATCTTTTCTTCCATCCATTTAAGCATTAGATTAACGTTGTCATGCAGATTTTAAATGGAAAATATCACGCTGTGAGGAATGGTTCAGGATGAGCAGAGAGGAGCAGGGTGAGTTTTAGCAGCCGGTCAGTCAGGAACCTCCTTCAGCCGCCGCTGCGAGCCAGGAGCTGCCACATGCTGCTTCATGCCAGGGGGACAGCCACCAGCCGCCACTGCCCCGGGAGAGCGGGCCCTGGGCCTGGGTGGCACAGGGAGCAGCAGTGCTGCGACAGCCACCCACCAGTGATGGGGACAGCCACCCGGGCTGCTCCTGTGCCCTTGCACCACTGCCCCGTGCCCTGCACGGCTCGGCCGCTGGCGAGCTTCAAGAGGCTGTGCAGCTCAGCACCAGAATACGACTGCATTATTTAAAAGCTTTCTTAAGATATCATCATTTTGCTTCTGCTTAACAAAACTGACATGAAAAGTGTGCTCTTTAAAACACCATTTGTCCTTGAATTCCATCTTGTTCTCTTTAGCTCATCGCTCTCTCTTGGGATTAAAATGAAGGGGACAGGGAATCGATGGCAGACCAAGCCCTGGCTTGTTGCTGTACCCCCCCGACAGTCCCCCAGTGCCACCAGCACCACAGGACAGCATTCCGGTCCCCAGCGTGATGCAGAGGCCAGGACAGGCGATTTGGCATCCCTAGACCTTGCTCCATGGGGAGCGGAGGACACCGTGCTGGGGGATGAGAAACACCTTGCACACCATGCTCGCCAGGGAATTGGGGACTATCACGGTGTATCTGGGCAGAGACGATGTCAAATGCTGACACCTGTGCTCTGTATAACAGTCCCTGCTCTGTGCTAATGCATGAGCCAGCACCGGCTGCGTATTTCTCCCTGAGCTAGACCTCACTGGGGGATATATAATTAAGCTGGTGGACAGATGTTTTCAAAATGCCTAATAAGTTAGAAATATCTTTATGAAGAATATTAGAACACTTGGAAATGAAACTAAAAATCTGTTTTTCAATTAACTGAAGTTGATGTAGGAGGTTCTTGTCCTGGGAGGGTCTCCAGCGGAGAGAGGAGAGAAGGAGAATCTCTGAGCAGAAGATCTCCTTCCTCTGCATCTGAGGGAGCAGAGAGCGGAGCACAGCCTGCAGACACAGGTCCCACAGCCTGCAGCCTGGCAAGCAGCAGCACCCAGCGCTGGGCATTGCTCCTCCGGCAGCAAAGCAACCAGCGGAGAGCTGGGAAGCGGCCATGCACAACCAGGCAGGCACCACCTGGCCAGTATGATTTAAAAAAAAAGATGACTTTGCTCTATCTGAAACCTGGAGGAGATAGATTTTCAGTGCTTACACTCAGCAAGACGTCTGTAAAATCTTCATTTACCGAAGGCATGAAAGCCAGGGAGTGAGTATACCTTTGACTTAACTCCATACACTTCCATATCTTTCGAGTTTACATGGTAAGTAAATGTGTGTTCAGATCTAAACCTCACTTTGCCTACAGTGGTTTTAACATTGCAATGTTAAACGTGGCTTTTGCATCAATGTAATGAGATAAGAAAAATCCATACCACATCAAACCCACGGCCTTACTTAGCAGCTACAAACTCCTGGAGAACCATTAGGAATTTGAGAGCAGCGCAAATCAGCACAGATTTTGTTTTCTCAACTGGTTCCTTTTTCTCCCTCTTTGAGTTATTCCTGCTTTCTTTGTAGCCATTAGAGGCTACAGTCCCAGGGGGAAAACACATTGTGAATTCAGTGTAAATCCATTCTGTTCACTGAATTGGTCTTAATTTACAGCAATAAAATGAAGATCAGATGATGAGCCATAAAAATCAATCTGATGTGGAGAGCTACTGAAATAATATGCAATTTTATATCAAAATAATTGTGCCATCCATTTGCATGTGAGTGCTTAAAACTGCTCATAATTGCAGCGAGACTTAAATAAACCATGGATTCCTAAATATATGAGGTAGTGATTATGGTTAATGCTTGTAGTATGACACAAGAAAAAAGAAGACCTAAGTCCTGAAATACTGCAAAGAAATCTGTCTTCTGTTTCCAAACTAATATTGCAGTCCAAACTGACCCATGTGTTTTTCCAAACCTGGCAGGTTGGAAGTTTGCTCTTGACTCCTTGTAAGTCACCAGCTGTACAGCCAGGCATGTTGCACGGGATCTGCATACAAAGCGTGCTTTACAATGCAATTCTAGCGTTAATAATACCACGCTTCTACATCAGAAATCTGCGCTTTAATAAAAGCAGTGCAATTTTTGCTTCTAGCCCATGGGTCATCTGGAACATGTTCAAAGGAGTGGAAGAAACTGCCAGTGATCACAGAGGCGAAAGTCATTTTCCTGATAGTAATCACACGTCTCAGACATGGCTCTGGGTCTTTGCAGGGCTCCGTCCCCACCAGGCAGCGGTTCCTCCTCCTCTGCAAGTGCTCAGCAGCTGTGCCAGGAACCAGTTCAGGGAGAGGGAATGGCTGTGGGACGTTTCCCAGGAGCAGGTTTGCATTTCTCCCTTCCCGGATGACCCTGGGAGGGAAGGTGCTCCGGAGCATCGCTCCCCTCTGAGCGGTGCTCCGGAGCATCCCCTCTCCCCTGCCAGGTCTAGTAAGGTTTGACTTAACCCTAGGATTAAGAGTTTTATACTTGTTACATATCTGAATTATGTTTGCCAGCAGATATTTATTCAGGCAGAAAAGTGAGATGAGGAATTCTTTGTGCCATAGTATTTTCATTGTGCCTTTTAATATCTGTAATTGGTGTGCAGAGTCAATGGAGTGCTGCTCTGACCCTGGCTAAGTCAAGCACACAGCTGCCTTTTCAGTAGGGGCAAGAGAGACATCCCACCGGTGCCACCGGAGAAGCACACCCACCTCTGCGATGCGATGCATTAGCAGCTCTTTATTAATGCGCTTTGACAAGAACCCACAATTTCAGGCACACAGTGAAGAAAAATGCCTTCAAACTGCAGAGGAATTTTTAGCTGGCAGGATGTAATGACCTCGACTGGAATGTGGCCAGGGCACTGCCTCGATGCCACCGGGGATGCTGGAAGGTCCCACAGCCTGCAGTCTGGCAAGCAGCAGCACCCAGACAGTGAGCCAGAAAAAATCCCAAGTAAGAAAAGGATTGACGAGGCCACCTTGCACTGGGCTTGCTATAAGCGCAGGCACCCACGATTCCAAGACGTACCCGTTGCTCTGGAAGAAGGGAGCAGACAGGCAGCAGCACTGTGCGTCCGGCCAGCTTGGTCTCCTCCGGACCCTTCATGCGCGTTTGGGTTCATGCCAGTGCTTTGCCCTCCAGAGCAGCGGCTGGTGCTGAGCAGGTGGCTGAGCACTGCAGCACTGGCACCGGCACCGGTGAGAGCTTGGCACTTCCCGGGTGACTGGGAAAGGTCTTTGGCTGGGAAGCAGCTCAAGACCTTGCAAAACATGACATGCAATCCTTGCACATCCAGTGCTCAGCAACTGCAACAAACACCATTTCTCCTACCGCGCCTGCAGCAGCAGGGCAGGTCCCCATGCAGGCCTGACCGAGCAGGGACGAGGTTCCGAGACCGGCCTCCCCGCATGAGCTTTAATTACTGCTGCCTCCTCACAGCTCTGCTAGCCATTACTAATGCCCATCCTCAGAGAACTCAGCAGCAGGAACCCCAGTGTTGCAGTGGCACAGGCATGACAGCCATGGCCAAGTGGCTCATGAGACAGGGCTGGGCATCCCGCATCAGGCAGAAGGGATGGGTTTCCCCTCCGAGAGACAGTGCCCAGCCTCTCCGCACCTCGCCCCAGGCTCTGCACTGGCCGCAGGGTGAGCACAGACTATTAACTCCACCAGCTTGCCCTTGCAGTTAAAAATTTTTTGTTTAGGCTTGCACTGGAGTTAATGGTCAAAGCTGCTGCCATCAATTATTTATGAACACAAATAGATAGTTGAGCTTCATAAGTTGGGTCCCTTGTGCCCGTGCACGGGCAGAGCTCTCATAAAGGGCTGGTTTTGAACTGCTGATGGCCCCAAATCAACAGTGCAGTGGATGGAGCCGGAGCTGAGCTCCAAGCCCTGTGCGGCTGAGCTCCCTGCCACGACCTGGGCATGGACCAGGCTTGCGGGGAGCCAGGATGCTCTGGGGCAAGGCTTTGCCCTGCTGCCTGCGTGATGGCAAGGCTGCCAGTATGACCATGGGAAGGCTGGTACAAGCCTCAGTTTGAGAAGTTGTTCTTCGCGGTAGCCATGGCACATCCCAAATAGCCCCACTGGATCCACTTTATTGACACCTTGAATCGGGCTGACAATAAATGAAAAAAAAAACATGGCAAATTAGGAGGGACAGGCTGTGACCATCCGATGGTCCAAAGCAGTGGAAGACCCAGCCTGCCATCCCTTGGGCAGGCAGAAGGAGGGAGGCAGGCTTTCCATCAGCACAAGAGGGATGTAAAAATACATCCTTTGTTTTCAGCAGCGGTGCAGCAGATTGCAATTTCCCAAGCCAAGCACTGCAACTACATCATTTTCAAGGAATGACTTGAAGTGATCCCAAATATTCTCTCTGAGAATCTGGGCAGGCTCACCAGTGGGACTGATCTGAAGCATTAAAAAGGATAAAAGGGAACTGCCCCTCTCCCCATTTGCCTTCTGTCACCGAAGGCAGCTGAGGTTGTCCCTGGCAGTGACAGCAGAGGTGGTGTCTGGGGAGGTCCCGTCTGGCTGATGCCACAATCTGACAGGGAGGCAGCGAAATGAGATTTAGTGAAGGAAAAGCAGAGGTTTGCTCACGTGAATGCCGCAGGAATGCACCTGAGTCCTAATATTTGCAGATGTTCCCTAATGAACATATTTATTCCTGTAAACTTTGTCTTTTTTACTCCAATTCGGCCTCTGAGCTGGAGCGGGTCCAGAACCATGTCTTTTGATGAAAAGCCCCCGAGCTGGCTCCTCTCCCGCCCCCAGCCCTCTCACAGGCATAGTCGCTGTCTCTCCCTTTTACATAATCCCACTGGCATCAGGAGTGCCTGGCAGCCGGGGGAGGCAGCGCCGGGGTTGGGAAGCATCCTGGGAGCTGCAGGGCAGCCCTGCCAGGGGGGCGGCAGCATTGCTTAGGGTCTAAGGCAGGAGCGGCTATCGGTATTTTTAGCATAAAACAAGGGGCAGCTTAGCTAGCGTGTAATTTTAAGCAGTACACACTGTATAGCTTAGCATCAGGGACATAAGCAGAAAATTAATTGGGAAGGACTTTGGCTTCAAAAGTAAGGGAGCTGAGGACTTTACAGGATTATTGATACAGCCATTGGGAAAAGCCTTTGGCTTCTCTGGGCACTGGTTTTCCCTTGGACTGAGGAACTAGGCCCAGAGATTAACATGAAATATCAGCTCCATCACCACTGGTAGGTGTCTTTCCTAACTAAAGGTTATCTCGATTCAGCAGCATAACAACTGAGCCTGGAGGTTTATCAGTTCTTCCTCCAAATTCCCCTTCACTTTTTCTCTTGGGGGAGAAATCAGCTCTAGATATGGAGAGATTTGGAAGCAGAAACAGGGATTAGTCATAAAGATAAAACATCAGCCTTGTCACAAACGAGATGCTATTCCTGATGCAATTCCCAAGGTCTCAGGCAGCCAAAGCCGGGAGAGCCGTCAGGGCTGTACTGATGCCACAGGAGAATTCAGCCCTCAGTATTGAAACCTTATCTAGAAATAAGCCAGAAAGGATTTATAAAGGCCCAACTTTGGAGGCTGCAGGAGCGTTTGTATCGTGGGCAGCAAAGAATTGCAATTACCCAGCGTGTCGGTACACTGATAGCACCGGGAGCCCGTGGGAAATCAGCAGAGATAACTGCAGAAAATTAGTACACAGTGTCCATAATGAGCAGAAGCCACAACTTGGTAACAGTTCATGTCTCTGAACGACATGATCAAAGACGCATCTCCCACAGATGTGCTTACGGGGGAAACTGAGGCAGGGAGGTGCAATGGCTTGGACAGGACTGCAGGAGGGGAGAGGGCTCACAGGGAGCTGGCACCACTCCACTGGCCCCTGCTCCTCCGGGAGGCCGTGGGCACCTGATTAAAGGACAAGTTATATTGATTTTGAGAGTTGCCTCTCTTCAGGCAGGACTCGCCACCATCCCCCAAACACCACCGTCCCTGCATATGGGGCCAGCCCGCAGCGCCTGGGAGCCGGGACTGCCGCCCCCTGGGATCCCCCCCAGAGCACTGAGCCTGCCCCACCACGCCACCCCCCAGCACCCCCTCAGGCTAGGAGCTGGCTCCGGGAGACATCAATCAGCATTTCTACTCTTGCCACAGGCTCCCCACGGGAGCACCACACGGACTGCTTCTGTTGCTCACACTGTGCCAGGGAACAAGCGGCGGGAGCGTGCAATGCTCCTGCTGAAAGTTGGTCATGGCCGAACCACAGGAACAAGCAGTTGGAAAGGCCGGGCTTCCACTCAGGCAAAGCCTCTGTGTTATTTATCAGCCCTTCAGACAACTCACAGCAAATTACATCCAGAGCATCCCATGCACTCTGCTTCCATACGCCCCGTCTGTGCAGTTCCTGGAGAGCTAATATTGACATTTTCATAACTACAGAATTGCCGAAACCAAGCCCTGTGCTGAGCCACACTCATACTTGAATTCCATGTAACAGTGCCAAAGCCAGCTTGGCTTTGCATCAGTCCCAAGGACCGTAAAATCAGCATAACTGCAAAACCATCCTCGCCCCACGTTGCTGGGTATGGCTGGCTATGCAGGAGCATCAGCCTTATTTTGTGGGTTGGGAACAAGCATGGCTAAAGCTGCCCGGAGCCCTGCACCCCTCACCGCCCTCCCCACGTCCTGCCCAAGGAGACCCCCTCGTGCCAGCCACCGGGCTGCTCTGCACAGGGCTGCTCACGGAGGCAGCACCTCTGCCTTGGGCTGTTCCCTTCGCCCACTTCCAATAATGTCACCCATTGGTGGCTGAGAGGGACATCCTGAACAGGCAAAAGCCAACCACCAAAGTCATAGAAATCCTTCTCATTTTCAGCTGAAAGAATGACAGAGAAGCTTATCAGCTGCCCACACCAAGCACTTCAGACTGAAGTCACAGCTGTTTGTTATTTTTCCTGCCTAATTTAGGAGGAATAAAAATCTGTAAGATGCATGAGGCATTTTATAAGAATGCCCATGATTTTTTTTTCTGCATTTCACCTAAAATTGGCTTTGATCTCGTCTTCACTAAGTGAACCAGGTGAAAAGTCAGTAAGCGATCCATGATGAAATGGTACCCAAGGCAGATGCTTCTTTTCGCTCCATACAACATACTGCAAATGAACTTTTCCTGTCCAGCCTCAAACATACTTTGCTAATTGATTTTTCTGCTCATTAGTACCAATATAAATTATATTGAGCAACTTCATAGAAAACATCTTAACACCACTGTCGTAAATTCACAATGTTGTATATAATCTACCCAGGCAAGTGTTTTTTGTATAAAGTCACAAATACATATGCCTGCAAAAATATTAACACCCCAATACTATTTAGTTATGCACAAGTTTAAAAATCTATTAATAACCTTAGCAGAGAGCTCCTCTGAAAAATCAGATGCATCCAGGCAGGCAATTCTTTAGAGGCAAAGTAAAGAGCTATTACACTGCAATGTAACAAAGAACAATAGTGTGACCATACCTATATTTCATGCCCGTTTGCTTTGCAGTGGATTCTTTTAATGAAATGTGGTGCTGAGGGGTAAATGTCCCCAAACTGCGAGCAATAATAGCCACTGTCCGAAATTTTGCCCGGGCTGCATTCACTACGTTCGGGGTAGTGGTGTTCTGCTTGCTGATGAGTCTGTCTTCACCATTTCGACTCTTCAAGTTGTGCTCTGTGCAGGCGATGGACACTTGCATTGCGCCCTCAGTACACCTTTAGTCACCGTCCAGGTCGCAGCCAGAGCCCCCGGCCGCCCTGACGTGGGCTGCAGGCTGCCCAGCAGCGCGGGGCTCGGTCCCGAACGCTGCCGAGGAAACCCGCCGACCTTGAACTCACAGAAGTAGACGAGGCAGCGGGGGTCTCCAGGAGAGCCGGGCTGCGCCCCTGCGATGTCAGGAGGAGACAAGCCCCGAACTTGACAAAGCAATCACAAGGGCAGGTTTCAGCTCGCTCTCAGATCTCCCCTTGCAATATTTGCTGCTGCTTAGAAAAAAGCATCCATCCAGTCAAGTGCTTTCAGAAACATAAAGCTGTTCCTTCATGATGAACCGTCAGCAGCAGCCGCCGCTTTGTCTTGATGCAGGCTTGCTTCTGGTTGCCAGTTTTAAATCAATGCAGGCATGCTGCAAGCGCTGGCTCCAGCACCTGCAGGACCACGAACTGCTGAACAGGCAGCCTTGCCGGCTGAAGAACCGTCGACTCGCCAGCCGGTCTCTAAGGATCAGCAATATCCATCGGTTCTCCTTTGCCCAGATGCAGCAGTCCACTACATCCCACCCATCGCAGCCCGCCTGAGCGCTGGGGCTGGCAGCGGGTGCGGGGGGCGGCGCGACCCCAGCTCTGCAGCGGCTCCCGGGATCACCCCGTCAGGAGCCTGCAGGAAGCATGGGAACGGGCCTCCTTTGTGCTCAGAGGGAAGGCAGGCGCTTCAGGCAGATGCCTCCCATAAAAATAGCTTTCAGCATCGCTAAGCAAGAAGAGGACCTCTTATAGTGGGGAACAATTTGATGTTAAAATGGGCTAATTATGAAAAAAAAAAAAAAGGGGGGGGGGAGCAAAATCGCTCTGCTACTGTGTGCCAGTGAGTTAACACGTTAATCCCGTGTTTCTGGCACCCGGAGCCACAGCCTGCAGACCTACGCTCACAGCAGTGCCAGGGTTAATCCCTTCTTCCCCCAGCATCGCCAGCTGAACAAGCCGCAGCGCAAAATCTTTGAACTAAACCATCCCCGTCCCCTGCTGCAGTCGGGGCTGCAGTTGAAGCAGGGAGCTCAGCTCCGAGCCGGTAGCTCGCCAGTGCCCACTGCCGTGTGCCGCCTCTCCCAGGGTGCTGGGCTTGGGCGCTGAGGGCAGGGGCAGCCTGGGGACCCCTGGGCCGGTGAGCTGCTCACCGGAGCAGCCGGAGGGCACGGCAGCTACCCCCAGGACACCTGCCTGTCACTGCCACCCAGCAGAGCAGCCCTGGGGGAGGATGGGTGGTGAGCAGCAGTTTGGGCACACCCCAGGTGCAGACCCCCGGGAGAGGGTGCCCATGGGGCATGCAAGGGGGGGCAGCGCAGAGCAGGCGGGTGGGCGAGGGCTGGAGCTGTGATCACCCCTGGTCCCTTCCCCAGCCCTGCACAGGCTGGTGGGAAGTGGTCCACAGGGGTTGCCCACATCCCAGCCCTAGGTCTGCCCTCAGACTCCCAGGAGGGCTGGGGTGAGGGTGGGGGCACCTCTGGAGGTCCTCTCACCCACCTCCTGCTCATGGCCCAGGCTGCCCAGGACCCTGTCCCATAGGGGTGCGAGTAGCTCCAAGGCTGAAGACCCCGCAGTCTCTCCGGTGACCTGCCAGGCTCTCTCCTGCTCAGGGCATGTGAAGGTGGAGCAGGAGTGGTGGCAAGAAGAGAGAAGCTGGAGATGCTGGTGTGGCAATGATGACCTGTTTTGAACTCAGGATGACAAACCTTTGATTTCCTCCCCTTGCAGCAGGGACACACCACGGTTTTCTCCCCTTGGCCCATCCTGCTGAGGAGAGGGAGTGCAAGAGCGGCTGGGTGAGCGGCCGGCAGCCAGCCAAGGCCACCCACCACCCAGGGTGACAGGGTGAATAGCTTCTGGCGATCTCTTTGCACTTCACTTATCTAATGGTTCATTAACGCTCGTACAGCACATTTTTTTGAGGATGGAAAGCTTATCAGAGTAAAGAAAATTACTTTATGATATTTTCCAAAAGATGATTAACAGTTAATCATACAGCAGACCCCCAAACTCCCAGCCACGAGCGGCCCCCTTGGACTTGCCCTCAGGCACAGATTTGGGGTAGACAGACCCCTTGGCACGAAGTTCAGAGGGAGGGAAGGCAGGGCTGATCTGTGGGGTGGAAGTCAGAAAGCTAAGTAATAACTGGCTGAACTAACCGCTGCAACGCTCTGTCTCAGACAAAATAGCTTTGAGAGAGTTTCCAGACATCTAATCAGTGAGTTAGTAGTACAGATCACAAATAAACACTGTTAAATACCCAGAAAAGTGTGTCATGTGTGGGTACAAGCCACGGGGTTGCTGACACCAAGGTGCCCCACAGCAGGGCCTCATCCAGGACATCCTCTGTGTCTTCATGGGACTGGGGGATGTGGCTGGAGCATTGGTGGTGGCACCCACAGGGCTCTGCCTTGACAGCACAGCCAGCCCAACGCAGACTAAGCACCCACTTGGCTTTTGGAGCCCAGCTTTGCATTTCAGAGCCCAAAGCAAGATTGGCAAACCTGGGATTATTTCCCTCTCTGATGGACATACAGCATCCTCTTGCTGGGCACAGCTATTTCAAGAAGATGTATTTTTACATCTTGTTCTATACGTGTCTGGAGAATTTCCATTGCAGCCAGCAGCTGGCTCTGCCAGCCCTGTCGAATGGCATGAACTGGTCCTGGGGACATGCCGAGGACACTGTCACCCAAGTCCTGGTCACTGTCCCTGCTGCCACGGCTGCCCATGCCCTCGGGTGCCAGGCCAGTGCCAGGGAGGGGTAACTTTGGAGGGGTTACAGTCTCTGCCAAAGAAATATGTATTTAAATACAGGATTTATTTCATTTCTCTGAACAAGTTAATCACTTCTAGACTAAAACGTTAGAATAACATGATTTTGTATCATGAAAATCCTGAGCTTATAAAACAAGAGATACGTGACAGCCACAGTGGAGGATGGTGCTGGGGTGCGGTGGCAGCTCAGGCTCAGCCACAAGCCTCTGGCCAGGCTCTCTGTGCCGCTTCAGTGCCACCAAACTGCTACAGATGCAGCTATTTACCAAGACGTACGTATGCATTTCCCCCCAAAGGAAGATGACAATCGCTTATTAAATAACTTCCTCAAAATGCTTCATCAAGCAAATCTGTTTTAACACAGATGCGCATGACCACACTGGCTTTGCTTTTCCTGTGATCGCTGTTAGCCGCCATCCCAGGAGCCACTGCTTCCATCCCGGGGTTCAAAATAAAAACAAGAGCCAAACACAGACCTACAGCAAGCAGGATGCTCTAGGCAAGCACAGAATCCAGGAGATGTTCTATGGCTCCTACTCAAATACACGTTTCAATGCCCTGAACAGTCTGTTTCTTTGCCCGGGACCTTGCAGAGGTGGGATGGTGCACATGGCTGCAGTGAGCAGAATGGAAACCTCCAAAAAGGAAAAATTTCTTTATTTAGACCCAGTCTGGTCCCTGCAGAGGCACCGAGGGGAGCTGGGGCCGTGCAGCTGAGCAGGTGATGAACAAGCCCTTCCCCGGTGCTCCCTGAAGGCAGAGCTTGCCGGGGCACAGGGACTCTGTGCTCCCGGGGGCTGGGCAGCAGCACAGCTCTTGCTGTAATGAGCAGGAAAAAGACGCTTGTGCAGCCCAAAATACAAAAATAAAATGACGTCCTTTGGTCTAGGTTGGATGAAACATTTCCAACTGATGCAGACCCGGCCCTCTGGCATGGCTCAAGCTGAACGCACCGTTTGCTGCTTTTTTTTTTTTTTTTTTAAATTTCACCTTCTGGTGAAGCAACTTTGAAACTTTATGCCAAGTCTGGCTTGAGACTTCGCTTCTTGATGGCTGCAGACATAGGCTATTTACACTAATTACTCTGCCGAGCCATTCTACCGAGGCAAAGCATTCACTGGACAAATACCAATTAGCAATTATTCATTTTGGTAAATTTAAGCTGATTGCCAGCTAAACCTATATTTTCGGTAATACCAATATGCTGCATATAAATTCTGGCAGGCTCTGTCAGTCTTTTAAGATGACAGGTCTTAATTTCATGCCTTTCTTGCGCTCAGACCTCAGCAGCAAGCTGTACTTGTGATAGCCACATATGTTAAATAAACAATATGCACTGCACAGGCAATGAGGCTACCTCGGTTGGTGAACATGGGGTAAAAGGTAGAGCAGATCACCTCTGCCTCCATCCCTGCGCTGATCATGGTTTACCAAGTAAAACCTTTCAGTGCTTTTTAGAAAAGAAAATGCTTTTTTTCATCACTAGATGCACAGTTCACGTTTTTGCCTGTCCTGGTTTCAGCTGAGATGGAGTTAATTTTCTTCACAGTAGCTAGTGTGGGGCTATGTTTTGGATTTATGCTGAAAACAGTGTTGATAATGCAGAGATGTTTTAGTTGGTGCCAAGCAGTGCTTACACTAGTCAAGGACTTTTTCAGCTTCCCATGCTCTGCCGGGTGCACAAGGAGTTGGGAGGGGACACGGCTGGGACAGTGACCCTGACTGACCAGAGGGATATTGCACACCATATGGCATCATGCTCAGTATATAAAGCTGGGGGAAGAAGAAGGAAGGGGGGACATTTGGAGTGATGGCGTTTGTCTTCCCAAGTAACTGTTCCGTGTGATGCATCCCTGCTTTCCTGGGGATGGCTGAACACCTGCCTGCCCATGGGAAGCACTGAATGAATTCCTTCTTTTGCTTTGCTTGCGCACGTGGCTTTTGCTTTGCCTATTTAACTGTCTGTATCTCAACCCATGAGTTTCCTCACTTTTACCCTTCCGATTCTCTCCCCCATCCCACCAGGGAGGACTGAGCGAGCGGCTGGGTGGGGCTTGGTTGCCGGCTGGGGTTAAACGATGACACTACCTAAAAAAGTAAACTGGAAGTTTTCATTGTGCTATACAAAATTTAATCTTTTAAATAAATAATCTGCGTATTTCTCAACCTTAACCTTATTTTCTCACAACAGTTTTTAAATTTTGAGTGCTGATAAAATGAACCCAAAGAGCTGATGAAACAAATCCATCCTAGTTATCTCCCTGGGACGAGGCACCGTGGCTCTGTGCCCGAGTGGGTGGGCACCCAGGAAGGCTGCCCCACATACACTCTCTGCACCACCCCTCACCACCACAGGGACCTCGTCAGCTACCTGGCTCCTCTCTAATCCAAATAACCCATTTTTGCCTTGCAAGGGAGGCAGGACTGGCACATCTGCAAGGACACATGGGGGCCATGAGTTGGGCAGTGACCCCAGGATGTCCTCAATGAATCACAACATAATTAGGGTATGTTTTCACCTTATTTCAGTTGAGGTTTAGGCACTGCAGAAGACATGCCATGGTGTCTGGCTGCAGGCTGAAGTACAGAGGAGAGCTGGACACCAACCACATGCAGCCAGTTACATAAACCCACATCCCTGTGTGCTAACCAGCAATCCAGGTCACCAATAATGATGCCATCCCAGCTGATTTAAGCTCTTTAACTGAAATTCTTCAACATCAGGAGAAGACAGCAACTTAATACAGCAGCAAACATAGCACCCGTCAGTGCCGATGTCAGATGAGCCCCCCTGCAAAGTTTCTTTGCTAGAAGCCTTCCTTTTTAGCAAAGCATAAAATTATTTTCAGTTTAGCTATTTTTTGTTTAAGTTGTATCTGTGTGTACATCATATAGTGGGGGGGAATTGTTAACAATATTTTACAGTGCACTTGGGGTCTGTGCCAAGAGCACCGGCTGCTCACACCAGGTTACACTTGTGCAACCACAAGCCTCTTGCAGGGCTTGTGGAGGGACTTTGCCAAGTCCCGTGGGTGGGCCAGTGTCCCTGCCAGGTGTCAGGGACCTCCTGCGAGCTGGGGACAGCGAGTGCCACCAAGCAAGGTGCCTGGGAAATGAATCTGGAGGAGCCCCAGGGTCCCGAGTACCCCCAAGCCTGCCTGACAGGGGCTTTGTGCCCATACCCCTGGGCTGAAGTTTGTGCTGACCCTAGGGCAGCATTCAGACAACTCCTTCTGGCAGGTAAAGGGCATTTACTCCACAGCACAAACCAGCCATGTGCTCTTCCCGCTGCGGGTTTCTGGTTGTCTGAGCCCTGTCTCTTCCATGGCACACCTTGGGCCAGTGCATTTCGACGTCCCCACCAGCCGCACGGATGCTCCCCAAGGCATGGTGGGCAGGCAGGCAGAGCTCTTGGAGGGGGACACAGCTCAAACTGCTTTTGTTCCCATCACCACCGCAACACTATGCATAAGCAGAAGTTTACGGTTATCATTGTTCACTGTGGCAGTGCAAATAATTGGCATTGCATCACCACTGCATAATTACATGCAATATTAAATGCAAAGTCTGAACTATTTTCCCAGTGCCACAGACACAGCCTCTCCCTGCCGGTGGCCACCCGGGCCAGCCTAACAACAGCTCTCTGCGCTGCCTTACGGGACCTTGCAGGGCCTCCGCAGGGGAGACCCCACCAGTGCTCTGCACTCCAGCCTAACTAGCACCTAACCTGGCTTTTGGGTGTAAAATGCAGCACAGCCCTTAAGTACCAGCCACTGTATTGCCCTATAGCTGCCTTTACCCCGGCAGCTTTTCCTGTGCTCCATATGGGGAAGAGAACTGCCCTCTGTACCTGTGGGCAGAGCAGCACCAGGGACCGGTGAGATGCAGCAGGACAGAAAAAGTCACCGCTTCCAGGCTAGAGGCACACTAAAACTATGATTTCAGCATTCATGATAGAGTTTTAACCACGCTGGACACTTTGACGGGTGCTCAGCAGGACTTTGCACGCAATGTAATTGGATCAGCCAAACTTCAGAAAGCCGCATGGAAGCACTAAAAATGCAGCCGGCAGTGCCACAATGGCAGGATCCTGCTCCAGAAGCTGGGCTTGGGGAATGCAGAGTTCTGCCCTTTGAGCTTTTCCACCCAAAAAATGCCCTTCTTTATTTTGTCTAACAGACCAGATCTTGCTACAGACACCACAGTCTGTCCACAGTTTCCTTTCCAGTGCAGACATTTTAGGCAATAGTCTCCAAAACTGGCCTTCACGAGGAATTATCTTAATATACTGTCACAAATCCTTGATTTTCAGACTTCCACATGATAATGCTTCTGCTGCAGAGCAGGACGCTCTCAGGGAAATTCTGTGTTATGTCCCAATAAAAGTTTCATTGGGCCATAAAAGCGCTGATTATAAATACAACCCGCACCCATCCCTCAGCCATTTCACTCCATCTCAATAGCTGTTTGAAAACAGGTTTCCTGCTGGGCTAATTACTTACGATTGCAGCAGTTCCGTTACATCTCTGTAAATCAGGCTGATATGGACACTGGCAAGATAACAAGCGCAGCCACCCAGGAGGGCGGGCAGAAGAGCCCAGGAGTGAGCTGGCATTGGGATGCATCACCCAAAAAGGGCTTCCGCGGTATTAATTTCAATGAACAGCCGAGACCCTGCTGCAGTAGATGCTCACCCACTCAGCTGAGGAGTGGTCCCGTCTGCAGTGGCAGCAACAAACCCCGCAGTGATTCAGGGCGTATCTAAACCTGCAAAGAACATTTATTTTTGATAACAGTGCTGGAAGCTTGGCAAGGAAATGAGCTGCAGAACAACAGCACTGTGCTTATCTAGCAAACAGTCGTCATATTTTAACTGGTATCACATGAAAAACTTAATTTGCATTTGTAATTGTACTTGAGGAAGACTGATCAAATTTCCCATTAAATGTTTTTTAGTTAAAACACGTCATTCTGGCAGGTTTTCAGCCAGGCTGGCTGCAGCACCCAGCCCAGGCTGCCTCTGATAGCACAGGAGGTCTGTTATCAACTCCAGCCCTGTGTCCTCCGGCTGGGCTCTGAGAGCTCCATCCTCCCAGAAGGGACTGAAACCAGGAGCACAAGAGCACGGAGCAGCACGGTCAAACAGAGCCAGGCTGCTGGCCCTGCTAACACACGCAATGTGTTAAGGCCAGGGTGTAAATAAGGCAGCCTCGTCCCAGCCCCAGGAAGGCACACTGTGCGAAACTGTAAATGCTGCCCTTGCCCTTCTGCAGGGATAATCCCCACGTTCGCGCTACAGATTCTTCAGGATGTTATGAAATGATAAACAAATCAAAACTGGCATGAAAAATATACTAGTTTTGCTTATTTCTAATTAGAATTGAGCCAGATACCAGCGGGGTAATAAATGTGTGAGATGGCTTCCTGGCGGGCAGCGCTGTCCAGGTTTTCTGTTCTGCCCGAGCAGGAGCTGAGCCCCCAGAGCAGAAACCCGTGGCTCCAGCCTCACCACAGCTGCACCAGGTCACCCTGCAGAAATGGGGGTTTAAAAATAAGTGACGCCAAAGGAGAAAATTCACCTGTTCCAACTTGCTAAACCCACCTGGTTTCAGAGCCCTCCTCCATTTTTTTTGTACATCATATAGAGATCCGCTCACAAGGAATTCATGAACAAACTCCCATCTAATTTTTAATCGCCCTGGGTGTCCAAGGCACCCACTTGCCAGCCCTGTGGGTGCTCATCAGCTGGACCGGGAGCACCCACCGAGAGTTAACACCACCTCCCGGTACAGCCCCCGGGCACCGAGGGAGCCGCCTGCTACCAAAGGGCTTTGCAATAGCTAGCCAGGTCTACGTAATATTAAATAAATTGTCACTTAATATAATGTGAAAGAATCAATACTGAAACTGAGACCCAGAGCTTTCTGTGTCTTACAAAGAGAGTGTAACCTACCGGGTGCCCAATTCAATTAATCAGTCACTTATCCCTGCAGATGGAAAACATCCACCAGAATATTGCCTATCACCCTATTATCTGCACTACCCCCTACTCCAAACCAGGTAATTTAATTTTTCCATGTTATTTATTTAATTTCTCGGATAACTGAAAGCCAGTGGCTTACAAGATGGGCTCCAGAAAGGACCATTACTTTAATGGATTGTATTACACTGAACATGATTAAACGTGATTAAAACGCTTAGAGCTGCACAAAGCTCCATTGCACAGTACAAGAGGTTTTCTTGGTTTTTTTTCCCCCCAGGAGAGGCTGGAGCTCCTGATGCGAGTATCCTGGCTACTGAGCAATGCATCC
The DNA here is from genome assembly GCA_013389905.1 of Sula dactylatra. Taxonomy (NCBI): domain Eukaryota; kingdom Metazoa; phylum Chordata; class Aves; order Suliformes; family Sulidae; genus Sula; species Sula dactylatra. The sequence continues at coordinate 34,526 of WEKW01028473.1, read as the reverse complement.
CAGGCCCGGAGGAAAGGAGCATCCCCAGCAGCAGCAGTGTGGTCCTGGGGAGCCCACCAATATCCCCGGGCATTCGGGGTTCTTGTGCCAGGCTGAGGGACACCAGACAGCACGTGGCCACAGGTTGCTCAACACTTTTCTCGCTTCTGCTGTATTTCAGGGTTTTTCGAAGGAAGCGGCATCAGGCCCCGCACATCCTGTCCCTGCGCAGCGCCGCGGAGCACAGCCTGGTCCAGGGGCACCGAAGGAAGAATGTCGGCCCTAATGCCTGCCCTAGGCACAGTCCCTGGCTGCCGGCCACAAACCAGCCTCCCTGCAGGAGGTGTTAAATAACAACTAAACTTTTTCAACTGCAACCAGTTTTTCTACCATAAAAATGTAAAACAGTTAAAGGAAGGTGAAGAGCTAGAGAAATTCACTGAGGCTGGCAGCTTGTGGCAAACAAGGGGTTTTCCATTTTGCCATACTCATATTCTAGACCACACATACAGAAAATGCAAATTTTTCCCCGGTTAACCTGACTGATAAATTTTTTCCAAATAAAGCTCAGCCTAAACTATGTTCTTTCAGCTTGTCTGTGCTTATTGAAGAGTAGATTTTAAGCAATTGTTTATTATTCTGCTATCCATACACGTCAAATATCACCCAAACACTACTTGTAACAGCTTAAAACTTTAAATTAACTTATATGAAGAAGTATGTTGCTAAGGTCTCTGTCTTGGATGCTGAATAATACACAACTCCATTCTGCCCTTTTCCGAGATGCGCTATAGCAGATGGATGACTAATTATCATGCAATAACTTCTGACTCTTTTGAGATGAGCTGTCAGAGGGTCAGAATAAAGGTGAGCTACCGGTGACTGTGTTGTTTGTAAAAATATATTCCAATGGATACCCCTTCAGCAAACATCCCACCCCCTGGGAACCCTTGGCTTTCTCTTGAGCTGCATCCTTCTCCAGCCGGCATGGGGACCTGCACTCTTTTGTGAGCAAACTAAACAAAAGCTGAGCTCCTCAGTCAGCGACTATCTTATGTGAACCAATACTGAATAATAAGCACTATTAAAATATTACCTTCCCAAATAATATTTTTTAAAAAGAATTTTAATTCTTCTCCTGAGATTCTCTCTTTCAGCTGCAACAACATTGCTAATTATTACAGTGAGTGGCACAGGATAAGAATCCCATCAGCTACATCCAGCAAAACTGGCACAAGACCTCCATCCCTGCATTGGAGAGAAAATTCTTCATGTTGACCAGTGCTCCCAAAATAATGAGAGGCATGTGTTGGAATTAGTCATTGAGGAGAATTATCACATCACCCCAAAAAATATCATTTGCTGAAATGCAGCAGATTACTAAGAATTGATCTTCAGCCCGATTAATTTTATCATTGCCTTTTCACACTGCAAGGCTCCTCTTCGGGGAATGTGATACAACAAAAACCGTTGCATCAGCACTGCCTCTACACCTTAGTTACTAGCCTACATCGCTAGTTAAAAAAATCATCATTTCAGGACTTCTGGAATCTGCTTTTTACCTGGACAGGGTGACTTCTCCCACGGGGAGGTCTTGCCGGAGAAGGCTTTGGGACAGTTTTGTGTTTGCTCAGAGGTACAGGCTCTGCTGCCAGTAAAAAGCCAAGGACTGCAGGAACTCTTTAGCTCCCTAATTTTCTCTCCACTCCCTTTGGACTAAGGGGGAAAATGTTGCTCTTTTCACTTTTAGAGCCCTCTGCAAAGGCTTCTTAACTTTTATTTTTGCACCCGAGACAGGAGCACAATGTACCTCAAAGCGCCGTAATGTCATTTTAGTAAATTAAATGCAAGGTGCTGTCAAGTCTTCAGGTGCTCTCCAAGCACTGCCAAGCACTTCCAAGCCAAAGATCCGCTGTACTTCCCAGGGCCAGTGCTGGCCAGGCAAGTAGTCCCTGGTTTCTGAGTGCATCCTAAACAGTATTGAACAACCACTTTCATACTGGAATGGCGCCCATTTAATTAACAAAAGGATTTGCAAGAGGATCATTACTTATTGCCAAATGCATAACCGCTCATTAGGTCCTCAGAGGAGAAGAGTAATTACTCTTGCAATCTATGGGGTGTCTTTTTCTGCAGTGAAAAATGTGCATTCATCACCCCAGCTGGGATAGGAAAGCGAGGGCTGTCGGGGGATTCTGCTTATCCCATGCTGTGGCTGGACAGCCAAGATAAGGAGCTCCCCTGCACAGCCTCATGGTGCCTATTTGGATGCACTAAGGACCCCCGTGTACGTCCAAACACCCCAGGAAAAAAATAGCATCAGTGTTACTGGAAATACAGAAATATTGCGTTGTCTTCTGAAGTCTTTTGGCATGGGGATGAAGCAAAGCAACTATGAAAATGCACACTAAAAACAAACAAAAAAGCTTATCAAGCAGCAGCAGGTCTACGGCAGGCAGTTTAGCCATGGAAAAAGCTGCCTTTCAAGTCAGCCTCCCCAGGCAGCAGCACACAGCAAAGCTGAGGGAGCCCAACTGCCTGCAGTCCCACCTGCTCACCCCCGGGGGCCTCTGCCTGACGGGGAGATGCAGAAGTAGAAAAGTGGTCACCTCGGTATGGCGAAAACCACAGAATAATAAAAATACATTTCAGTTGATCGTGTTGGCTTGCTTAAACTGTAAAAAAAGCTTCTTTTGATTCAAAGACCGGTGCAAAGAATCACCGTGCTGAGCTCCATCACTTGCTGAGCACGCAGGGGTGATGCTGGTAGTCCCAGAGCACACACAAGCCATTCATACTTGTACCAGCATGACAGACTGCCCAGAGGATGGGACAGGCATTGATTGAAGGAGCGTCCTGAAATACTGTAGTTACACCTAGTATTTAATAGCAGACACCGCTAGAAAGTATATCTAGAAGAACTGAGAGCAGAATCCCCAGGAGATCCCCCACCCCAGCTCTGCTCAGGGCACACGCTCCAGCTCTGCCCCATGTTAGATTTGTTACTCCCATGTTATTTACTGCAGTCAGTCCTGGGAAGCAGCCACGGGCTGGAGCTGTGCTGTGGGGCAGCCCGCAGCAGCACCCTGGGAGCCGGCATCCCCTCCTTCAGGGCTGGCATCAACCATAACCGAAATCTCCATCTGCTTCCCTGACCTGGCAACTACTTCCTGATACTGGACTAATTCTGAGGAAGAAGAGAAAACTGCAATCTGAGGATGAGGGGTCCCTGCGCCCAACAGCTCTCTGTTAAAATTAAGCTTGATTGGAACCACGTTGCAGCTTTGCCTCCTCTCAGACACATCCTCTTTGATTCTGCCAAATTCTTCCCAATATCTCCAGATCTCAGAAGGGCACTCTTTATCCTGAATGTTTTGCCTTTGGAATCTGCTAGACTGGACAAAGTATGGCATTTCCAGGAAAGTTTCCTCTTTACATTGCCCCATGCTTGCATGCCCTGCAAATTCTGAATGCAATGAAAACTCACTATTAATAATCATTAGTGTACAAAATAGGATTAATAACCAAGAGAGAAAATCAAGGGAATTCTCTAAGCACAGACTGGGCCGTAGACCTGCACTGCCGGGGCTGAAAAGGGGCATCTTCTACTCATACTGGGAGACCTGCAGGGGGAGGGATGGGGATGGGGCAGGTGGAGTAAGTGCAGGGAGGGAGGAAGATGTTGGAAGAACAGCTGCCATCACATTTGGTTATATACTACAATTAAGCAAAGCAAAAGAGTTGCAATTGCATCAGTATTGGCTTTGTATTGAAGACTGAAATCCATTTTCATTCCACCTGAACCGTGGCCATCTGCAATGACAAGTGCAGAGTCAGCATTGCTGGAGCACACACCATAGTTAGTGATACAGAGACCTGCTCTCAGCCTAGCACTGAAGCTAACTTCTTCAAAGCCTTGCCAGAGCCTGGTTTTATGATCATATCCTAAAGGATGGAGCCTTGAAACAAACCAGCAAACAGACAGCTGCTAGAGGAGGTTTAGCTGGTATGTTCCTGAACTCAGCCCTGCAGCGATCCACTGTTCAGCATTTTGTGTCAGTGCAACTTATGGCGAATTCCCAATCTCAACAGATCCCAAAGTCAGCCCAAAGACTCCCAGATAAAGCCTGTCTTAACCAAGACTGCATGGACTGAGTTTCATCCCAAGGCACGCACACAGACTGTAGACTTCAACCATATATTATTATATATAAATAAACCCATAAATATCCCAAACTTTCAAGTCAGCCCCCTGGAGAGGTGCTGGATATGCTCTGCACCGCCGATGCCACAGCAGGGAGCAGAGAGCAAGCTCAGCAGGCAGCACCCTGCCCACGGAGCTGGTGATTTATTCAGCATCTGGCAGCGCAGGCTTTCAAGCTGGAGTTTGACAGGAGCAGAAGGTGCGTGAAAAGCAGCAGCAAGTGTGCAAATTCCTGCTGGGCACCAGCAGGAACTGCTGCTCTGCACGCAGCTAAGGTTAGCTGGGATTTACTGCTGCGGTGGTGAACTGGGAGGACAAAATTTGCTGTGTCTTCCACCTACGGCATGGGGAGCGTCCTACAGAAAGGTGTGAGTAACCCTAGAAGTACTGGCAGGGTGGATCTGAGCTTTTACATGGCTTTGTTGAGGACTCTGTGCTGCACAAGGAAGCGTGTGTGCACGTGTGTGTGTGTACACGTGTGTTCAGGCACACACACGTGTTTGTCACTGGCGATGGCAGCAAGGCAGAAAGCAGCAGGATCAGGAGCCAGCATCATACGAGCAGCTAAAGAGCTCCTCCTGCTGAAACCCAGCCGGGGAGATGGGGCTCACGCTGCATGCAGGCTAAATGTACCATTCTTCCGAAGGAGTAAAATCAGATTTCTTACTTCAAGGAGGAAATACCACCCTACAAACACCACACACACGTGTGAACACCCTGTTCACATCCTAACCCACACACATCCCCTGTTTTCATCCCTTCCTCCCTCATTAGTGGAGGGAATGGGCAAGAACCCTACAAAGATAACACAAAAACCAAGGACCATATAGAAATTGAAATAATTTGGAAAAAAATAGACTTGGGAATATCTGCCATTGCCATTGTGCTAGATAGCAGGCACTACAGTTTGAACAGACAAAAAAAGAAAAAAAAACACTTGTGAAAAATTTTACTGGCTATTAAAAAAAGGACATAGCTGGATGAGGCTCTATAGGTCAACTGGCACAGGAAATGGGGAAAACATTAACACTGTAAGCTATATCTCAATAAATGTAATGCAACTGTGCTCTGAACTGAGCAGATTAGAACCGGATTACAGTGCAGGATTATAGGACCACATTGAGTGCTCTCATATAATTTGCTATCTAAAGATTAGATATTTTAAATCTTTGATGCATGAAATGAGCCTGACCAAGGGAGCCTGGAAAAGCAGCTATGGCAAGGTGATCATTCCCAAATTCCCCTCTCTGTCATAGGCCTGTGGGGCTATAAACGTCGTCCCAGAAGGGACAAGGGCTGAAAAGTGCAATCTGCTTGCTCACCCCCTGCACATTCACCTGTCTCCTATTGCACAGCATAAGCACAGCCATACCAGCACAGAGGAAAATGTCCCTGCAGATCAGCCACTCAACCCAGACAACACCCAGGACCGGGTGCTGAGAGAAGATTATAAGGAGATGAACAAAAATACAATAATGCCACTCCCAATATATCATCTTGGCTTTCTGCCATCTGCCATTTTAAAAATTGCTGTGCTAGAGGTTAAATACACCCCTTTGTATTTAATAGCCTTCGATGGCTCTGCCTGATACCTTTTGAACATGCTCATACTTTCAGCATCCAAAGCATCCCACAACCGTGAGTCGCCCAATTTCATTACAAGAGGCATGGAAAGTGTTTCCTGTGTTTCAAACTTGTTGTCCAGAAATTTCGTTTCTGCCCCGGTTCCTGTGTTATGGGAGACAGCGAGTTACTTGCTACAGGCTGTTCCTGATTTTATACACATCTGCTGTAATCCCTGTCAATCATCTTTTTCCTAAGCTAAAAGCCTGTTTAGCCATCCGGTCCAGGGACAAATCCCATCACTCTGAGCCCTCTGCTTTCTGTAGCCCAGTTTACTGTATCCGTTTGAGATGGGATGGCCAGCACAGACTGCAGGATTTGAAATGTTAGCTCCCAGAAATTTATTAAAAATCCCCAGTATTTTACTGTTAAGCATGTTACATATTCTAACATGGTGTTTGCCTTTGTCTACCACAAGTTGACGTAACTCAGGGGTGGGGGACACTTTTCAACAATAGTTCTTCTGCAGGAGTGTTTTGTCTTTTTGCCCATGCTGGTCAGTGCCTTCAATGGTCACCACCAAATCCTGGTACTCACCAAAAGCCTTTTGCTCTTTCAGGATTTGAACCCGTTACCCAAGTGCCATAATTGCCTCAGTGAGGTTACCAAACTGGAGAGCCTTTCTAGTAAGTTTAGCATGTTTGATCTCTTGTTATACACAGAAAGTAAATGACAATGTAGTTGAAGAATGGCATTCATTCTGGTGCTGCAGACTGTGTATCTCATTCCCTTATTGCTTTTCCTGACACAGACTTCTACCGCTGTAAAACACACACCAAATTAGATGTACAAATCACAGCCCTTTTGCCATCAGTTTGTCCCTAGAACTCTCTGGTATTTCCTTTTGCTGTATTTAGCCACGGTAAATATTTTCATTTTTCAGAATTAAGAGATATTGGCTATCTGGTCACTGCAATATTTTTATCACCAGCACCTCTGCCTGCCATGCACCAGCACAAGCCTCCCCCTCCTCTCACACATCAAATGGGACTGCAAGTGATTTGGGGAAAAAGAAAAAGCTGAGTGAGGGCGGGTTTTACCATCAGTTTGCTCTGACAATTTGCAGGTGCCCTCTCCTCCCTGCGGTCACTGTGGCCAACTCCTTGCTGCACCGGCTGAGCGCTCATTCTGCGCTGGTGACACCTCCCATTGCAATCAGAAAAGAAAAGAAAAAGCAGCCTCTCTGCAAAGGGCTACCTGCTGGCCAGTCTTCATACAAGAGCTTCAGCATGACAATCCTAAATTTCAAGTTTTTAATTAGCTTAACCAACAAAAGTAACATAAACTGGGTAGAGCATCCCAGCACTTCCTCAGGATGCCGGAACTCCTGAAGGACAGCCTCGGCGGGGGGGGTCGCTCCAAATGAAGCTGTTTGCCAGGGACTTGTGCGCTGTGGGAAGAATTCACCCTCAACTAAATATAAAATAGATAAAATATGAATAGAAAACTCTACCCCCAGCTCAGAAGATGGCTGCATGGGTTAATCCAGCAGCGCCTCGGGAGTCCATGACCTCCATAGCTACTTTCTACCTAAAACATTTGCCAACAGCATGTTTTGCAAAAGTTGCCTGGGTGCTTTTGTGGACATATACATATAACATTTCACCTCTGGGCTCTCAAACTGCAGCTGCCCAAGAACAGAGATGCTATTTTCGCCATGCATGAGAAGTTTTACAGTCACAGCTTCCCAGCTGTGAGGACAGACCCAGCCCATGTAGTTTGGTCTTTAAGAGCTCAAACCCCAGCAAAGTGTGTATGGAAGAAAGCTGTGCAATGAACACCCCGTTGGATATTAAGACACCAAATTGGCTTTGCAAATGGCGTTTCGTCTGAGAGAGATACTATTGTCGTCAGAAACAAACTAAGCTTATGCACTGCTGCACTTTCGGTTATTCCGTAATAGGCTGAACTAAGCTGTATTTGCTAAAGCAATAAAAGGAAAAAGAACTAATCATCCTATAAATAAACCAGCTTATGCGTATTTAGTAAGTGTTTCTTGTTAACAATTCATTACTTTCCACACATAATTAAATAGTTTTTAATAAAAAAAAGAGTTTTTTATTGTGCTGTCTTTAGACTAGGCCTATGGATATCTGAAGAAATGTCTGGAAGGCAAAAAAAGCCGTGCTGGAAAAGAAAATGTTCAAGCTCACAATAAAAGCAGAAGAGCTTCTGTACTTCTAAAGCTAGAAGAGCAAAAATCTACAGAAAGCAGCAAGTGATGACTGCTGGAAAATCCCTCCCACCCTCCAGCAGATCCTGCTGCACAGCCCTCTCTCCTGCAGACCTCTTCTTTCTCTGGATATGATATATGTGAAATGCAATATATTGTAGCTGTTTCTGTCAGCTATGAAAAATGCACATACTTAAAATTAAGCATATGCTTGAATCCATCAGCATCAATAGAAATTAAGCACATGCTTTATTTTACCATGACTAAAGGCTCTGATGAACGAAGACCACTCCGTTTTATAAGCCAAGAAACAGAGAAGTGTATGAAGCGATCTGCACGGAGCCCGTGCTAGAGCTGAGCGTGCAACCACAGCCCTTGGCACCAGGTACAGCCTCAAGGCCAACACCAACTATCCCCGGAGCACATGACAGGCACAGAATATCTCATTAATTATGTTTTTCTGTGACTTAAAAACTCAGTCTCCAGTGCATCCAGGGATTGGGCATCCATCCCCAAAGAAGTTTTCTCCCCAGCCTCTCTGTGGGTTTTCACCTCCAGGCTACGCATGTTTTCTGTTCAGCAGCAAGCAGAGATGAACATCGGTGTTGAGTCTTGGCCAATGGATTTTTGGCTCAGTAGCAGCCAGGTTCAGTATCAGGGAGGTGTCTGTACATCAGGGCAGTCTGCAGCATAATCTCCTGTGGAGGAAACTTTGGACACCAGAACATAACTGCTTCATGGGAACACTCTGTGACCATGGCATTACTTTTGCTTCTCAGCGAGGACACAGTAAGTGTTAAACTACGTCTGGAGTGGACCAACACCACAGGAAGTGCAGAATTAGCAGAGAAATAAGATAAATGGGAATTTTCGTGTGGGTACTAACACCAACCATTTCAAACAAAACTGCCATTCGGGATTAGGATCATCAGAAGGGGGCAAAAGAATTTCTCATTAGAAGGGAGGCAAGCTTCCAGATCTTAAAAACCCAGTTAATCAGAGTATCTCACTTGGGGACAGCATCGCTCTGGCTAGCCCAGAATGACACCAAGGATTACTTCTATCATAGCTCTGCTCAAAGCATGGCATCCCTGGGACACCATTCCATTGTCTTTGGATGTTTTCCTTTTTCACCGCTTGAACAGTGTGGGCCCAGTTCTCTACTTATTTACATCAGCTTTCAAGGCTGTGTAACCCCAACTTGCTCCAGGGATTCCCAGCTGGCACCAGCAGGGCAGAGGTACAAAGCCCTTTGCTGTTTCTTCTGATGCTGGCTCCAAGGCACTTCTTTTACACACTCAGTCCTCCCTAGACAGTGTCTCCAAACAACAACAAATTTCCCTGGCCAGCAGCTAAAGCTGTGACACAACTGTGCTGTTTCCATAAAAATAGTAAACCTGTTGTCTTATTTCAATTTTAAGCTCAGACTGGCCATGGTCAGTCTCTTGGGAAAGTAAATGTTTTGAAGAAAATTTTCTTTTATTAGAAGCACAGAGAATGTATCTACTTTCCATATGGGATGTCATCCTTTTAAAATGAATCTCTTTCAAAACAAAACATAATTACAACTGATAGACTAAGCACACTGATGTCTTCAGTGATCATCCCCCAGCCTACACCCTCTCTCCCCAGGCTGTCCCAGATCCCGCATGGATGAAGTCCTCTCCCTTGGACACTCTTTCTAACACACAAGACAAGTATTTCACAGCCTGAACCCAGCAGACTGGTGTCGGGCTTTCAGTCCATTTGCTGCAGTTTTAGGGCAGAGCGGGGACAGGCATTACATTGCAGCACCAGCCACAGTCAGAACACCTCTGTTCTCCACGTCTTCTGTTTCACTGTTCAGCCTTATAATGCACATAAATAAATGAATTTTCATTAAAACATCAGAAATAGTAGATATTTTTACCCACATTTGAAAGAGGCAGTTCAGTAGATGGACACAAACAACTAATGTTAGAAGAAAAAGATCAGATTCAAAGTTTTAAGAGACTAGGTCACATGCATTTAGCTTTGCTCAGAGTCGTGCTAATTCTTCTGGTCCTCAGAAAACTTAGAGGAGAAAAGCTGCTAAAGCAGACAACATCTTCAGATTTTGCAAGCCTGCCTGAGGGTGTGCACAGGTTGCTCAGTCAAGTTTCCTGTAGTTTTAGCTGTTTGCCACTGAACAGTCAGTCACCAGGTACCCCAGCAAGGGACACGCAAAAGTACCTGTACTTCATTCCCGTCTCAGCTCGGACGGTCTCTTGCAGCGACAGCCCATGCAGGTGCAGGAACTTCTCCAGCTGCTTCAGCTCGGCAGCTTGGCTGAGCCTCCCCGGCCAGCCCGTGGCGGGAGGGCAGGCTCTGGGAACCGCACTTTGCTTTTTACCTTTCAGGAGCACTTCGCTCGGCTTCTGCAGGCTTGGCTTGTGGGGTGGGATATCCGCACAGGTGGGCTTGTACAAGTGCATGGTCCGCACGTGGAGCTGCGGAGAGAGACCCTCAATTTCCAGCAGATGCTGGAGCGTGGGGTCCTCAGGAGCTTCTGCCCTACAGCCTGCTGAGAGGAGAGCCCAGTGCCATCACACTCGCACCAGTACAAGACGGTATGAGCTGGATTGTCCTGCCCAAGAAGACCACAGGACTATGGAGCAGTGTTTTTCTCACAGCCATTCTTTATATTATTGCAACTGGCTCATTTTAATTGATGCCCAGGGTGGATTCTGGCCAAGATCAACAATCTTGTTCATCTGTTGAAACCTATAATGGTCAAGAACTCCAAGGGATAAGGACTGCCAGTGGGAATAGAGCACCGACCCTGTTTCCCAGGTCTTATATTTAGATAATGAGAAATATTTGTTTGGGATTCAATCCAAGGCCAATAAATGTAAAACAAATATTCTCACAGGGTTTATTTCAGGCCTTGGCCGGGACAGATGAATGCCGCAAGCATCTCTTATACAAGTCATTAAAACATTTTGTTTTCTCATAGTCCATTGTAAACTCTCACAGCTCAGGTTACCCGATCTGTAAACTTCTCCAGTATCTGCAGCCTCCTGGGGCTTTGACAATTAATTAGAAGAAAAAGACTACAGAGCAGTCAAACACCAAGAAGGAAAAAATAACCTGAAAACAGACAAGGGAAATACTTGAGAAAGGAATGAACTACAGGCATCAGAGCCGGGGCAGGGAAGGAGCACCAGCTTTCGGGAGGCTGCACGCCCCCACAGGAGCCTGTGCGTGACGGAGAGGGGCTGCGGGAGGGGAGCTGGCAAAGCCTCTCAGATGCCACCAGCTGCTACAAAACCTTCAGCTCCACCGGACCAGGTGCCTCTCGGCATGGGGCAGCAGGAGAGGGCACAGGTACATGTCTGAGCACTATGCCTAAAAATAAATGTACCAGACCAAAACCCAGTCATTTCAGAACTGCTAAATAGCACACAAAAAGTTTCTGGTTCTCAGGGTCTTCATCCCTGAGGGGTGATGGGAGAAACAGCACAGGTTTTGCGGCATCACCAAATCCAGTGCACAAGGGCATCCAGCACCCTCCGGTCAAGACAACATCCAGGAGGACCACAGTAACCTTTTCTGGCCAACACCAGCTCCCAGCAAACAAATCCTGATAATGTATGATACACACCATGGAGGCAGACTTCCGAGGCTCTTTATTTTAAAAACTCAACCCATTTTCTGACTGTCATTTCAATCCCAAATACATTGAAAAAATAAGTTAAATAATCAAGTGATTGATGTATCATGAACTTAACTAATCCTTAAATCTTTCAAAGCAGATAAACAAAGACTGATCCTAAACCCGGAACATACTTTAAAAGATTATAATTCAATGTCACAGGGAGGAGTTTGGCATGGACATTTGGATTACCCGGTTATTCTTTCTCTGCAACTGTTGTGTCAGCGCCCTGAGGGCACTAATGGACCTCGATGTCCCCAGTGTCCCAGACCAGGGCATCGGGAGGGGTCCTGCCCTGCCACCCCAGGGCCCCCCCAGCCCCATCGTACCCTGCCACACTGCTGCCTGAAGGTGGGGGATCCTGTCCTCATGGTGCTGACCAAGTTGAACCATCAATGGTGGGGTGCAGGTGGTGCTTTCAAGTTCTACTCTTTGCAACACAAGTACACTCAATGGCGGGAAATGTGCCCTGTGACTGCAGCCATGTCTGCCACGTAGGAGCTGAACTTTTCCTCCCAGCAGTGTAACACTGAAGGCTGTATCTGTGATCTCTCCTGCAGCTGCCTTGCAGCAGGCATGGACAGGTCTGCAGCAATACGCTTTGTCTGAGCACGGTTCATCCGGCTGGGACTCCTGGCTTCTCTTTTCACTCTCATCCCCAGCTCCTAAAATAAATCCCCTTTTAGTTTTACCTCCTGTCAGATCCAGCTCTCTCCTTATCTATAGTGCAAGGTGAATCAATGGCAAAAAAATATTTCTGCAAGTTCTTCTGAATTTTTTAGACATAAGAGTTTCACTGGTTTGGAGTTTTAGAGGCTTGAACAGATCAGCATCATTAGAACCTTAGTTCTCCCAAAAGTTATTCCCAGTGCTTTGCTTTTACAGCATCGTTTAAGACCACAGGTGCCTGATCACGGGCTGGTGTGGCCGATGAATGCTGTGCCCAAAATATTGCTCAGTCTTAGTCTACAGACCCACTTGGTTGTCCTTCATTGGGCTTGTTAGACATTTCTGCACTTAACAACTACTTGCTCTGTCTCTCGTAGTTTTATCTCGTTTTGCTTTCAGTCATCCTGTTTCAATTTTGTATTCTAATTACATTTTTATTAATTTCTAATCCCAGCACATCTGTAAGATCTCAGTTTGTGCCAGGCACTTCAGGCGTCTCCGTTCTGCCTGGGATCAGGGAACATTTCACCCAGCTTCTCAGCTGAAATCCCCGCTGTTACTGATGCATTTGTGTATTGCTGGGCAAAACACTGAAACCTCCCTTTGGCAGCAGCCCCGTCCCTCGAGGTGAATGAAACCCACGTCCTCCCTCTGCCAGTCCCTGAAAGCACCCTGAGCAAGCACAGTCGCCCTGTCCCCACAATGCTGCTGTTCGTGGACGGCAGGACTGAGACAGCAATGCCAGGCAATTCATATTTAGGCTCCTATCTCATTAAGGGTCTTACTCGGTGCAGGAGATTAGAGAGTCGCACACCTAATTTCCACTAACACCAAGATCCCCTTATATTTTTCTTACAAGAGTAAGATCAGATTCTGGAAGCTGCAACATTTAAGATCGATGGAATTAGAAATTCAGCAGCTGCGGGTTTCCCCTCCCGGGTGGCTTGTTCACCACTGCCCAGCTCCAGGGAGGGAAGGGGGAGACGGGGACCCAGGGACCCGGGGCCAGCAGCACCTGGCAAAGGCTGTCCCGACATTTTCTGCTGTCCCCCACGCAGTCCCTGCACAACAGCAACAACTTTTCAACTATTCAAATGGAATTACAGCCACTTGGACAAAACAGCTCATGAGAAATAAGGCTGAATAACCACTGGCAGTTTATGGCAAAGAAGTTACGGAAACCAAGAAATAAGTTTGCAGAATTTTCAGCTCTGTAATGCACATCTATCACAGTGCAGGGGAAAAACCCCGAATAATCAGAAAAGTCAGACTCCTAAAGTCAAAAAGCTTTCTATTATTATTATTATTATCATCACCACCACCGTCATTTCCCGGAGTGCAAATTGCCACTGTCTGAACAGCCAGCGGGGTACGTACCTGTGGGGCATCCCAGTGGTGTAGGCGATGGTGTACTCATGGGAGAGCTCACAGACTCGCAGGTACCAGTTCATCTCCAGCTCTCGCAGCAGAGCCAGCCGCTGAGCACGCTGCTGCAGCTGGCTGGCCCGGGGTCGGCCCTCCTTCCTGCTTTCCAAGGGGCTCTTCAGGGCTCTCTCTCTGCTCCCCAGGGAAAGCACCGACTGCTTCCTCAGCTTCAGGGCTTCCTCGGTATTTTTATTCCCCACGGTCCCTGTGCGTGCTGCCAGCATTTTGCGTCCTGCCTTGGTGCGAAGGCAGCACCCCCAGCACTAAGTCTCTGCCCTCAAATCATTTAAACTGATTTTCAGCACGCGCTTTCCTCCTTCTATAACCTCATGCTGGCCACAAAGCTGTAATTAGATATGTGTCTGCGGAGCTTAACCAGAAAGAAGAGCTGCAACCTTCTCATGGAAACATCTGTAGCAGCTTCCCACTTGCCAGCAGGCTTCGTTTTGCAATGAATAACGAGGACAGGTCTTAAAAAACAACGTATAAACACGTGCAAAGCAGAGCACCTAAACTGGACTTGTACAAAACAAGGTATTTAGATGGATAGTAGCGGAAAAAAAGGTCCAGCTTGCTAAAGCTGTAAACATTGGAGGGCTCCAGCCAACGTAGGTGAAGTCACGTGTGTGCTCACTTCAACGGCAAACCCACAGCCACGTGGGCTCGCCCAAGCAAATTGCAGCGTGGTTCCTGCCAGTTGCAGCCTCGGAGCATCAGTGTCTTCACTGATCTGGCCACATTAGAGCTGAGCTGGCCGGTCCATTGCTCCTCCTCCCATGTGCAGTGCTCCAGCTGCTTGGGTCGCCCTGTCCAGCAGGAACTTCCATTCTCCAAGGAATTTGTAGAAATTCAGGGACTTGATCACCCTTAACGTGAGAACAAAGTTATGACTTTTTCTGATTCGTTTGCTGAGCAAACAGTGTTTCAGGAAAATGTACGAAAGGAGCAGATACTAGAATTGAATTAATTTCCCTCTCTGGTTTGAAAAGTAAAAGCTGATATGGAGATTACAGCACTAATCACAGCAGCCACTTTAGGAGCACAAACATATCCTTGTTTGGAGAGAGAGGCAGGCAGAGGAAAAAAGCCCTTTAAAGACAAGCAGGATTTTAAAGCCACTGCTTTGAAAAGAAGAGTAATCGCCCACCCGTGCCCCGTGCAAAGATTGTGTGTGTCTCATGTGGAAAGGCAACTTGCAAGCAGTTGCAGAGGGATAAGGGGGCTGGATAAAGACCTTCACCAAACCAGGGAAAAGGGACCTCTGGAGGTCTCTAGCCCAGTCTCCAACTGACAGCAGGTCTGTCATCAGCCCTAGATGAGTTTTCCCACCCAAGCTTTGCAGATTCCCAAGGCTGGAGACTCCTCCAGCCCTCTCGGCAGCCCCTTCCCACACTGCACCACCCTCTGCCGAAAAAGCTCTTCCCAACATCCATCCCGAAGCTCCCAGGCTCCAAAGCTGTGGCTGGTGTCCCCTGCCTTACCACCTGCCACTCCCCAGGAGAATTTGGATCCACCACCTTCCTCTCTCCTCTCCAGGCATTTCCAGGCTGCTGTTGGGTCCCCTCTCGGCCAGCCAGGACCACCCTGGCTCTTGCCACCCCTCCTGGACCTGGGTCCCTGCAGCCTCTGGCCACCCGGGCAGCCTCCGCCAGGTCGCCCCCAACCTTTGGGAGCCGGGGGCCTCCTGAGCCAGACATGGTCCTGGGTACGGTCTGCTGGCCGTGCTTCCCCTGAGGAGCCTGGCATGGGGATCATCCTGCTCGCAGCAACAGCACTCTGCCGGTTCACTGCATTTCAGGGTGTGCCCACAGTAAAAAAAAAAGCCCTTTTTCGGTGCTTTTTAAGAAAGCAGTTCCATTCCCATTGGGAAGAAGTCCTATAAACTTTATCTTCCACAGCAACTGGTGTTATCCAACCTATTTAGCAGAGATGGCACTAGAATGTTCTCTGGAAATTTTGCAAAACTCTAGAAAAATGACTCAAAATTTTAGCTGTTAAGAAATTCCAGGTCTGTGCCGGTTCTAAAATGTTACCTTGTCTCTCATTAAGCTTTCTAGCGTTTCCCAAATAGGAAAAGGTTTCCAGCAACTCCAGAAGCCTTTAAATCAACCCTAAGCAGCTGAAGTAATACATACTTGTCTTACAGATAAGTTCAAGCCTTATCAGATTCTTCAAGTTGTTTCACTTGGAAGTTGGCTAACAAAAGCAAAATAAAGTTCTTAAACTGTTGTATAAAAGGCATATTGTGCTTACTCAGCCTTCCATGTTTATCATTTCCTTAACCACAGAAACACCCTGTTGTTCCCAAAGACCTTAAAAGGTATCAGTCACCTTAAAAGTAAACTAAATTAAAAGCAGATGCTGACGATTTGTTCCTCTCTAAATGGAGCATTGTTGGTCGTACAGCAGGCTATTGTGAGGGGAGATGTTCCTGTAATGTCCCATTTAGGTAGGTAATGCTATCGGATATTGTGTCTTGGATGATTATATATTCTGGCAGGTAAGAAGACCCTGGCTCACCTTATTAAAAATGCAGAAAGATTGCTTTCCTGAAAGCAAAGCTAGCCAGCTGCCTTTAAACATTGATACCACATTTCTGCGGCTGTGTTGAAATACTCGGCTTCCTCAGCAGCTCACGGAGCGAGGGTGACCACACCGTGCCAGAGCAGCACAAACCTCCAGCCTGGCTCTGCAGGGGGACTGCGGGCAGCCCTGGAGCATCTCCCAGAGGGGACGAGCCCGCTGCCCCACGAGCATCTCACCCAGCCCTCGGCAGCACCAGAAATCCTCTCCCACTTGGGTACTAGCAAAGCAACATCCCACTTGTGAATATTGCTAGACCAAGACTAGTCAGCCCTTGTATTATTTCCCAGACGAGGGCTGGTGATTAATCACTAACCAGTTTTGCGTGAGCTCCCTTCCTGCAGGGAAAGAGGGGAGAAGGCAGTGCCTGGGGGGACGCCTCACCGCACACCCACTGTGGGGGCAGGCGGCTGGAGACCACGGGGTACGGGACCAGTGTACAGTCTCTAGGCGAGTGAAGCTTCAAACTGATCCTTCTTAGGGCTGGGGGCACTGCCTTCCTTTTATATTGCTCTTTCTAGGCAATCGTTGGTTAAAGAAATAAGCTGTTCTGATTATAGTTATGTATTTCTAACAGTTATACACTGTATAAATGTATAAAAACATGTTTATGAGCTCTGTACTTGCAACTTATAACAAGTTATGACTTATTATTAATACTCTCACCCCAGGCTTTGAAAATTTCTACAGGTCTTCTTAAAACACTTTATAAAATTTGATTTTTATTCCAGCTGCTGTCCCTAGAGTTGGACACACAGGAGGGAAACCATCTTCGTGCCGCTCTCCGCAGAAGCCCCCCCACCTGCTGGTCGGGTCCTCCCGCACCCACCCCTGGCTGGCGGGTCCCAGCCGGTGGCCCTGGGGCTCAGCTGGGTCCCCAGCTGTGGCATGGCCCCCACCGAGTCCCTCGCTGCCCCAGCAGCTGCCCAGCCTGCACGGGTGGGTTAATCTCTCCGCTGCTGAGCATAATGCCCTGCACTTATCTGTATTAAATGCACAATCCCGAGCTGTCCGCAGTGAAGGGAGGTTACAGCAATAACAAGAAGTGCAGAGGTACAGAACAGCCATGAAAAAAAGCAAAACAATATAGTCCATGTCACCAGTTTGAAAGCAGAACATTCCTGTAATACCCAGCCTCGCCACCTCCGGGATCAGAACAAGGGTTTAATACATTTTCCTCTGGCTCAGACATCGTTTTAGTCAAGCCTCCTATTTTTGAGATGTAAATAAGAGAAGTGTTTCTAAAAACCTCCAGTAGGTGTTTTCTGCTCAGAAAAGCATTAGGTTCCCGTGATGAATTAGTACACTTCACACAGTTCGTGTTTTTAAAGGTTTTTTTTAGATCTCTTAAGCAGTTTTCTGTCGGGATATGCATTTCAGGTAAATCTGTGTACTGGCCGACAAGTGCCTCACAGACGTACACAAGGAAAGTCTGTCCTGATCTTCTTCACAACAAATTTATTTTGCCTCATTCCAAACTAAAGGAAAGCAGGGTGTGAATTCTGACCCAGTAATTCTCCAGCAATTCTACTAAAACTCATTTAAAATTCCTCTTTCAAAACCATCTTAAAATCCACCCTAGCTTTTCAGTTTCCACACTAGCCTCTTAAAAAAAGTATTCCCCAAAATTTTTCAGATTCATCTAAAATCTATTTGCATACATAGATATAGCTCATCTCAAGCAGGACAAATCAACAGCAGTTAATAACCTGGAAGGTCCTGTTTAGAGATTTTTAAGCAGAAAAATACAAGCTTTTGACTGAGGTACAGTTTGAGTTGGAAAATATCTGTAAATGATATCTAAGTAAACATATATATATTTCATCCTGTAGGAGGCACAGTAATTTTCAAATGCATAACCCAATTAGCAAGAGTCTAAACGATAGCCTTTAGGCTAACGGCATTCCTGCTCCACACTGTCTTCTACTTAAAGTAATTGAAACCCCATCAGGTTTCAATTCATTAAGGTACTTAATTGGCTTTAAGCAGTTCACCCTGCTCTGGCAGCATTAAAATGTAGTGACTTATGAACAGCACAACCAGGGAAAGCCTCAACTCCCCCTGCACTTCTTGGCCAACAGCACCCAGCTTTGTGCCCCGGACCAGCGCTTTCTGCCCTGCTCTGGGCACGGAAGCCTGCAGGCAGCACCTGCTGCCGGCTCCGGGCAGGAGACGGACGGGCATCCTCAGCAAACGTGCTTTCCTGCAGCACCTGCAAAGAAAGCCTGAGGGACACCTCCAAGCTCCTCTCCTGACCCACTTTCGCATTTCTTAACTTCTGGAAGTACACTGGAGTGACCCCTGTGCTATGGTCAATAAAGGCATCCCTGAATGTGACAGGAAGGATCTCAAGTCAGCCATTTCAGCGTGCTTCCAAATACAAGCAAGCTCTCCGAAAAATTTGGCGTGGCAGGTTGGACGTTCCCTGCTGTTTTCATTCTCTCTTGGAATAAGCTAGAAAGGGAGCCAGCATCCCATCAGCCCTCACGGGATGGAGGAGCGGCCCTCCCTTGGTTCATCCTCTATTCATGGCAAGCAGGCGTGACCTGGGAAAACAAAGAACAGGTTCAAAATGATGTTTAAAAACTGCTATGTATCTGCATCAGATTTCATTTAGTTTTTAAAACTATTCCTTGGCTCCCCTCTCAGTCCTCTGGTTCCCCAGCTGTGCTAGCTCTGCAGGTCAGTCGTTCCCCCCAATACCCTAAATAAGCAGCAGACAGGGGCTAAGACCCTCCTGGCTGCCAGGGAGCAGAGCCCAACAGTAACGTGAAATACATTTATAAGCCAGCGGCGTCACTCCCCGTGCAGCACACACTCCCACTCCAGCCTTTTGCCCATGAGTAGCATTGGACAGGCACCACACCACCCCAACACAGCCCCCCACGGGGTAAGGAGCCCAGGCATGGTGATAGGAACAGTGTTTGGGGGGAAGTAGGAGAAAATAGCTGTATCTCCGGCATTACTGGATAACCAAGAGTTAGCTATATCTATATACTTCGGGGTTTAAAGAGAAACTTCAGCATCCAATATGGCAGAAATTGGTATTAATGTATTTCCATGTATTCAGCCCTCTCCCAGCTCGTGGGAGAGCCCCGAGTTTTGACACCCTGCTCCGATCCCGGGAGCAGGGAGCAGACCATTACAAGTGTATCTCCTGGGGAAGGAGCGTCTGGTTTCTCTGTGTTTCTCAGACCTGCTGGCAAATCTTCCCGTGAAGGGGAGCTGGAGGTGAACTGCTTCCCCTTGGATTTATCGCACGGGATAGGAACCCGATGCACTCCCACGCAGTCTGAGCAAGCCCAGCTCGTGCACTGAACTGTGGGACTGTCAGGCACCAGCTGCCCACACGTTCCCTGCTGCTGCACTGGGAGAGCGACTCCAGCCTCTGCCGACAAGCAGATCTCAGATCAGCCATCACACCCAAAACCAGCTGTGTTGCCTATTTCTGATCCATTTGCTGATCAGCACAGGACAGAGAGTGGGACTGCCCCCTGCAGCTATCGCTGTTCCCACTCTCGCCTGGGGATGGTGCCAGGGAGGGCGTCTCAGCCAGCCCACGGGTAATTACAGCCACTTGCAATTTGCTGATATATTGCCATGTTCCTGTTCCGTCCAGATTTATTACATCTGATTGAAACACCACTGCAATTAAAAGTGACAGAGGGCAAAAAGCGCTTATTTCTTCATGAAATGGAGGTGGAGCAGTTGCATGTTGCAGCATACTCCACAAATCCCAAAGGCAGCCCCTTGGAAAGCTCCCAGCTGCCTCCCTGAAGGGCATGAGGGAGCTGGGCAGCTTGGAGAGCACAGGATAACATTCATCTTTGAGTGAGTCAATCTGCTGAAATTTAAAAAATGAAGTAGAAGTAGGCTCTCTTCAAGCTTTTATCTTCTCAGATGAATTTTAGCTGTAATCTTGGAGCCAAATAACAGTCCTATCACACCCAAGCAAAAAGAAAAATTCCTGGGTATGTTAATTAACATATTTTTTTTGTCCTTGCTGAGTCTTCAGTGAGATCACTGACAAGCGGCTTTTCTGGGTTTGCTCTGGATTGCACCAAGAGCAACTAGTGATCAGGCAATCCATATTAAAAGGGGAAGATTTTCCAAGGTCAAGAGGAATTCTGATGTTCAGACCTTTCTGGAGGCAAGTGGCTGCCCAGGTCAGGCAAGCAAGGCAGGTCATGCCTGGCTCTGCTCTTGGACACGTGCACTAGCCTTTGAAGCCTGACAATCCGTCGATCATTCAGCATCTGCTTTCAAACCGTACAAAAAGGTGCAGAACCACCCACAGTGTTCTTTACTTTTCTGCATAAATTTCAGACAAAAAGGCTGATCCGCTTTAGTTTTGAGTGGTTAATTCCCTGCTGAGCAGTTTTAATGCTCCAGGTATGCATTTAAAATTCTTCTTGGACAGGATTTTGTGCTTGGAGGATTGTGTTTGGTTTCCAGATGTGGAGAGTCCCGGTCAGGGGTGGCAGCGAGCCCCAGCTCTGGCCGTATGCCAAATCCATAGGATGGACCAGACATGGGACATTGAGCTGCCACTTCCCTCCCAAAAACCATGGCCAGGAGCCCTGTCCCCATGCCTGCTCCTCCTGGTCCTGCGCTATCGGAGCAGCACAACCAGCACATCCATCGGAGAACCTGCAGGATGCCATTGCGTTACCATGGCAATCAGCACTACAGAAGTGACTAAAAATAAATGCCTGCTCCGCAAAGCACAAAAAATCATCCTGAATCCAAACCCTGACTCAGTCACCTTCAAACCTGGGTGTGTGTGGTGCTGGGTCTCCGCTCGGCAGCCACCCCGCTTTGCACAGCAGGGACATTCTCCCTGTTCTCCTGCAAAATTCAGCATGGAGCGGCAGCTCCCTGTTGCACAGGTACAGAGCTTCCTTCAGTCCAGGTCCACCACTGAGCTCTGCCACCGAGACTGTCTGGAGCTCCACAGGAGCAGGTGGGCATCTCTCCAGAGCCCTCATGGGGCTGCAGTCATCAAGGAAACCTCATTTTTTTTTTCTCTAAAGACCCTAAAAATCCACTGATTCCCACTGCATTCCCAATGTCCTCAGCAGCATCCCACCTCCGTGACAAGAAACTTGGACAGCTGGGCAAGCTCCAGGCAGATGAGACAAGAAAAGATAAGCTAAGCAGTTATAAGTGACTTATCACATGTCACCTTGCCCAAACAATAATGAAATTACCCCACAGAGCAAACTGCGACAGCAGCACTGAATCACCAGGGTATGCCTTAAAGCTGACCCGAAGGATAAGAGCTGCACAACAATGTAAGTTCTGGGCATAAAACCCAACATGTGAGCCCTGCATAAACAAGAGCCAAGCACCACCTCAGGTAGAGCTGCAGGACCGGGAGGCCACAGGCTGAGCTTCCTTTTCCCCTGTGGCATCACAGGTTTCTACCAGGGAAATTACAGTGCAGGGACTCCAGTGTCCGTGGCCAGGTCACGGTCCCCGCAAGCCCACGGTTAGATGGCAGCCCACGTCACAGCATGCTAAATTATGCATGGCAGCTTTGAATTATTTCTTCTTCATTAAGGAAAGTGTGTGCACAAATATGTTGGCAAACACCCTTTTCTGCAGAGGGCGAGCCTGGCCATCCCGGGGAGCAGCGGGACTGGGGGCTCGGCCAGGGGCAGCCAGCGGGACACACACACGGGGGGATGGTCCCCAGCCGCACCCCAGGCATGGCCCCCTCAGCTTTGTCACGTTCTTCCAGACCCTGTAAGGAGCAGAAACTCTTTCTCTTCAATTAACATTCCTCTTAATTAACACGATTCAAACTCAGGCTGTCCATGAAGCTTACACTTAGCCAGAACATTTGTCCATAGTTTTTTTCACCCTAAAAACACTAAAAAAGGAAGAAATCCCGCCAGATGCTTTATATTGGCCTTTGTATCCCAAACCACCCTCGGAAACGATGAACAAGAAAAATATCCCAGCTTTGAGGGGGCTCTTGAACACACATTTAAATCAATGACATCCATACAAAAGGAACCTTTGGGAGTAACAGGGCACAACGCGCAGCTAAGAAGCCTGAAGCGAGGGTATACGCAGAGCCCCATGTAGTCACAAGTTGTGATGGTGATGTGGGAAACACTTAAAGCGTGCCCTGCCTCGCCACAACTAAACCAACCGCTGGAAATTATCTGTATCGTTCCCAATCCCTCGTGCTGAAAAATCTACAAGCGTTCCTCTGAAGCCACTGGCGGCAAGGCTGAAGGTGTGGGAAGCACAGCCCTGGAAAGGACCTCCCGATCCAGCCCCCTGTCACCCACCGCCACTGGGATTTGCTTCTCTAGAGAGAGACAGGCAGTGACAGGATTAGTGCAAGAGAAATATCCCACCCAGCTGCTTCATGTCTGGGCTCCCCAATATAGCCTCGACAGCTTTGCCGGCACCGCAGCTCTCCAAAGGACAGGGCAGCATGCCTCCGTGTTCGCAGCCCACTCCCCACATGCCCGCAGGGAGGGGGGGACATGACAGTCCCTCGGAGCTGTGTAGCATGGAGGGGGTTGTAGCTGGGGTTTACCACCTCACTAATGAAAGCATTTAAGGAGCCTCGAAATATTTCCTAGCAGAATTCCCACTGGATGTCTGGTTCCTCCGTGACACTTACGGGAACAAAATCAACATTTCTGCATGGGGTTACACTCCGCGCTTTGGGGTGGGTTTCTCTGCAGTTTTTTTCATCTGCCTGGCCTTTATGAGTTTAGGATGTCATCTTTACAGACTGCCTTTGCTATTTTGAAAACCAGTGCAAGCAAACCTATAAAGGAATCAACAGTGCAGAAGCCAGCCAACTTATTCAAATGTTAAAACTATTCCATTTTATAATGAAATAATTAAGCTACAGCACTGGTTCAGTTTTCTGCAGTTCATGTTCAGGCAATTGGAGAAACAAATAATTCTCTCCCCCGGATGAGATGCAGTTCACCTCCCAGCACTGCACTCCCGCAGGAGCGGGACAGCAAGAGCACTTTGTCTCAACATCTCTTCTGTGATGAGATGCATGAAATTCAATGGAGAAATTAAATTTAAGAAGGAAGAGTTGCAATGCATTTTTAATCTGATCTTTAGGTACAGACATGGAAATGGTCCAGTTGTGACACTGCACTTCACGATCCCAATTCATGCTTTTACATATGGCTTTTTTCACATTTATGCATTAGCCAAGTGAGTTAATGGCCTAAATCTCACTTAAGTCAGTTGCAAACAGCTATTACATCATTGCACAATAGTCTCTTGCAGTCTGCTTCT
Organism: Sula dactylatra; assembly: GCA_013389905.1. Taxonomy (NCBI): domain Eukaryota; kingdom Metazoa; phylum Chordata; class Aves; order Suliformes; family Sulidae; genus Sula; species Sula dactylatra. The sequence continues at coordinate 10,913 of WEKW01028473.1, read as the reverse complement.
AATTCAGCAAGGAAATAAGCCAGAAACGAGAGCAGTCCCACAGCAAGTGCTGGGGATCCACAGCAGCACATCTGAGCAGTGGGGATCCCTGGCCCCTGCCTGAGTGATGCCCGACGGCCGAGCTGCAGCTGGCACTCTGCAGCGACTGAGCCAACCCCAACTTCAAAGTTATAAACCTTGCTTTGGAGCCAAGTTCACGGTAAAATGCAGTAGAAACATTTTAAGATAGAAGCTTTTTGTTCCGTTGGAAAGAGCATTACTGGACTAATGTGAAGCAAGAGAGAGAGAAGAAGGATTCCTTTAAATAAAGCCAGCACAGGGCAAGAACAGCAGCCCCAGAAATAGATGCCCTGCTATTTGAAGTAACTGGACTGATACAACATCACTAGAAAACTAATTTAAGTATTTAACTAAGGAAATGAAACCGAGGAAACTCCATGACATAGAGGGTACCATGCTGCAGCGCGGAGGATTGCAGGAACAGCCTGTGCTGAAAAGGTGAACAAACTCACTCCAAATTTACAACAAAAAAATCCAGTAATCAAAATTCCTTTTCATTTTGTGACGTTTCTGAAAAAGCTTTTGTGGAAAATTACAATTTTGTGAAAAACACTCCAGCTTCATTTCTGCAACTGTTCTTTCCCTGGCTGCTTTCATGCTACCCCTAATCTGTTTGTTCCCGTAGCATGGACCCCGAGCACCTCCATGCTCCCTGCGCGGGCGCAGGGCTGCACCCAGAGCCAGCAGGATGCACTGGTGGCACTGCTGGCCCTTGCAGCCAGGAACTGGGACGAGAGACCCAAGGACCTGCTCCCTGACACCTGCAGCCCAGACTCCCCAGTGAGCCCAGCTGCGCAGCCATCACCTTGCTCAAAACCACCCCAGCTGCATCCCCAGCTCCCAAAGTGCTGCAAGGTGATGCTCAGGCAAGGCTTGAGCTGTCCTTTCCTTGGATCCTTCCGGCTGCATCTCTGTGAAGTCCCCTGGCACTCCCCTGAGAGGCTGGAAACTGCACAGAGGGTTTTGCCCCGGAGTTTCTATCATTACTGAGCTATGGAAGAAAAACATGCAAGATGAGGTTTTGTTTCGAAGACTCCCTACAGGAAGGCAATCCCTCCAAAACCTGTGCCCTGCGGCCCCTGTGAGGTACGTGGGTCCCAAGCACGGGGTGACTGCTGCAGTTCCAGCTGCTGAGGCACAACACGAGTTGGAGCAGAGGGCACTCAGAAATACTGCCGGGGATCTGGACAAGAACAACTTGTTAGTGCACTCCTTGGGGGATAAGAGTTTATTTACATCACAAATGAGTGAGCAGATGGATCAATCAAACCCTGCTCCCACGGTGCCCCCCGGCCCCAGCACTGCCCACAGAGCCTGAACTGCCACAGCACTCAAGGCCAAGTTATTTATACTGAAATCACGGCTGTCAGGTTTGTTTACTTTGGAGCATAGCTTTTGTACTGCAAGAAATGATCTTTAAGCAAGATAAATGACCAGTGCCCACTTGTGCTCTCCCCTGCAGATGACAGCAATTCCTTATGACTTATGTGCTCATGGAGTAATCACAGTTACGAACAAAACCTTCATGTGCTCTCAGCAGCTTTCTTCTTTTTAGAGGGGAAAATTTGCATGCAGTCTTGGCATTGTGACCTCCTACTTAGGCTAAAAACAATTAAACACCAGCAGCAGAGGTCTGCCACAAAGCCAACTGCAACCCCAGTGCAGTGAGCTGCTGGGGGAGTTTCCCCACTAGCACAATGCAGACCCACCACCAGCGCCCCAAGGGACAGCAGCAGCCTGCCCTAGTCTATGTGGGCATCACCACTTCACGTTAATCAACAAGGCTGCTGGAACAGAGCCCTACAAAAGGCTCTACACACATTCTTAGGAAGCGGGTACATTTGCCATAGCATATCACAGTACAAAAGCACGCACGAGGCAAGTACCACGCAGTACCCCGTTACTCTGCAGCAGGGTGTCCTGTGCTGTGACACGGCAAAGGACAGCCATGCCCCAGCAGGGACATCTCCTTACCCCAGGATAGTCTGCAGCCAGAAAGCACGACTGCCACAAACCAGCTTTTTCAACCCAAAACGGACAGTCCATTTATAATGTAGTTCACTACATCTAAACCCTAAAAAAAAAACCAAGTCATACCCATGTTCAAACATAATATTTTTATTTGTGGATAAAAATTAAGGCTCACAGTACTTTATCATTTCACAAGCAGAAAAATGTTAAAAATTGAGAATGATGGGGAATGCCCCCAATACAAATTCCTCTAACTGCTGACATGTTTTACTGAAGACTTGAGGTGAACAATTGTACAGGGCAGCTACAGTTATTAGTTTGTAAACTAGGTGCTAAATATATATAGATTTTATTTTTTTTTAAGAAATGTGAACAGAGTATTATGTTTCTCTCCACTTCTGGCTGTCTGATACACATGGATTCCATAAAAACACTCAAGAACCGCTGGGGTAACACCAACCTTCCTAAGAACAACCCACCACATCTACAATGCATGGCACAGGCGTCAAACAGGGGGAAGACAGCTGAAGATCACAAATTTCATTTTGATAAGACATTTTGATTATAGTGCAATAGTTTATGCCTAAACTTTTCAATATTCAGCTTTCTAGCTTAAAAAAAACTCCAAACCAAAGTATGTTCCTAAAAAGCACAGGGGTTGCTGTCAAGCTCCATTTCATTACAGACATGAAAGCAACCCAGGTGATTCAAAGAAGGTAAAAGTGTTTGTCAAACTTCAGTATACACATAGAATACACGTATACATCATGCCTATAGTTAAGATGCAACTCAAAAGGACTTCCAAGTGTGCAACATGGACAGAAATCATTTATTCACCTCAAGTATGCTGCAAGTTTGTTGTCCAGAAGTACAACAGTTACCTGCCCCCCAAACCAATGGGCATCTCCATCACCACGCAATTTTTCTTCTGAGTTACACCATAACTATGGGACTATATACTGCAGATTTATTTACATGGAGACCAGTTAAGTGTCTCAGTCAAAACTGAGAAAGGTTTGGGTTTAAGAGGTGGCTCTATATTCTTTGCACTACTTTTCGGTAATTTCTATATTCTTTTCATTCAGTACTTTTTAATAATCCCTATGTTCTTTGCATTACTTTAGAAATTCCTTCTGTTTTGCCTATTTGCTGACAAGGTAACACAAACTGGCGGCAACAGCAGCAAGAGCAAGCCTACTTACAATAAACAACAACTGCCATAGCATTAAAAGGCTGAAGAATTTCTGCATCGCACCAAAAAGATTCATTTCTTGTCATTGCACCCTTTACATCTGAGATACCACCACAGTGATGAAAACAACTATCTTCAGCTTTTTCTGACAAAAAATTAAAATGTACTCTAAGCCCATAATTTCATTAGGGAGCTTCTTTTGAGATAATACAAAGAAAACCTGTTTTCAACAGAACCTATGCTATAAAATAGATTCTGCCACAGCAAACACTGATTTACAGTGGTTTTGGCCAACAGTTCTCACAGGTCACAGTCCAGTAATAAAAAACACATTTGTATTGATAGTATTTCATTTACATCACAAAAAGCTCATCCAAAGGGCTCAAAGAGATTATGATGGATGTGGATGAGCATTACTACCCCTATTTTATAAAGGGGGCAACTGAGATATCGGTTAAGATCAACCTGCCCAGGTTACAGGACTTGCCAGGGGCAGGGCTGCGAGGGGGAGGTGGTTTTCTCGGCCCCTGGTCTGCTGCTCTCCTGCACTCCTGTGTCCCCAAAGGGTTTCAAAGAGCAGGGGGCTGTAACCACCACTCAGTGACACAGGCAAAAGAGTAAATTTACACGAGCCATTTCATATTAGCAGAAATTAAACTAAATTTCCATAACGTAGGCAGTAAATGTAAGAACAACAGGAAAACATGTGCAATCAAAAGAATATAGAATGAACACCTTCTAACCATTATTCCAGTTCACAAATCTATGCAAATGGAAATGTAAGTAGCTACAGCCATGAAATACTCCAGGATACTGAACATTTTAAAACAAGTATTTCACCTCCGTAATACTATGGTAATCTTGCAGCTGAATGAAATGCAACTGCTTAAATAAAAAAAAAAAGGGATAAGAAGGATGAGCCTGGATACACGGTTATGGTTGCACCAGTGGAGGTACCTGGCAGGCACCCAGCAAGCTGCTCAGGTCAGAATTTAACTGTTACTTCCATAGACAGCAATTGCAGGACATGCTGAAAATTCTCAGGTGGATGGAAATAGCTTTGCCTCAATACATCAGAAAAGCACAGGTGTCCAAAGAAACCATCTCTCAAATTATTGCTTACTTAACTACATAAACAGCAGAATACAAATGACAGAAGGGATCTATATGGATTGGGTAAGTCACCTCCGATACCATGACTCCGCACTAATGACTATAATGATCTTAAAGATCAAGCTAAGTACAATACATACAAAAAAAAATTCCTGTAAAAGCAAATGCGTAGAAAATAAACTGTCATCAAGTATAATGAAACCACACCGGCAGCAGGCTGCGAAGGGACTGCTGCGCAAGCGTCTGAGGACAGAAACGGGATTCGCAGATCCAGCAGCTCTGGTGCAGCAGCTTTCCAAACCTCACTCCCATTTTTATGCTTCTGTCAGAGTCCCCAGAAGGACACAAAGATACTTCACTGTCTGGAATCTGACATATGCATACATGCAGTAAGTGTATACTGAAGATTAGCCTGTGTATACACCTGTTACCAACGCGCACACCTACCGAGCAATGCAAGAGGGAGCGAGTACAGAAAGACAGACAGGCCATTTCAAAATATTTTAGCATTACTCTCTTGGAGCTCAACATTATTGCCATGGGCTAATACGTCAAACAATATAGAACAAGCTTAACAGTATACAACAGATACACAGTAATTCCACAACTCAACAGTACCCACTACTCCATTTGGCAAAATATTTATTCATAATAAATCCGTTCAAAAGCAGTTGGTCACAAATAATTAATTTTACATTTTTAGGCTGTAACAATGCTTTTGGTAGAAGTAAATAAACTGCCTTGTTTTACACAGTGTACGAAAACAAAGAGACATTGAAATGACAGTTAACAATAAAACACATGAAAACAGGAAGAATCGGTAAGATAAAGGCAAAAGCAATAGGAATCTGTCTGCGCACCGGCAATGCTGCCATGATCATTTACCCGTACAAATCCTCAGCCCCACTTCGTTATTATCCCCAGCACAGCTCTTAACTGCAGGTTTATGCTCCAGGAGAGGAATCTGATGCGATGTAGCAGCTCCAGTCACTCTTTCACAGTACTGCATGTCAACACTGGGAATGGTTTCTGATATGATTTAGACTGCACACAGTACTTTAATAGAAAAAAGTTAATTACTCCCACTCCGTAGTTCCTGGTGGCTTTGATGTCAAGTCGTACATCACCCGAGAAATGCCAGGTATCTTCTTAATCTCTGCCACCATTTTTAACACAACCTGTTGTGGAGAAAAAAAATATCTATAAGAAAGCACGTAAAACAGATGTGATGAAAACTATCTGAGAAAGGCTTAAAAAAGGAAAACTTTGTTCACACTAATTGTTATACACAAGAGAAAAAGGGTCTGTAACTATTACCATATTACCACCAATTAAGAAATTAACTCAGCTTAAAGAAAAGCTCTAGGTTCATGGTATCTGCAGTTACATTTGGAACCTGCAGATACTTGGCACTGATGATAAACCAGGGTGTCGATTGCAATATGCTTCCCCTCAAGGCAGCAGCTCTTCAGTTTTTTGAAACTGTTTCTTGAGAGTTCAGCAGGAACAACTGCTGTTGTGTTTTTACCAACCATTATCAGGCTTCTCTCAGACCATCTCCCACTGAACCACCAAACACAAAGCAAGAGCCTGAGTGAAATCCCTTTCAAAACAAAAAAGGGAGCTCTAAAGGTTTTTTAAAAAACAAAACAAAACAAAAACCAAAAAAACACAACAACCAAAAAAAAACAACCCAAAAAACCCAAACCAAAAAAACAAACCAGGAAGTGTCATCTAAAGGAAGGAGTTTCCATTGAGAGTTATTCTCCAGAGTTCACAATCAATCCATGTTAGCAAAAGTATTCTAGACCAGAACGTGCTGATCCTTAGAAGTTCAGCTTCCTTAAAAATTCCATGGTTCATAACAATGCCACTTCCATGACATGCTGGTTTATAGTACAAGCATAAGTTAAAGTTTTGTTCTCCACGAGAAAACACAGAAAATATTTAATCAAATATTATTATTTTCCCCATAAATACAGATATTTTCCACAATCTCTATTATGTTGTTACCACATTACTACCTATCCTTAAAGTGACCATTTTACATTTTGAAGAATATGGAGGGATTTTGTGGTGTTTGGTTGTGGTTTTGTTTGTTTTTTGGTTTTTTTTTTTTTTTTTTTTTTTTTTTTTAAACACAAACTTCAAGGTCAAATGAATCCTCATCTTGCATAATGGAAGAGTTTAATGGTAACTTAACCTTGAAGCATGTCTGTTTAAATGGATAGGCTGCCTTAAAGCAGAAGACTTCAGTTACATACAATTACTAAACAATGCCTACATGCTTTTAAAGTATGTTTAAAAAAAAAGAATTAGTCCTGTTGTTCATCTACACTGCATTCCCAGAGAGACAAAGTACTTGAAACTGGAAATGGATAGTTTCCCAGAAAAATATGTTGGAACTTGACTCCTAAATCCTTTTAGTGACCTAAATAGAAAACAGCACACTGGGACGTTAAACACCAGGTTCCAGCAAAATCGGAAGCGGCAAATCAAGGGCAATTCTGTAAGTCAGGACGTTTCCAATTACTAATGCAAAAAATTAATTTCAAAATCCCAGGAATTGTTAGGGTATTCCTTCTTATTTAATTAATGGTATTATGGCTCAACTCTGCTGGAAAGCCTTTAAGTTTGCAATACCCATCTTGCAGCTTCTCATTTTGTTACAGTTTTTTTCCCCAAAACACCACCATAGTCTTCCTAATGAATATTATGAAAGAAAAAAAAATTGCAACAAAATCAAAGTCAAGGCAAGCAATCAAGAGAGAGGGGAGAAAGTCAAAATGAGTCATCTACAATACTAGCTCATGTTGAAAAGAAACTTGAAAGCATGTATTACCTCTTCTGGAACCTCATTACCAGGAGTTGCTGCAATACCAGTCATAAAATCACTAGTAATAAAAGTTCGAATAACCACAGATCTTTGACAGGAAGGTTGTTTCTGTAGGGGGTCCCGATCAAAATGCAATGGTGTCAGTATTATCGGCATCTGGCTAATTTTTCCGGCATAACCTTCAGAAAAATAGCAGTACAAAGTGCTTTAATTTGGTTTAAAGACACAAACACGATAGAATTTTTACAGAATTTCCCACATGTACTGCAAACTATATATTAGGAGCTACATTTACATCTTCTGGGATCTTGCTACTGCTACCACACCTCAAAAGATCGTGCTTATTATACAATTATGTAATTAGTGGTGCATACACTAAAACTACTCAAATTGCCACTTGAAATAATCTTCAACGCATTTGCAGGCATGCAGAAGAAACCCAAATAACCTCCATTATCCCAGTAATTCGCTGTGAATGCAATTTAAGATCTACTTCCCTTCCCACATAACCATGGGGTTTTATCTACCCCCATATCAAGCCCGATAAAGAGCCATTCACAAGTATCTCTGCCTTTGACATATCTGAAAGCTCTTAAGAATTTCTGCTGGTGATTGATAGGTAACTCCAGACAATCATCTTTCACTTTTTTTTAATATCTCCTTCTGAAACCCAACTTCAGCTAAATACTGANNNATACTGATGACCGAGATCAAACAGAAGTAATTCAGTTGACTTTCAGCTGGCTAACAGTACTTTTTGCAGAAGTTTGCGCTGCAGTGAAGCACCAGATCTCAAAGCTTCACGAGTTGTCAGAGGCAAGCCTTAGACTCCAAAAATCCCCTAAAATGAATTCTGCTAACAGAAAGGCTAGCAATTCCTGTCCTGTAGCTATCAGCTTCTACAACTTTCAGAAAAGGCTCTTGCCTGTCATCCCATTAATTTATCACTTCTTTGAAGATATTCAAGATGCTTGTAGATTTTGACAGTACCACTGTAACTATGCCCAGTTAGGTTTGCAGGGATCTTGAAACAGGAGTCTAATCCACAGGATAAGGCAAAGTACCTACCAGACTCCCTGAGAATATTGTGAGCCTCAAAATCAGCTTGGCGTAAAGTGCTGAGGACTCCTGTCGTCAGGAAAGTGGGGGTGACATCTGTAGGAGGTTCTTTGACTGGTGGACCGAACACGTACACAACTCTGAACAGGATGATAAAAACCCACATTTTGCATACACGGAATAAAACAGATTGCCTAAAGACTCTATCTTTAGTAATGCGGTTAGAAAATAAAACTAGGAAAAGCATAATATTTGATTTTGCTCCTTAGCTACTAACTAGAGCTTAACATAACTTCATGCATATATTCTATAAACAAGACATGCATACTAGCTTTAGAAGGCAAACGTAATCATTTATTTTGGTTTGCTGAGACTAACAATAGCCCCAATATTAGTTATTCAAGAGACTAATCTTTTGGAAAAACCAGATATACTAACAGTGGTATCACAAAGTGTGTTTTTTCAATTTTACTTTGATGTCAGTAAAAGTTAAGATTATTCTAAGAAAGTGCTTACAATTTCTATCTTCGCTCCTAATAGGAAACCACAAAAAATACCGTTAAATAGTAAACCTTATGGCTAATGAATATCTGTGTTTTCAGCACAGGGCACTAACACTGCAATTCATAAGTCTACATAACTACATTTGGAATAAAATATCTTCTGAATTCAGATCAGTCACATCAGCTTCATCTTTTTAATCTCACTCATTGTGTTTCATATGTTGCAGAACAAAAAGCGAAGTATAATATTGTCTGACAGGCCTCATACAAGGATTTACTACGACATATTCACACAAGTTATTTGAGTTTGTAGATACAAACCAAGAATACTTGTCTAAAATCCAAAGCAGAAAAAT
>WEKW01028471.1:21522-42084 GCA_013389905.1 Sula dactylatra | reverse complement strand
AGAAATGGAGTAGCTAAGACAAAAATTAGTAATTTCTTCTTAAAATGCAAATGTCAGTTCAGTTCCTACTAGGATTTTTCACTTTTGTAGCTTTAATCCCTCTGTGGAGATTAGGGATTTCCTCCAGTGTATCAAGACGTGTTTTCCAGTTACCTAACTCTTTCAAATATTCTGTATGGTAAATTTCACCTTTACACCTTGCTAGTGTTCATCAGAGGTGGGAATTTCTTTTTCCCTCTGTGGAATATATACAAGATTCAGACTTCTCCTAAGCCACTCTACAGCAGTGAATCTTAGTTGACTTTAAAGAATCTAGTTCTGTTGCATGTCAGGCTAAAGTGAGGGGAAAAAAAGGGACCAAATGTATCTTTAACTGCAGGAAGAGATGGATAACCTTTTTTTCAAAGTCCTGTTGATGCAGTCAAGCCAGGAGAGATCAGCTGAATGTTTGGTATTATAGCAAAGCTTCTTTGGGAAGGACAGAACATTGATTTGGAGCTGTGCTTCACAGAAGCTAAGATTGAACTATTTTTCAATTAATAAGAATTAATAAGAAAGAGCACTGTAGATCAAAAGACAGAAGTCCTAATTCTTCTCTTATATGGAGTGCTATAAATCAGAATTGGGTAATTTATATTAGCCTGATATTGAAGCAATGCAAACTAACAATCCAACACCTTTTTTTGTCTGTTGGGTTCTCTCCTGACCTGCTATATAGCCCTGTGCAGTGATCACACCTCTCTAACTCTAGTCCCTCCCCTTTTAAACTAATCTATACTGCTTATCCACCTCCACTTTACACAGGTGACAAATGTTAAGGACATTTGGTATTAAGCTGAGTTTTAGTCTTCTGTTCTTTTTTTGTTTTTGTTGTTTTTCTAAGAGACTGCCTCAAAAAAAACATAATAAAACATGAAAATAAAGAATATATAATTCTTACCAGCAAATAGAATTTCTAATACTTTTAAGCTCTTTTTCTCAATCCTTTTTCTATTCGAGGAAAATCTATTTTATACTAGGGACATTTTTTTTTTTTCCTGCTGGCATATTTTGATCATTTTGCTAATAAGAGAGTAAAGGTCATTTATTTTACTTTTTCATTTTTAGGTACTCTTTAAAAACTTTATTCTGCAGGTCCCAGTAAAAGTTACATTTATGTTTTTAAATTATATTTATGCTTATTCTTCTGCCATCTATGTGGATCTTCAAAATCCATTTCCAGATACTGTTGAACTTTTAATAATTGTCAGGTATATAAATATGGGACAATCCTTATTCTGATTGAGCACTTTTCTAAAAATTCACACCACATAAAGAATACTGTCACTGAGAATGCCTTTGGGAAACTATATCTACCTCATTACCATGCACATATTCTTTATCCCTGAGAGGGTGAGTGGGTTATTGTGAAAGGGAGAGGATTTTCTACTGAAAGATTTAATAAGTTAAGGGATTTTTTTTAAGACTTTCTTCCTGCTCAAGCTGATTTTAAATTTTGGCAAATTTCATATTATGAAGGTGACCTCTTTTAACCACATTCATCTGCCAGGAGCTACCTCAAAAACTGGCTAGTTTATTACAGGGAAGCTTTCTCAGAGCCTTCAGGTCAGGAAAGGCTTATTCTTTGAAGAGCTGGAAACCACTGAAAAAATACTCTGAAATACTTCAGAATTTAGCGGGCTTTACTATTGTCATAGAGACCTTGCAAAAACCTATCTAAAGCTCTATCTTCATATTTTAAAACAAGTAGCTATTAAAAGAAAAGTTACTTCAAACTTGCATGTTTGGTTTAGATTCTGATCATCTCAGACCCTGGGAAATTAAGATTATCTATCTCAAATCTCACTACAAATTACAGTGCCACAAGAGTTTAATTAATTAAACACTAAAACTTTTTTTTTTCCATTGAGACCATATGGTGTTTTTTATCAATATTTTATGTGATGGTGTGCTGGTTTTGGCTGGGATAGAGTTAATTTTCTTCATAGTAACTAGTATGAGGTTATATTTTGGATTTGTCCTGGAAACAGTGTTGATAAGACAGGGATATTTTTGTTACTGCTGAGCAGTGCTTGCACAGAGTCAAGGCCTTTTCTGCTTCCCACACTGCCCTGCCAGTGTGTAGGCTGCGGGTGCAAAAAACACTGGGAGGGGACACAACCGTGACAGCTGACCCCAAATGACCAAAGGATATCCCATACCATATGACATCATGCCCAGTATATAAAGCTGGAGAAGGAAGAAGGAAGGTGGGGAATGTTAGAAGTTATGGTGTTTTGTCTTCCCAAGTAACTGTTACATGTGATGGAGCCCTGCTTTCCTGGAGATGGCTGAACACCTGCCTCCCCATGGGAATTGGAGAATAAATTCCTTGTTTTGCTTTGCTTGTACGTGCGGCTTTTGCTTTACTTTCTAAACTGTCTTTATCACAACCCATGAGTTTTCTAACTTTTACTCTTCTGATTCTCTCCCCCATCCCACTGGGGCAGGGGGAGTGAGTGAGCAGCTGTGTGGTGCTTAGTTGCTGACTGGGGTTAAACCATGACAGATGGTTATGGATTTGGATCAATGCTCTCTCAAACTGTCATCTTACCTTAGTCAAAATTATTTTTTTTTATCTCCACTGTCCTTTGACTTGATAATATACTCCAAGCAATTACCTACATGTGCCATATTAATATCTATATTTCTGTATCTTATGTATATAAAGGACTTTATATTCTCATGGTTTTTTCAGAAACTGATTTACAATATTCACAGTATTTAAATATTTGAATTCTTTTATTTTTTCTTTTTTTTCTTAACTTTTATGTAGTTTCCTATTTAAATTGAAATAGTCTGAATACATTTTGTCCTGTGAGAGTATTTTTCCTCTATTTTTGGTACCAATGTTATTTTTAAAATATATTTTTTTTTTTCTTTTTATTTCATTGCTATCCAGGCTCAGGTCACTCAGCATTCTAGATTCAAGGATGGTTACAGACTAAATGTTCCCAGGAAGGGTCCTTAATGAAGGTTTATTTGGTCTTACAAGTTAACGTGCAATATCTAATGATGTTTTTAGAAGACACTCTCTAACCTACTAGGTCTGAAAAAAAAATTGTCTTAGAAGAGTTTCTGAGATTTTGCATTTATTTGTTTCCTTGTATAAAATGAAGAACTTCTGCAATTTGTTTTCATTATAAATCAAAGAGAAGGCCAACAGTCAATGCTTGTATTAAGGAGATAACTACTTTTAATGTAATGTTAAGCAGTGAGGTTTGGTACTGGTCATTCATTCCCTAGGTAAGTGCCACAATCTAACATCAGTTGTAGAGGGTTATGCCCTCATTTTTACCTACAAAAGCTTTTATATCTATACCATGAAAAGTGCATGTTTTCATGAAATTCTGTAGCTTTCACCCACATTTTCTTTTTGTCTTGTTGAAAAAAANCTTGTTGAAAAAAAAAATTCTAGAGAGCTGCAATCCCATTCAGTTAGGCTTTTACATAATATGAAATGGTAAGGCACCTTCTAGTGAACTAGAAAGGATGAATAAAGTGTACAGAACTATTACATCTATATAAATACACTGAACAGGACCAAGGTATAGGCTTAACAAATGGAATTGATCATACTGTTCAATTATTAAGGTGGTCCTTGCCACAGCTTTGCTGCAGGTTAGTCAGCTCAGTCCAGAAATGTGTGCCAAGTATGTATATTAACATAAGCTGTGAACAGTTTCCAGAAGCCAACCTGGGCATGTCTACACTGCTCTCAGGAGTATACAGGTACAGGTGTGCTATGCCACAGGGGCTTCTTAGGCAAATAGTTGCTGGGCTGTTTCACTTATTAATGTAGATACAACAAAAATAATACTATTAAATGCAATTTTTATTGCAGTTGACATGTCCTCCCAGTGCAACAGTATATTTGCTAGGAAAAAATTAAGCTACCTTAGATTCTGTCACAGATACTGGTTTTAAACTTATCTGGACTACCCAGCAAATTTTCAGTGTTTTATCTTCACAAGACTTCTGTGAGGTAAATAAATACTGTTAACTGCATTTTGCAGATAAGTAACTAAGGAACAATGTTAATAGTTTTGATAACTGAGTAAGTTATTAGAGAATAACAGGTAATCCCTTGAAAGTTGTCCCTTCATTTCTAGAGTAACTACACATGTGCATGCTCTTGCTCGGCAGAGTTGAGGCAGTTTACAAGAAGATATCACATCTTGCACTCTAAGCTTTCTTTTTGCACCCTCCAGCAGCAGGAGTAAGAGAAAAGACAATCCTCTCCCTAGATCTTGAACTTGTCAATTGCAGTCTGGAGGGTAGTTAAGAAACTCAGTACTAGGAAGCAGTAGCAAGCAAGCATGATATAGCAAATAAACAGTTTCTTCAACTGTTAGCTGTGGCTGAAGAAGCAATGACCAAGTTCAGTGCAGCATCAGAGAAATTACCTACCACTGGATGGTGGTTTCAGCTAACAGCTTTGACTTTACTTGGAAAATATTTAAGCAAACTCATGCAAGCAAAGATCAAACCAGGCCTGATGGATGATGTCTGATTGAGTTCAACTGTGTCCTAGGCCAAAACTGAATTTTTATTTGTGTTTCTTTGGTTTTCTCATAACTATGTGCCAAGATTTTTATTTGGCCTGTACTAGATTTGAATTGTGTGGGTAAACAATAAGCCAGCCTCTTTTCAGGGAAATAATAATTTCTGTCTCTCTAAGGACAGTTCTCCAAGCCAGTCTTTCCTCCAGCTGACACCTCTTGCTGTCAGAATCAAAGCCTCCAAACCAAGTTTTGAAGTAAATCTCCACTCCTTGGCTGAAGAAGTGTTTGACAGAGGTAGGTGTATTTACAATTATTTGTTGCTCATTTTAATTAACAAACAAATTTCAGTCTACAATCTCCTGAGTTCTGGTGAAGTGACTCAAAGAACCAAGATCAAATATAACTGGCATCTGTCTAATATACCTCTGGCCTTTATCACCTTTCTGAACAGGCCACTTCTTCGACAGTCTTTCTGATCACATCCCCTCTTCCATATTTAAAATAAATTCTATTTTCATATTAATTTTGTGTGGCTTCTGCTTTCAGTACTTCACACATTTATTTATTCCATTGAATTTGTTTCACCTCTTAGAAAAAAGAAATATTCACATAAAAAACGTAATTGCTGTTGTAGCATCTAAATAATGCACGTCTTCAGAGTTAATAACATAAGAAATAACTTAATTTTTTTTTAACAACCAAAAAATAAATTGCTCTTCCATATTATAAACTGTGGAAAAATGTTTACCTCTCTCTGGGTCTCAATACGTCCACTTTTGTTTATGCAAGAAAGGTATGATAAAATGTCCAGCTTTTATACATGGATTCAAAGTGAGACTACAAATATTCAAACCACACTGAACAAATGAGGAAAAACTCCACACACAAAAAATTAATACATTAATATTTTCTTTAAATTAATTATATAAAAAGAACTTTGTATCATCATCGTCATTACCACTATGATACTACCTTTAAATTACACAGTATAATTGTGCTAATAATATTTTTATAAAATAAAGGAAAATACACTTGTTTTGTATAGGATAGAAAAGAATAATACTTTAAATAGTCAGAAAATATAAATTAATAGGAATAAATGGAACAATATTCTAGTTATTTGGATTATGCCTTTCTTTTATGTCAGTATGGAGATCTTAAATGCCATAAAATTTACTTTGTTCTTCGGTAAAGGCTGAATAGATATCTGTAATGGTTCATAGAATAGATATTTGTAATGGTTCATATGATCCTATGTCTCCCGAGAAAGTTAACTTCTATTCACATATAGTTTCTTGGTTTAAACCTTTCCCTCATGCTTCTAGTGCTTTTCTTATACTTTCCTGGGCATTACTCGCAAATTTGAAAAATATAGCTTTATTCAGTATTCTGAGAATGAAGTAACATCAATGACCATAATGATATTATAATGTCATTCCATATTATTCTTTCTCCACTTAGTAGAGTTTGACAGCTTACATATTTTTGACTGTCACTGGGTTGTATGAGTTCCCCACAATGTTATCTAGATTTAATTTCCTAGCAGAGACTAGTCACCACCAATTTTGAGAAAGCTAAATCAGGGTGCGTCCTCAATAACTTCAGTATTTCCATGAGTGGTAAGGTATATTGTGAGCAGAGAATGGGAAAACTTCTCTTTGTTTTTTTTCATTATCTCTGCTAATGTAAGGAAGTAAGTTATTCCCTTTCAAAAGGTTAAAAAAAAAAATCCTTTCATGCCTTTTGTCTTCCTTTTTTTTTTTTTTCTTATAAGAGGAATGTTCAGAGGGCTTGTTTCCACTTCCAGAACATTATAATAGGCACAAGACAAATTTTGAGACAAACTAGCCTTCTCCATAACCCACTCAAAGAACCTGGCATACTTTTCAATGTGATCTTAACCAAGAGTCAATAATGACTACGTGCTTTCATCTAATGCGTAGGCTTTCTGATACATTTGCAGATGTAAAGCCTGAATATGAATATGTTGTGCTTAGGCCCCAGTCAGCAACTAAGCACCACACAGCTGCTCGCTCACTGCTCACAGCAGGATGGGGGAGAATTGGAAGAGCAACAGCAAGAAAACTCGTGGGTTGAGGTAAGAACAGTTTAATAATTGAAATAAAATAGTAATAGTAGTAATGGTAATGATAACAATAATGATTATGATAATAATAATAATGATGATAATGATGATGTAATAAAAAGGAAATAATAATGAGAGAGAGAAATGAAACCTTGGGAAAAGAGGGAAAAGAAAAAAAAACCTGACAAGTGCTGCAACCGCTCACCACCCGCTGACTGACACCGCCAGTCCCTGAGCTGTGATCTCTGTTTCCCTTGGCCAGCTGCCCCCAGTTAATATACTGGGCATGACAACACATGATACGGGATATCCCTTTGGGCAATTTGGATCAGGTCTCTTGGCTGTGCCCACTCCCCTCCCAGCTTCTTGTGCACCTGGCAGAGCACGGGAAGCCGGAGAAGTCCTTGACTAGTATAAGCACTACCTACAACAACTAAAAACGTCAGTGTATTATCAATGTTATTTTCATACTAAGTCTAAAACACAGCACTATACCAGCTACAGTGAAGAAAATTAACTATCCCAGCTAAAACCATGACAATCATTGTAATGTTTTACACTAAAGCACACACATCATTTGGAGGGAGCATGTTTTACATTTCTTGAAACAAAAACTTGAAAATGGCAGATGGGAGATGGCTCTTCACCTGTTGAGGCAGTACTGTAATTTTCAAAGTGAGGAGGCACTTTAATTCAGTGGAAATGTCAAACTTCCTAGAAACTTTCCAGAAAACAGTTGAATTTTTCTGTGGAATTGCTCAATTTGTATTTCAGAATGCTGCTTTCACTTTTTCCTTACATTTTCCTTTGTGCGTCCTTATGAAAACATACACAAAGAGTATTAGGGGTTGGTCAGACTTTTTATCACATAGTAGTGCAAAGTGAAGTTTTGTACTCAAAAGTCAAACTATGCTTCCTCTTTGGTGTTGGATAGTGACAGGGCCATTGAATATCTAATTACATGATTCTCTTTTTCAGTAATATATAAGACAACAGTCTTCTATATTTCTACAGAACAGACACTGATATACCCTGTATGGAGAATAAAGTAAAGATTTTAAAAGTGAGAATAGATTTTGGTTGTTATCTGTGTTCACTATTTTTCTCCTTTTCTTTTCCTTTATCATACAAAGACATCAAAGAGTTTTATGGCACTGATGTTCATACAGTCATGTAGGTGTTAGTTGTTAAACAGTAGTTTTTAACTAACAAAACTTTTTCTAAAGCCTTTATTTTCTTTGTGGAACCTAAATTTTTCACTTCAGAAGAAGACAGCTCTCATCCTAAGTGAATATTTTTTTTTTTTTACTTTGTATTGAGAGTATGAAAGAAGCATGTTCTGGTTCTTGCTTTTTAAGTATGAATTGAATGGGGATAAATTCTTCCATTCATTAACTAGGAGTTACAATACAAACTTTACTTTATGGGTTTAGTAGGTGGGAAGATTTTGTAATCTACAGCACAAACATTGTAAAGTCTTTCAATTTTGTTTTTTAAACTATGCACTGTGGCTTATCAATACCATACATGAAACGGGTCAGATTAAAATGATTCATAATGTGATATTTTACATATCTTAGCAAAGGTCTTGAATAATCTTTTGTTAACTCAGCATGTTCAAATTGTCACATGATTTCTGAGAAGAGTCATTTAATCACACTTCCTATGACCTTAAAGCAAAGATGTACTGAGACATATTTATGCAATTAAGGACTTAAATTGAAAAAGAAATTCTGATTAGTAAACACATTTATAGTATTTTGGAAGATTTCTTTTTCCTCTAATACACAGCAGTTTCCTCTAGCAACAGAATTTTTCTTTTGGTCCAGTTAAAAAGAAAGAATTAAGAAATAGTTTAATTACATTCTGGAATTTAAACCATGTGTAGTCAAAAAGTATTTTGGTGTTCTGTAGAATAGTTGTTTCCATAATACGAATATCCTTATGACAATAAAAGCAAGGAGATAATGTTAAGCTCCTATTTGCTTTTACAAGTGCTTCAAAGTTTATCTTTTTCTTTTTTGCTTTCTCAGCAAGTATGCTTACATCTAGAACCATGCCAAACTTTGGGCTTAAGTACATGTATGATTAATATAAATTCAGTTTAAATTAAACAAGTGATAACATTTTTTGAATTTGTTCATAGTTCAGGAATAAAAGATACCATCTTTCTAACAGGAAAGAAGCAAACATTTGAATTATCCAAACTGAAGAAATATTTGCTAAGATGATATCATTACACCAGTGAAGTGATATTGCTTATGTGGTCTTTTATACCATAAGCCTAGACCAACTAATCTATACTATCTCTAAAAAAATTAAAAACAAATAAAAAAGATATTTATCTTCTTTCTTAGATACAATATTGTTGCTGCTTTTCTCTGTTGGTTTTAATAAAACATAAATAAATTATTCCTGTTTGTAGTAGTGTATGTAAAACTGTTCTACTGATTTAAGGAACATAGCCTGGGTTTAACTATATATAGAGTATGTATAAACGCATACAGATATATACCAATATTTACACTCAAATTACTATATTTTCTTGGCCTTGCTACACGTCTGCACTATAGACTGATCCTAAGATAACTCCTGTGGTGGGTAAGCCTTGGCTAGCAGCCAAACTCCCACCCAACTGCTTGCTTACTCTCCCTCTTCAGTGAGACGGGAAAAAAATAAGAAAAATGGGAATAAGAAAGATTGTGTCTTGAGATAAAGACAGGGAATAAAGACAGGAGCCAAGTACCAGTTACTGTTGTAGACAAAACAGACTTGACTTTGGGAAATTAGCTTAATTTATTGTCATTTAATATGCATGTTTAGTTATTGATTTGGGTATTCAAAAACAAAAGAAAAAAAAAAAAAACAAGAAAAAAGAAACAAACATTGCACACTTGGGAAAAACACCTTTCCTTCCCCTTTGCCAGGCACTTCATCACTCCAGGTACCTCTTGTCCCCCCTTTTATATCGCTTCAAGTTATACTCAGTCCTTTCATGAGGTAATCAGTGGCGCAAGGGGCGTTGTGGTCAGGAGGCAGCAGTTTCTCTCTGCATCTCTGTCCTCCTCCCTCTGCTCCAGCGCACTCCACCACTGAGTTGTTCTTCCTCTTCCTCCTTCCATCAGCTTGGTTTTCCCTCTGTTGTTTCTCTCTTTTTTGCTCCTCCCCTCACCCCACTCTCTCCCTGTGACATTTTGTGTCCTTTCTTACACATGCATTCTCAGAGGTGTGACCCCCACTGTGGCTGCGGGGCTCGGCCGTGCCGTGGGGTGGGTGGGTTGGAGCCAGCTGGAACCGGCTGTGTCCGGCACGGGACAGCCCTGGCTGCTCCTCACAGAGGCCGCCCTGCAGCCTCGCCCCAGCGCCTGGGCACCTGCACCCAGCACAGCTCCAAAAAGAACTGTAATTCAATCTGCACTCAGCTGTCCAACAGTTATCACAGACATTTCCCATTCAGGCAAGTTCCATTACAGAGATTCGCAGTCATTTGTGAATGACGTCTGTGTGCATAGCTTGTACCCCTCTTGCCTCCATCTGCTGTGAGGGACCCTTCCACAGGACTTTAAAGTCACTTACATTGCAGTACCTTGCAATTAGACTAAACAAAAAAGGCAGAGTACACTTGACTCTTAACTTTTCCAAACTTTGTGGCCCAAGTACCTTTGCCCTGGTTCTGATAAACGTATGGGTGAGCCAGAAGGTGCATTAACTTAAAACTCATAAAAATCACTGTGTAAATGTAGTTTTTCATTATATATCCTACTCCTGTGTTTGTTTGGCTTCCACCATTTCTTATTTAATGTTTATATTGTACTTGAAGACTAGATTAAATCAACTACTTTCTGTACTAAATGACAAAACAAAGGCTTTGCATAGTTGCATCACAATTTAGATGACAAGACATTTTTTCTAAGGGCAGTGCTTCAGACCAAGACGTGAAAGAGGAAGTGGGTACTTTCTTAGCACATCATCCACTCAGCTGCCAACCTTGTGCAGTTTATGAATGAAATAAAACTAACAAAGATGATATTACAAGTTAGGAATACAGGCTCAGCAGTTAGACTCTTCAAAGAGAAGATAGGGATGCCACTGAGGGCAAGCCAGTGTGAAGTACCACATGATGTTTTCACAGTTCCCTGTCCGATTACAACCACACCTTAATGATTTTTATCCCTTATTTATGTGCTGTGCTCACTGATTTATGCATTAACTCTCGAAACAGCACAATAAATAATTGCTTAGATTGTGTTATTTTTTCACTTTTTACTGGATATTGGCACCAGGAATACAACTACTATTGTATATATTTCCCCAATGAGTGTACTGTGGTATTCCTTCCTGTTCTTGCTGACTTTTATCACCATCAATTCCCCCAACTATAGGAGAATTAAGCCTTTTGGGAGAAGCAAACATGTTTTGCTCAGATCTTGGTTTAAAGAAAGGCACAATAATATTACACTATCCTGTACCTTTCATCCTACTGTTTTCCCTTCTCTACAACAGAGGCTTTTAAGTGCTGCCATAGTGCCATGGGATTCATACTCAGAATTCCTTTGAATTGCAGTTTCATGTCTTAACACCTACCTCACACATAGCTCTTCTTTGTTAAGATGTGGAGTTGTAACAGCCTGTGGATCAAATGAAAGCACAGCAGCAGCAGTGGCAGATTTTATGGATGAAAAGTCTTGGGGTCAAACTCAGATGTGATTTAAGCAGAGAGAAACTTGTGTGACCTTAGCAGAAGTTAATCTGCTTAGAAGGTCCATCATTTTTACCTCAAAAACACTCATTGTTTCTAAATTCATAGCTAGTCACGGAAATTACTGGAAAAGGACAATTTAAATATCCCCATCTGTATTGAAGTTCAGCCATGCTTTCTACTACACACAACGATAAACCCAAGAATATTCACACTGTGCTAATCTTCTACTGTCTTTGAGCTAAACCTTCTACCACCAATAAGATGAAAGGATTTTTCTTATCAGGGTTTTGTTTGTATTTTTTTTCAGTAATGACACCTACTATACTTAGTCATGAGCAATCAACAAAAGTGAGAATTACTAAAGGAATGGGTCCCTACTTATAATGATTTTAGTGAGGGTTTTTTCTTGAGTAAGACCTGCATGATCAACTCAGTATGAAAAATCTCAAAGGCAGCAGTAAGAAGAAAGATTTTTCAGTCATTCTTACTATTAATAAAAAATATAGAAAGGAAAAAAAGGTCATTAAAATACAGTGAATATCACAGTGGTTTTACATTCACAAAGTAAAAGCATTATTAAAGGGGAAAAAAAAGTTTTGTGATTTATATTAATGACCTGGTGAACATTCCAATCCTTGCTTTTTGTAATTTTAGGTATATAAAAGACAATCAAATTAAATTATTCTCTGCCAGGTGATTAAAACACAACTTTGTTTGTGTTACCAATGCTAATTCTAACTACATTGTGTTACTTATTTTTCATTAAAACTGAAAAAAAAAAGAGGTTTGTTACAACTCTTCTACCATAGTTTAGGTTTGTTTAGTTGGATATTTTTATTCATTTACTTGAAATGTTATATTTTCTTTTATTGTTTAGATCTTGGTTACTGTCTCAGCTTTTCTGATATGATTTTAGTAAGATTTGAAAACTTTTGCTTGAATATTTTGTTTCTATGTCCATTCAGGGATATATAGAATAAGGAAGTAAACTATATATTGCATATACACATGATTTCAAAGTGAGATAAAACATCATCTGGGAACAATTGTTTCCTGAATAGCCTATTAATAACTAAAGCTTTTCCTTTTAAAATTTTTATTTTTTAGAATATTCTAAACATTTAAAGATGTTCCTTATAAACTGACAATTATTTTTACTCAGGTAAATTTTTTTTAGAAACAGAATGTTGATGATGATATATTTTAGTGTATCAAATCTTGCATACTGCTGGCTTCAGACAAACTAAGTGGAATCCTATTCCTTTTCACAACTTTTATTTGGTTAATTATTCTAGAATATTTTCATTTCATTGTACTGGAAAATTCAAACCTATTTCTATATGTGTTTTAAGAATTATTGTCATCAGAGAAGTAAAACAAAATCCTTCCTTTCTACCTGTCTCACTACATTAGCATTTGTAAACTTGGACTCCCTTATATGAACTACTACTAATAATGCAACAATAATAAAATAACCCAATGTATGTTTTCATCATCCCAAATTGGCTTAATCTGACAGAATTTTTCTACAGAGAGGATAAACCCCCTATAATGTATTCAGTATTTTAGTATAATACAACTGAATCTGCTTTGATATTATGTGTGAGCCAGCAGTGTGCCCAGGTGGCCAAGGCGGCCAAGAACATCCTGGCTTGTATCAGGAACAGTGTGGCCAGCAGGAGTAGGGAAGTGATCGTGCCCCTGTACTTGGCACTGGTGAGGCCGCACCTTTAATACTGTGTTCAGTTTTGGGCCCCTCAATACAAGAAGGACATTGAGGTGCTGGAGTGTGTCCAGAGGAGGGCAATGAAGCTGGTGAAGGGTCTGGAGATCAGCTCTTATGAGGAGAGGTTGAGGGAGTGGGGTTGTTCAGTCTGGAGAAGAGGAGGCTGAGGGGAGACCTTATCGTTCTCTACAACTGCCTGAAAGGAGGTTGTAGTGAGGTGGGTGTTGGTCTCTTCTCCCAAGTTACTAGTGATAGGACGTGAGAAAATGGCATAAAGCTGCTCCAGGGGAGGTTTAGATTGGATATTAGGAAAAATTTCTTCACTGAAAGAGTGGTCAGGCACTGGAACACGCTGTCCAGAGAGGTGGTGGAGTCACCATCCCTGGAGGAGTTCAGAAAATGCTTAGACGTGGCACTTCGGGATATGGTTTAGGAGACATGGTAGTGTTGGGTTGACGGTTGGACTTTATGATCCTAGAGGTCTTTGCCAACCTAAATGATTCTATGATTCTATGATTCTATGTTTAGATATGATTTTTGATCTCCTAACTCTTTATACCAAGGAAGTATTCTGTCCAGCATAATGAATGCACAGAAAATTTACTTCTTACTCCAATATATGTTCACTACTTGCTCAACAATTTACTTCTGAATGTGACCCATAGCTCTGCCTTTAAATTACTTCTGTGTTCAGGAAAATTTAAAGACCATCAGACAAGGTAACAGCCTTCCCGTAAATAAAAAGCAATTGGAAAGAGGAAGGTAATTAACTGTTCTTTATTCCATTGGCCCAAAAGTAATGGGCTTAATTTGCAAGGAGGGATATTTAAGTTAGATGTAAAAAATAGTAAGTCATAGCTTTAGCTGGGTTAGAGTTAAATTCTTTCACAGTAGCTGGTATAGTGCTGCGTTTTGGACTTAGTATGAAAATAACGTTGATAGCACACTAATGTTTTAGTTGCTGCTAGGCAGTGCTTACACTAATCAAGCACTTTTCCAGCTTCCCATGCTCTGCGAGGTGCTCAAGAAGCTGGGAGGGGAAGGGGCACAGCCAAGAGAGTTGATCCAAATTGCCCAAAGGGATATTCCGTCATGCCCAGTATATTAACTGGGAGGAATTGGTCGGGAGGAGGCTGCAATCACAGCTCAGGGACTGGCAGTGTTGGTCGGCGGGTGGTGTGAGGTTGCACAAATTGTGGGTTTTTTTCCCCTCTTTTCCCAAGGTTTCATTTCTCTCTCAATATTTTTCTTTTTATTGTGTTATCATTATTATTATTATCACAGTCATTATTATTATCATTACCATTACTACTATTACTATTTTATTTTAATTATTAAACTGGTCTTATCTCAACCCATGAGTTTTCTTGCTCTTGCTCTTCTGATTCTTCCCCATCCCTCTGGGGTGGGGGGAGCGAGTGGCTGTGTAGTGCTCAGCTGCTGGCTGGGGCTAAACCATGACAGATCTATCTATTGGTAAGGGTAATTAAGCTTTGTAAAACATTGTCCAGGGAGATTTTAGGATCCATATCATTGATATTTTAAAAAATATATGTAAAGCAATTTTTTTAGGAGTACCTTGGCTACAGCTGATTGTGTCTTAGGGCAGAGAATTTGATTATGTGCTTCCTCAAGTCCCTTTCCAGGTCTCTTTTCTGTGTTTTTTAACATTGCAAATACTGAGGTAATCAAATCCACTTTTCTAAGACAATACAGGAAGACAATTAGAAGGGATCGATGTACAGTAGGACACATAGCAGTATCAATTACAGTGTCTGGTATTCAGTTTACTACATGCTGGCATGGATTTCTGAAGAGCCTTAGTCTCCTCATTAGCCTGTTACTACCCTACTGTGTGACAGAGTCATGTGGTTGTGGGGCTGAGACAATATCAATAATGACGACCATAGCGAAGAAAAGCCTTTTAGCTGTTTGTTGTAATTTGAGAAAGTTTTAGCAAAAAATAAGAATCATGAAGTTCTAGCTTGTTTTTTCCAGTCTCTTGTTAATTGTACCATCCATGTCATTATTCAGTCTCCCTGAGAAGCAAAACAGGTTTGGGTTAGGCTTGTTTTTTCAGCCCAAGAAAATACGTTGGTTAATCAAACAAAGTTTCCAATATTGCAGCCTAAATGCTATGAATCCTGGGCAGTTTGAGAGTTCACCATTACTTAAGCTGGAATTGCAGCTACTTGACAAAAATTGTCTAGATAAGATGCTCTTTAGTGAGTTATACTACCATAAATATTCATATTCCACCACATTAGAGATTTCTTCAGGGGATTCCAATTTGAAGCAGTAAATCTGGTTTCAAAATACTCCAAAATTAACTGAAAAAAGGCATTTCAGAAGCAAGGATGCCACAAACAGCTAGCCCATATAACAAAATAAAACCCATTGTAGGATTTGGTTGACATTATAATAGCTTACATGACAGAAAAACTTTTCACATTGCTAACAATATTTCCAGAAGTGATTTTTCATAGGTGATTATACATAATAACCTTAACAATCAAAACTTTTGGTTATAGTCATCTGGATCTACATCAAATAGCTCAAGGATGTTGGTAAATGTTTATATTGTTTAACTGAGCATAATTATTTAACTATTCAAAAAATATTTACTTCTTGTCTCAGACTTCAAGTAGAGTAATGGGTTTAACTCCAGACTGACAAGTATGCCTCCATATTGTTTTAATTATGAAATTTGAACTTGTAAGGGACTATCTATCACTTCCAATGGAATATTTTTCAGGCTACATATACTTTGAGTTCTTTTAGTAAAAAATCCAACTGCTCACTCTCAAGGGAAAATTGGACATATCATTGGATATCCAAAATGGCAATAACAAAAATCATTGGATACTTTTGAAAATGTTGTCTACAATATCTCTGGGATTTTCTATTTGTCAGAAAAACATATTTCTTTGAGTAGTCATGTCCTTTTAGTTTTATAGTTCATGCCTTATGGGATAACTTCCCCTCAGAAAACACTGCACTTAAGACACTACATTATCTTTGTAGAAACCAGCAGTTCAGAAGAATCTTTATACTCTTCTCTTTCCTCACTGGGGAGTAAAGATCCTCCACATTTAGAAGTTCTGCATATTTTTAAAATAAAAATAATAAGTTGTTGAAAGGGCTGGTTCTTCAATATACATGTATTCTACATCTAAATCTACAACATACCTATTACCTGTGTACTACTCACATTGATTTGGTCATACCTTAACTGATCTGGACTGTAGTGTTACAAACTTATTCAAACAGTCTTTTCATAAATAATGGCACACAAACTTGTAGGCTTCTTGGCAGCAGTAGGACACTTCATGAGAAAGTTGGGTTGTTTGGGTTAAGATATTAAGAGATAATGCTTGTATTTTATTCCTCCTCCTTACTGTATTATACATTTGTCTGAGATACACTTTGATTACAGACCCCTCTTTTACTATCCTGCAGGCACAAGCAAACTCCACACTCTACCATTGGGGGTATAGTTTGCCTTTTTTCCTCAGAAAGGGAGATGATTGTTGAATGGTTCATTAAATAGTTGTTGGTTCCAATAGTAAGCACCATCCCTACTTCTCCTATGCAGAAAGCATCATTCCCTAACACGTTTCTCAGGCTTCCAAGCCCAGCTGTGCTCCTCAGAATAGCCATGCATCTGGTCTATCTTTTTGCTGCAGGCTGTTGGAGCAGCTGGTCAGCTAGCCGACTTTGGTATTTGCATGTGAACCCATGACAGCAGCCCAGAAGACAGAGGTGGAAGAATCTAACATTGAATGCTGCTGCAAGGAAACAGGTGAAGAGCAGGGCAGGTCCCCATGAGAAAAGGACATGCAAGCCCACTGAGAGACCAAAGAGGAGAAGGGGGATGTGTCTCAAAATTAAAATCTGACTTTTGTGATTGCTTTATTTACCACAGTTTAATATTTGTGGTCACCACAAAGGCTATTTAGTGTAGGCTTATAAAATTCCTTTTGCTTCAGATAAGACTGAAGAATGACCTAGGGTCTCTATGACAAAACATTTACATTTTAGTTTCCACAAAAATATCTTTTCCCCTCAGATTTGCCACATGCATAGTGACAAAAAATTCAACAGCCCTGCCAGTAGAAGTATTTTTCTCTGTACCGCAGTCTGTGCATAGATTTTTTATGTCTGTGTCTTATGGTTATGAAATTTTTGAATTTGTAACAAATGCTTCAGTGAATCACCCAAAGTTTCAGCCTGTTATTGTTTTATAATGCTGTCATAATGATTCATTACTGTATTGGTGCCTCTGATACAGCAATCGCCCGGAGTAGCTTCCTGACCTTCTGTCACTCAATCATTTTCTTTTTGTAAAGAGAGTGATCAGAGCTCAACAATTTGAAAAACCAGTCCAATATTTAACTTTGTAATTGTCAGCATTCTCACCATGACCAAGGGCTTCCAGGTTGTTTTGCTCAGAAATATATTAATTGATTTCTCAGTTTCTGGTCCATAGTTCAACAGCATGCCATAAACACAATATTCATTCACTTTAAGGTATGCTGAGCAAGTTATTTACATATACCACTCTATTTTAAGAGTCATCCTAGAATGCATCTCTTCTGATATTACCATCCATGGTGTGAGTAACAGACTAGAAAGTAAAATTTAAATTAATTGAAAAGATAATTCAGAAATTGTGTGTTAAACTATTAATGACCTTATTCACAAAGTAAGACAAGTCATTTTCCTAAATATTTGAACTCAATGAAATTTAATTCTGATTCATTTATCTGAAGTATAGATTAAAAGAAAATACTTCAAATGATAAATGTTTCCCACTGCTAAAATAAACACACCAAAAATTATTTTTAAGAGAGTTTTAAATTACAACAAAGTTTACTTCTTATCAAGAGAAATTTATCTACTCCTATTTTCAAGTTCACATTTTATCAGGTACATAAAGCACATTTTAAACCAGCCAGGATTTTTTTTTTTTTAAAAGAAGGAAGGAAGAAAAGAAAAAAATCACTTAAGAAAACTATATCATTTGGATATGCAATAAAAACAGATATTAGAATCAAAGTATAAGACATTCAAAAGATAGAGTCACTCTGAGCACATGAACAGTAATAAATACAGTATAAAATGTACACAAAGTACTTCAGTTATATTTGAGTGTTTCTTTGTTCTTTCAAAGAAGTGCTAGTTAATTCTAAAATTATGTTTAAATAGCAATTTATATTCTATTCTGCTATTTTTGCTTACTTGGAACTCTTTCAAACTTCACTGTGAAAATTCCTAGTTTTTCAGAATTGCAGCTGGTGTAACTTGGCATAAGGTTATTGAAATACGTGAGCTACACTTCTCTATCCTCATAAACTGGCTTTTAGATCCAGATCCACACTGGAGACACTCCTGTCCCATTTTGGTTTCTGTGGTCTAGGCTACATGCAAGTAATTCTAAGTAAATTGTACAGTCTATGTGTAAGCAAGGAGTTCCTCTAAGTGAAAAGACTTTGGCAGCATAACCATACTCAGCAACCAAATGGCAGGAAACTTTTTTGCTTGACTTTGAAAATGTTAGTCAGAAGCTGAATGGACCCTTCCATTGCTTTTCACTTGTTGGAAAGTCTTTAATTACACCTTGACAGTGGAATATACTTTTAAAAGATATTTCACCAAACAATAGACTTAATTATGGGCAACACATAGTTTATGTTGTATGGAGGAAATAAAAAACTTGTACCCATATTTATGCTTGGCATATTTTTCCTTAGCTGATTAATAATTCCTCATATTATTTACTCTTTATATATTATGACATCCTTTCCATAGTTCATAAATATTTGTTCTTTTTATATTGTTTTTACTGTCAGCTCTACAAATTTAAAACTCACATCCATATAAGAAAACTATTGAATTTTGACAAAAGTTAGTTAACCTCTGCAGCTGATTACAAACAATCCTGTATGTACACAGATGGTCTAGTTGTCTGTTGTGGTCTTGCACAGTGTAGGTGAAGTAAGAGACTGCAGAATGAAAATAAATAAGAAATGAAATGTACCTGGACTTATTTATCATTTTACAGAAATGCACTATATTGTGACACTAAATTATTTAGTCATGCTCTGCATTTTACTAAATCATTTCTGTTTGGTAATAATAGTAGCTGTAATTATCAGTAATAGTATTCTTAGTAGCAGTTATACTAAAATTCTTAATAGCACATGGTTCAGAATTCAGCTGGGTTTGTAGAAATGTGCCTCGGGAGTCAAACACACAGAGAATCCATTTTCCAGCATCACATTTCTTGAGCATATGGTGAAAGGAGTGGGGTAAACTGCACTATCATATGAAGCAGATTAAACAAAGCACTAGCCCTGTGATATTTGCTGCAGGCATTCTGCCTGCAGGATGCTGATGCAGAGAGAGTGCCTCCAGGAGTATTAGGCAAGTGTGGTCAGGAGCGACTATTACATTACACTTTAAATGGAAGCAGCATATGCATCCCTTACCCAGGCTTCAGAGTATAAAAAGGGTAAAAGAGAAGCTGTGCACCAGTTAACAACTATTTAAAACCACAACACATTTCTGTGAAAATATGTTTCCTAATGATGCATGGTTAAAGATTGTTGTTAATTAAAATAAAATTCAAATGAACTTCGAGGTTACTTCAGGCTTAATACTACAGCTCTCTGAGATACTCCAAAATAAACTCACAAAATTAATTCAAACATGGGACAAGTAAAAAGGTTTGAAGTATGTCAATACCTGTTTTACATCAAAAAATACGGAATTGTGTCTCATTTGGAAGACATCAAAATACTCCCAGAAGTACTCCACTGCTAAGAGCTGTCCTCTCCTGCCCACCTCCCTCCCCCCATGCCAGAATATCAGGAGGTTCAAACTGCATAAGAATTTATCCTAGTTTAACTTAAGCAGTCCTGGAATTTATCATGTAGCTGGCATTAGGTCCCATCAGTGTCCTGTCTAGGCATCAAGCAAGCAGGCATCTCTAAGTCTCAGTTCACTAAACAGTCATATATCTGGAAATTGAGGTCCAGGTTTTGGGACTTAAAGCCAGACAAGAAGGCAAGAACCTCAGAGCTGCCAAAGCAAAAGACAGGAATGGAGCTGGTTTCTTAGCCCAGCTAAGCAGACAGCTTACAAACTAGAATTGTTTTGGTTTTGTCAGAATTTCACTGAAATTGGTATTTTTCATATATTTATGAAATTTTAACTTATTCTCACTTCTGCATGAAAACAAGCAAACAAAAAAGATCTGCTGGAAACTTCTGAAAGTATCTATACCTTCCTTAAAAAGATTCCCATTAAAGTGTTCTTAGATAGTAAAATTTATAGCTGAATTTCTATACAATTGGTAGTCTAGACTTAATCTTTTCTAAATGAATGAAATGCCATGATTTTAAGATTTTTGATATGGTGAAATACATCCAGGAAGTAATTTAGTAAATCAAACAAACTTTCATGTTCTTGCACAATAATATAAAGCTACTACAGAAGATAA
>WEKW01028471.1:8977-21449 GCA_013389905.1 Sula dactylatra | reverse complement strand
GTACTAATGACTAGTATTTACAAAGTATTTTATATATCCAAAGCTCTGTGCAAACAATAACTAATTAGTCACAAATATATAGACCAATTTTCTTTTTGAGCAGTTCATTTGTTGCATCTATACGCACTTGGAACAAGTTCAAATCTGTTTTGTTAACACTGCAGAACAGTTACAAAGCACCCCAGAATATTTCGCACAGGTAAGTAATTCCACTATTGAGAATAAAGCTGGTTACAGAAAAAAACATAACAAAAAAAAAAAAANAAAAAAAAAAAGAATATGTAGACCTTGGCCTTTTTCCCCCTCAAGGCTTTTTTGGGGGACAATTTCAACTCAAATTGAATAACTAATACCCAGAACTCAAACAACTGAGCAGCTTGTCTTAAAAGAGGCAATGAGAGAACAGATTAAGCCTTTACTCATGTTCAGACTGAGCAGGAAGCTGAATGACAGTCTCTGGGATGAGGAAGCAGTGAGCTTCTCTGTAAGCTGCTAGCTGTACTAGGATCTATGCACTCTTATTTTCTATAAGTAAAATTATGAAAGCAGTATCTTTATTATACTATGAAACAGGGACATTATTGAGATACTGAGAAGTTATGCAGAAGAAGAAAATGGTCAGCCCAATACTATTTAAAATTAGTGAAAGAACTTCTGAGGAACAGTTTAGTGCATTCTACTTACAGTTGATTAAGGTTCTTGTGTTTCTGAATATGATAATAAAATCATAAAATGTTACATCATATAATGCTTATTATCCAGAGGGTACCAGCATGCATTCCAAATTGAAATATGAAGTCCCTACTGCATCTTATAGTGATCACTTAACACATCCTTGAAATGCAACCACTTTAGGTAAAACTCAGCACTTGTTTAACAATGCACAGCAAACCTCACATAATGTTTTACTAGAAGAAAAAGAAATGCACTGCTCAAATAAAATGCAGGGGGACTTACTGGCACAATGTAATTACTTGTGCTGGAATTTGTCCAGGACACTGGGGTTAATACTCCTACTGTTACGGAAAATCCTACTAGCTTCAAACATTTAAGGGCTTCAAATGGAGGAGGCTGGAACATGATTTGATGTCTGATACGAACTAGATGATGACAATCTTTGAAAGATCTTTGTGTTTGAGTCTGCTGTCACTCCAATTTGAGAGTAGCATAGCACTTACTGTTCCATGTAGTTACCAGTGATCTATACTAGCAAGAAAAAAAGAAATGTTAGGCCTTCAGAAAGCTCTGTGATCCACTAAAGGCTGTAAGGTTTTTTTCTTGATATTAGGCATACATAATATTGAAAGTATAGGCTGTTAAAGGTCATGACTCAAAGAAGCACTGTCAACATATGATGTAAAATCATCAGGGAGACCAGAAAGCAAGCAAGCTATTCAGGGCTGTATTTCTAATATAGTCACAGTTCTTGCATTATTCTGAGCTGAAGTGATAGCTCTGTTAATAGGATCTCTCTACTTAAGATACAATCTTAAAATCTTATTAGGGAAGAACCACATTATATACAGGAAAGAAGAGCTTGTAAGCAACATGAAAAATACATTAACCTGCAGTGATAACCTTCCTGCTATCTATGACAGAACTCACAAGTACTCGGGTCTAGACAAAAAAAAAACTCTCTCTGATATTTCTATAGTGGTCTATATAATCAGAAAACTAATATATTAAATTATTAGTAAATTATTTTGGAGAAATTAATCTGCTTTAACTATTGACAATGGATTGTATGTTAATATTGTATCATGGAATATAATTTATTTTGTAAAGTCACAGCTTCCATTGAATGGAGGAACTGACAGTACGAAAGATCGTATGCCAATACACAAGTATGTTTTACCAGGTATTGAACAGAAGTATTATAAGATTTATGTGTGTATGTGTGTGCATGAGAAGTTTTTTCTGGGATTTGAAAGGATTATTCACTGATTTCCCAAGGCATATGAATGTCACAACACATTCTAACCCTTCTGTTACTGTTAAAACAAACACAGACTTTGACAGACCATAATAATTAAAAAATCAATTCTTATTAATTTTTTCACATAAATCCTTCAATGTTCTTAAAAAAAGTTTTCTAAAAAGTTATTTTTTCCTCTACTTTACAGTCTATGCAGTTATAAACATATGCAAGCTAGAATGGGAAAGAAAAACCTGGCATATAGACTTTATTTTAAATTGTTCTTATCTAGCTCATCATTGCCTCTATCTTAGCTATTTCAAGGCATCTAATCTAACTGTGATGTTCCAACTCCCACTATTTTCAAAGTAAAGAAATAGAAACCCACTCCTTATTTTCCATCAAGGATAAATAGGTGGAACTGCTTTTTCTTTCCTAGTGACTAAGGAAAGAGCTAGACAGCTAGTTGAGGAGAGATTAAATGTTCCAAAAATTCGATGTCACAGTCTCCACATTGCAACAAATAGGTGTGCTTGGAAACTAAAAAGTGCCCTTGAAAATCTACCTTAAATCTCATTGAATGGTAATGATATTTATACTTCTAAGAAATGTGCTTTCACATTTATATTCTAAACTCTGCAAAAATGCCTTTAAAATACACTTAAAATAAGACTTGACCTCACTTTTGAAAATGGCAACTATAATGCTAATTCACTCTCATCCTTTTGAAAGGTTTACCGTGTGGTCTTTGCTATAGGGTGAACAAGAATAGCTCTAGCACTTCAGCTATGAGGAAGCTGAGTTTTAAACATTATGTATAGTTTTATAACCTGAGGCTTTATTCCTCCTGCAGTTACTGATGAGGAAGATAAAAGACAAAATTCACAAGTATTTGTGGCAATTTGATGTTATTGTTTTTCTTCATCTTTTATTTCATAGCATTAGAATCAATTTTACACAATTGTTCTTCTCTGACAAGCATTGCATTTCATAGAAGTCAGTAACTTTGGCCAAATAACTTGTAATACAATTTCTCGATAGTTCTCAAACTATTGTAACTAATAGTTCTAAATGTAAAAGAAACTATCTGTAGCTTTCTGATTAAAACATTTTTTTAAGTTAAAACCCTGCAGTTAGGCACAGGAACTTTTAAAACACATTCAATAAAAGACTAGTATTGAAAAAATTCTTCATTGTTGCTTGCAAAAAAAGTCAGAAGATGACCTTTTTGTTTTTTCTTGTTCTAAAGAACAAAATATAACTAGTTGTTACCAAAACATCCAGAAAAATTCTTACTAAATTCGCAGTGATGGGGTACGTGTGGAGAAAGAAGGTGCAGTGATTAAAAAGTAGAGAATAAGTAGAACAAATGCTGCAGGCATTGTTTACTATAAGTTTATGGAAATTAAGAGAAAGATTCAGTCTCTGGCTTATATTTTTCTTTCTAAGAAGAATTCATAAAGTGTTATTGCATTGATTTGTTCTATTTTAAACATTTACCAAAGTTCTTGCTGGGAACCTGTCTATGTACAGTTTACAAATTATGTGTAATGCAGAGGACTCATTCATTGTGTAGAGACTAACCACAAATTCCTCTTCTAGTTCTGTCTTTTCTATTTTCACTTTAAGTGAAAATTCTACTACTTATAATGTAGGAATTAATGTAGGCAAATTTCTTGAACTTTAATAGTTTATTAAGTGAAGTCCTTTTGCAGAAAAAAAGCTGGCTTTTTTTTTCTTTTTTTTTGCCTCCAAGTCTGAATGCCAAAAAGTGTTTTCCTCTGCCTACCTAACGTGTTTGTTTACTATATTTTTTTAAATGCTTCTCCAAATTGATAAAAATCTTTTGTCAGAATGACTTATGCTCAGCTCCTCCCAATCCCTTTGATGAGGTGATGGGCAGCACAGGAGGTTGGGGTCTGTGCCTAGTGGTATCCTTCTGCTGCTCAGTCCGTCTTATTTCCCTCCACTGCTCCTTGCTTTCTACTGCTCCTCTGCACTGGTGTGGGTTCCATTATGGACTGCAATACCCTCCAGGGTGGCATGGGTCATCCATGGCCACAGACTGTCAGGGGTGACCCTGTTGCAGCGTAGGTCACCCATGACTGCAGTCCTCTCAGAAGCATTTTTCCTCGTGGCATGGAGCTGCTTCTTCTAAGAGTGTGTCTCCAGCTGTGTCCCCAACAGTGTCCTTTTCCACATCTCCTCTGTTTCCTCCTCCACTTTCAACAAAACTGTGCCTCTTCACAATTTTCCTCTGGTGTCCTCTTTTTTGTGTCTGCCCATGACTTCTCTCACATATCTCTTTCTTGTGTCTCCTCCCTTCTTTCCTTTTGTGTCCCCATTCATATGTTCCCACATATCTCCTCAGTTCAGTCCATACCTGCTTCTCCTTGCAGCTTCCACCCTTTCTTAATTATGCCTGAGGAGTAGTGCTGTGTATTCTCCTCACCAGCTGCAGTTTTGGGACATGGTGCGGTGTTTCTAGTGGCTGCTTAGACAAGAGCTCATGGCCCCCCCCCCAGGTGTTAGTCTGAGGGGCAAGAGCAGAGAGAGCTCATGGTCTTATTTCTGAGAAGGGCTAACAGGCAGAAAGGCGACAGGAAGGAGCAGTGCTCATGTCCATTCAAACTTTTGGAAGCATAGGCTTAGAGAGATGTAAAATGCTGAGATCCAAATATAGCAATGTGTGAGAGCAGCATAGGCTGAGCTTTACCAGAGCTGTATGACATCTTCCAATTATTATTGCTTATGAGAAAAAACAGATACAGATAAACAGATAGTACTTGATTTAATTTTTATGAAAGGAAGAATAAGAAAATAGATGCCATTAGGATCATAAATCATATTATGAAGCAGATACACATAAAGAAGTTATACACTGTGTAATGAAACCCATTTGTTAAAGCATGAAATACTTATATTTTACAGAGAAACCACAACGCATATTTTAAAATGCATGCTCAAATACATCTCTCTATAATATAACAGATCCACCACGTGGACAATTCACAGATAAAATATGCTGTTAGGCTCAAAGCATATTATATTAAAACTAATAGAAATATACCACTTTCCATATTTTTCATAGAAAACCGGGCAATATCAGAAATTAGGAAATTCATTCAATTTCACTGCTTAGGCTTAGCCTTCTTACATCTATCATAACCTCAGCTTATAGGTCAGCAACACTTTTTCTGTTATGGCTATTCGTACAGAGCTGTGTTTGATCCTGACTTGCTAAGGAAAGCACAGTATTAATTCTTCTGCTACATCTCAGCTACAAGATACACTCCAGGTTGTGCTGGAAGATAGATTTGTATTTTGGAGGGAAGAGGTTCAATACTTATGTGGAAAATATAACTTAGGAAGGAAGTTACATAAAGTGAAATGCTGTAAAGTAACAGCCCTATTGTTATTTAACTACTGCAGGGGAAAAAAGTAATTTACACTTCCTATGTTTATTACATGCAAATGTGCCTATTAAACAGAAGTTTCACATATGTTATTTCCTCAGCTGTGTCTCAGCATTGTCTGGGAGAGTGTTATTTGGCCTGAGGCAAAACCACACCAGGGTCATTTTGCTATCCATAACAAAGGTATCTACATTTAAGTTAGATAGATGTCTGAGCTTTCATTACAGACCATGGAGATATAATCAACACAGTCAAAGGCTCCTAGCAAAGTCTTCAGGCAGATGCATCTGCTTTAGAATGAGCTAAATGTCTCTCTGGATGCCATCAGTTATATTGATTAAAGTCACAGTCCAATTGCAAAATTATAATTATTTCATGCCATTTTAGACACTGAGATATACATTTAGACATGCAGTTTTAGAGCATCTGAGATATACACACTGGACTGGTAAATGTGACACAGGACATGCAAGAGAGACATGACCACCTAGAGTGATACCTAGAGAACAAGCATCTCAAATGCACCAGACACCTAGGCATAGGTAATTCAATCAAACCTAGGATACATACTGAATATAAAAGAAGCTTAATCATTTAGTCCACTTGTAGATATATCTACACTACAGATACCTCAATGTAAAAGTCTCTTCCCAAAGCAGCCCAACTGCATGGGCTAAATCCAAACCTTTGTGAAACTCTGTTTCAGTTCTTGTACCATTTTTGCAAATCATCCCCAAACTCAGGAAAGTTTTAAAGTGAAAAACTGACTGATATTTCAAGAGGGATATTATTAGTGGTGAGTATGCATGTAATGTCACCTTTTTGTTCCTGTTTAACAATCTTCTCTTCACACTTCTATGGATGGCTTTAGTCTTTTATTGTTGATGCACCACATTTTGTGTAGTTGGCCTTTCATGATGATCCTCTAAATCCTTTTTCAGACCTATGTCTTTTCACTCTCCATTTTGTCTCTATTGAAAAGAAAAGCAGTTGCAAAAGGTAAACCTGATTTTTTTTTACCAATATTTCATGACACATTTCTTCAAATGCCGAGAGGAGGAATCACCACTAAACTAAGGATTAAAACTGGTCTAGTGCTTAGAGTCTAATGAGCCTTTTGCTTCCAAGTTCTTTACCAACTGGGGATAACCTGCATTAGGGATTAATCTAGCACATTACATTTCACAAACTCTTAATACTTTTAAAATAGTTCTTCAAAACATGTTACCACTAGAGATTTTTGCATCAAAAAATGAACTAGCAAGAGAACTAGCAGAACATCAGAGGCTCAAAGGAAGCAGAGATAGAGGTTTTGTCGGATAGATTTAAATAAATATGTATATTCTAATAGTAGTTTAATTCCTCCAGAATACAATTCTACTACACAAGACGATACTAACAGATTTTGCTCTTTTCAGCTTAAGGGTAAACCTTATTGTTTCAGTAGACTTCTATAGATGGGCAAGTTATTTATATGAGGAAAAAGACAGTCAATAAAATACAGCTGTAAAGCATCTTGTAAGAATGGAGGGTAATTTAAAGATCAATGAATTGTTCAGCTTCCAATGAATAGAAACAAAATGCTCTTTTTTCATAGATGACTTTGTAAAACTCTCTTGCCATGTTATAAACGTAACATGCCAAAACCCCTTTCTGCAAATCCCTCTGTCTTTTGTTGAAACCTTTACATGCCTAAGTACTGCAATCAATCTATAAGGACCATAAGACTCTGAGCTGCCTTGATGGCTGCAGATGTATGTCCCTACCAGATCATGAAACAAACATTTCAGCTATCATTATTGATATTTAATCTGGGTGGAGCAAAACCTGATGGCTTCAGTTTTGCTCTTTGTGAGTTAAAAATATTGTAGCAGACACAAAAGAAAGGAAGCTAGTATGTTGCAGCCTACAATTGCAGAGCAAATGCATGCTTCTCAGAAAAAAAAGATGAGAAACACGTCAGTAAGGGTGTGATACTTCTGGTCATTTGCCAGACTTTGAAAAATAGAGTTCCTGAATATGCCAAAATATTTTTCAATAAAAATTTCAAATAAAAGACTATATTCCAGTATCATTAAATTTTGGAAAAAGATGATAGAGTACTTAAATTGCTGGTTCATTAGATGTTAGCCTTTAATTTTAGAGGCTGTAAATCACCTCTTTTAAGACAGTGCCAGCAAGGTTTTATGTATCACGTAATGCCGTTTAAATTCTGCAGTGAGGAGCTAATTGAGACTTAAGTGATGTGTCATCCCTGTGCAGGCCATCTGCACAGGCTGAATTGCATTCAGAGGCAGCTTATGAGAAACTACAGAGCACCCAGTTGCTGCTTGTTGGAAAAAAAAGGTACAAATTTATCTTCATCTCAATTAATGTGGTAAAATGAATTACAGGCAGTTATAGAATAGTCCAGACTTCTGTATTTCTATATTGGTTGATGAAGTTCAGATCAGAACCTGTTTTCACCATCTCCAGAGGACCTCTTATTTGGCTGATTTTGGCTTTATAATTCATGGCACTGTAAAGAACCCTGTGACAGGACCACAGTCCTTATTATCTGTGTTTTGTATACAATGAAACAAATAAAGCAATGTTCCTTGGGGTTTTCAGTACATTACATAGATAACCCTCATCCTCCAAACCCTCCCCCCCAAAGAAAACCCTCTTTCTAAAGATACCATAATCAAAGTAAGAGTGACAGTGGCAAAGAAGCAAGGAAGGAGAGGGGAAGACAAATTTTAAAGTCCTGTAAAATCATGGTGAGATTAACTGAATTTTCAGATAATGCAGGACCACAGTAGTTTCTGGGCAACAAAATGAATACAATCTATTTTCAAATCCATAGGAGTCTTCCTCTGATACATACATATCATACATACAAGGGGTAATGGTTTTAAACTAAAGGAGGGTAGATTTAAAATGGACATAAGGAAAAAATTTTTTACAATGAGGGTGGTGAAACACTGGAACGGTTGCCTAGAGAGGTAGTGGAGGCTCCATCCCTGGAAACATTCAGGGTCAGGCTGGATGGGGCTCTGCGCAACCTGATCTAGTTGGGGATGTCCCTGCTCTGTAGGGGGGTTGGACTAGGTGACCTCTAAAGATCTCTTCCAACCCAAACCATTCTATGATTCTATATTGTATTTTTATAACCTTCTCTTTTATCTATCTAAAGATGTCTAATTTATGTCTTCAGTAAACAAACATTCAGTCCAGTCTATACTTTTGACAGTAAAAGAGAGTTCCAATCTCAGTCTCTTTCTCTTCCACTTCCTAACTATGTTGGAATGCATAAAAAGAGGCAAAATAGCCTGTGGGTGGCTTCTCATCTTGACTTGGAATATTAAAGTAAGTGGCTTGCTCTGGTGATCACAGTCATGACTAACTATGCAAGTATTGCTGGAAACAGAAAGACTAATTGGATAAGCATTCTATATTTGCATAGAGACTGAGCAATAAAATCAGTAATTATCAAGTGAGAGAAATCTTTTCTAGAAGAGGACAAACAGCCAATGGCATTGTACTTTTTCTGGTTAGATATATATAGAAATACGTATTTATATGAAGAAATGGATGAATAATGTAGTCAAATAAACAAGCAACAAAACATGACAACAGTGGAGTTGTATTGACTAATAACAGTCTCTGGGTGTGTGAAAAAATGCCTGCAGCACTTCCAAGGCATGTATTAATCACATCTACTATATATTCTGCATTGCAAGGTTATGATTTTAAAATATGCCTGGAAAAGTAAATTCATTTAAGGTTAAAGTTATTTTAAACACATGATTGTGGCAGGTGAGATTCCTGTGGAGTATATTTGCCATTTTTTATTAGAACTAACTTTTTTCCTTTCCATTTTTTCAGGTCATTTGCAAGCTGATTAATTTCAACAAACCTCCTTTCCCTACCTGAAAGCGGAAGGGGTTGTCAAACTGAAAGAGTGGTGGCCAGGTTCTGAGACAAAGGGTAAAGAGCTTGTGTACAAAACTGCATGTGCTTGTGCTAAAACTCCCTTGTGCCTACTGTCATCATATCCTTTAAGGCAGGCAGGTACATGGAGCTCAGAAAGGGCTTCTGACTTAGGGATGTTTTTACTTTGACTGATGCCTTCAAAGATTGTTTTAATGTATTCCTTCCCCTCAGAGCAAAAGTGCAAGAGGATCAAATATGGGTTGGGTTCTGGGAGGTTATATAGGAATAATAAGCCCTAAATTGTTAGGTATATATGGGTTGGGGATATTTCGTCTTACACTAGACTAAATACCTATACGGTAAAAGGGAATAACAGATGGAGAAGCCATCCTTCTTGTTAAGCAAATACACAGTTTACTAGCTCCATCTTGATCTGTGTTTGTTACTGGACATATTAAAGGAGTAGATTATTGAACCCTCCAAGTTGTTTGCAGATTGTTTTCCTTTAGATAATGATGTTTCTTGAAATAAGAGAAAAAATAAAAAGATGACAGCTAATGATAAATTCACACCTAACACCATTTTTTTTTTCAGCTGAATATATTACACCTTTCTTAGCTCCATAAAAGGGTGATTTCCCTTGACTTACACGGGCAGTAAATCAGTTTATGTTAAATAGAAACCTCAAAACACTTCCATCAATAAAATGCATACACAAATAAGGTTCAGACAGGTTTTTTGTAGTGGGAAGGATTTACAGACTGTGTGGAGGAAAGCTGTAATAAATATCTCTACTAAAATAAAGCAACTTTTTTTCTAAAAAATGAAACTTCCCTCTCTTAAATTCAGTTGGTAATAGCATAATAGTTAGGCTGGAGAATTCGTCCATGGAGCAGAATGACAATCTGAGGCACTGAATTTAGAATTCTCCCAAGGTATGACAGAAATACTACCAAACTGAGATGTTTAGGGATTGCAGACAAAAATATTTCATTCTTGGTTTCAATTTCTGTTGTTCCTGAAATTAAAGTTCTTTCTTATGAAATATTTAATCAAAAGCTTGGATTTCCATCAAAAAACAATTCTGAGGGAACATTTTCAAAAGGTCTGGTTCTTTTTCCAAGCCAAAATTGTCTCTGTGGTAAAACGCATGGAAGGACTTCCTGAGGTTTTCAGGTCTTGAGGTCTAACAATATTTATAAAGGAATATCCCTGTGGAGGGTGCCATAGAGTTGTTACTTATTATTTCAGATACATCCCCAGGGACAATGTGAAGGACATTTGTTGCCATCAAATAGTATCTACTCAGCCAATGCTTCTAAAAAAAAGTGAGGGATATAGTAACAAACCAGGCATTTATATTCAGTTCCTTCACAGTGATCAGAACCAGATATGAGGGTGATGAGGAATTGGCTCCAGAAAACGTGCACAAGAAACATGGCATAACGAAGTCTGCATATTTAGATTTTTCTGTCATAGCCATTTTTGCTTCATCTGTTACTAAAACCATGTCAATTTTCCAAGTCTTCTTTAGTTATATATTCATGTTCACTATCAAATATTAATAACCACAACAAATACAATAATTTTGGGTTTTTTTCTGCTAGAATTTCTAAATCCAGCTGAAATCAGGACTCCCTTTTTCAGGAGCTGTATATGCACATATGAGAATAAGCAGCCAAAAGAGAAAGGAAGTATCTTCCAATAGCTAGCAGAGACCTTGGAAAATAATTTTAGTCTCCTTACACTTAGTTATATGGATGTCTCAAATCCATGCTATAGTGTGAGTTCACTTAAATTTCAGATGAGTGGGTCATCAACTAGATATTTGTATGCTTTGAATTTACAGAAACATATTCTAGAGAGAGAAAGAAAAATTAGCTTATATTCTCTTCTTGTTGCATAGATGCATTTACTATTAATGTTAATCAGACCAATGTGGACATATAAAGAGACTTCATTTACAGAAATTATTCTGATATTGTGGCCTACAGTGACCTAATATAGCATCATAGAATCATGGATTCATAGAATCATCTAGGTTGGAAAAGTCATCTAAAGTAAGCTGTGTTTATCTATCACCTAGAAGAGATAAACACTTGTTCTTTCTCAAAAAGAAAGAGGAGCAGTTCCTATGCGTAAAAATTGCTACCTGAGGAGAAAAATCTCCTGAATTAAAAGAGATTTGAGGATACCAAAGCTCTCTCAGGATACTCAAGCCTCTCAGACATCTTGTTAGTAAATATTTGAACACAAATTCTGCCCTTTAGAAATAAACAGTTTAGGTACAGCACATTATAAGGTGCTAGATGACTAAGACGGAAAAGTACAAAAGGGAACAGCATTTTTTGTGTTGGTGTCACTCTATAATATAAATCAGTTAAATGATCACTAAGCAACAGAACAATGATAATGATAATGTCATTATTTCATACTAAGTGGAAGATGTCAGCAAGAGTTTTGGCTGAGAGTAGTCCAAATTTCAGTGAAAACTCTGGGAGCTGGAGGACCTGGAATCAACTTGAAGATAATAGTCCCACACTGTGGAACTGAATTCTTGGCTACTGAATATAAGGTGCCATAACTGCCTACTTGTTGCATTTCTGTAGGAGATAATGCATATTCTAAGTATACTGGATCTAATCAGTCTAATCAGACCAGATCTTGTAGGTAGGATGAGTAGGGAAACTTTCATTTTGTAAATTATGTTGGATCTTAGGTGTAGTAAGGGCACAAACTGGTGACTGGTGTTTCTGACATAGGTGGTTTTGGCCTTCTAACAGTAGAAATTGGAGACACAGAGAACAAAAACATAAGTCCTCAGTGTTAAACTGGTGGCATCCTCACTTTTAGGTGCGCCTTTTATGCTCTGTGCTACACCTTAAAAACTTTCTGAAGCTATGTCAGGATAGTAGCCAGATACTCATCATCCCTCTGTACAAACTTGTTTCTTTGGAAGGGAGGACTTCACAGTGTGGTTCAAAAGATCCCCTATTCTGGAGAACGAGAATGCCTGAGATTCACTATCTTGCAGTTCAAACCTAGGACATAACGTAC
The DNA here is from genome assembly GCA_013389905.1 of Sula dactylatra. Taxonomy (NCBI): domain Eukaryota; kingdom Metazoa; phylum Chordata; class Aves; order Suliformes; family Sulidae; genus Sula; species Sula dactylatra. The sequence goes on along the minus strand of WEKW01028471.1, from coordinate 9,146 downwards.
TCAGGACTCTAGGCCTAGGTTCCATATTTTTTTATTCTTCTCTCTTATTTTATTTGGAAAATGTGCACTAGCATCCCACAGAGGAAGACAAACTGTCCTGAGCTCTTGTAGATGAAATAAGGGAAGGGATTATACATATGTGAGAATATGTAATATATATGAGAAGACT
>WEKW01028470.1:23712-70862 GCA_013389905.1 Sula dactylatra | reverse complement strand
TGGCAAATTTTCTTCCTTGAAGAAGAGATTACCTTTCAGATTTACCTGAACTTTTTTATGCAAAACTGTTTCAGTTTTACACTCCCTGGATATTAAATGTGTTTTGTTTTTCTGTATTTTTATTTTCTTTTAAAAATTTACTTTTTAAACTGTACCACTACTGAAAACTCCTGCTGGATCTCACTCTTAAATTGTTCATGATGCTGCCTCTGTTACTATAACTTTCTTGGCATACAAATTATAGTAATGAGTTAAGAAAAAATTTGGACTAGCATCTACGCATTTCTTTCTGATAATTTTTTTTTAAAATTACATTCTGACTTGCAGTATGGAAATATTTGTTACTCTGACATATTTTAATGTCCTTCTATTCTAGCAATGTGCCACCAGATGGGACCTCTCATAGATGAGAAGTTGGAAGATATAGACAGGTAAAGAAGTAGATGTTTTGACTCAAGATTAATTCTTAGAAATACTGCTGTTGTTACTTAGTGATATCTTAATTTCTGTGAATACTGGCAAAGAAAATAGGTGTATTTATTAGTAGCTTCTCCTCTGGGAGGAGGTCTGAAGGGTTTTTACCTAGTCACATAATAATTTATAGTACTGTACTGTTTGACGTTATGGCACTTGTTAGGCATCACTTCACAGGCAGTAAGAGTGTTGGTTATCACACCTCATGGAAGTTTCCCTGTATTATCTGTTCTGTACTGAAGTTATCTAAANGCAGTCATCTGGTGTTTCTGGCTCTCAGGTACGTATGTAACCTTTAATAGCCATCGATGTTATCAAGTACATACTGAGCTATAGTTGATTTTTTATAAATTATTAGTGATAAACAGTTTTCACGTGAGCTAACTTTTTTGCAAAAAACTTGCTCAAATTTTTTTTTTACAGTATACTTCTCTACATTACTAAAATAAATATATACTGATATATAAAGTGTGGTGGATCATGTTGATTGAAAGTAATAATTTATTTCCTATTTCTGTCCTGCTGTTCCCCCTGCTTTGCCCTCTGAGTTGGAAACCTCTTTTTATCATCTTTGTTACCTTAATGCTAGGTTAAAATCATCTTGCTCCCTCAGAGATAATCTCAAATGCAAGAGCAGTGTTTTCTCTCAATACAGTATGTAAAAAAAAAAAAAAAAAAAAAAAAAGGTTTTTTTTCATCTGCAAGCTTTGAATATTCTCCTATTGCAGGTTCTAACATTTTTAGTTCTTTTCTGTTCAGTTCTTTCTGATCAAGGAAAAAGCCCATCCTGTGCTTTGAGTTGCACATAAAATTAAAAATTAAAGCTGGCAGGTCTTTGCATAGTGGGTCAAAGAAAGTAAAGAACCAAAGGAGTACAATTCCTGTTTAAGATTATGCCGTCCCCACCCTAAAATCAATCTCTTATTTTAGCTTCTTTTTCTTGAAATATCAATAGAAACCATTTAGCATTTAAATTACTGAAGTTAAAAATTATAATTCTTTCATGGCAGCATTTCCATGTACTTGACTGTTATCTCTGAGTAGGTCTTTTAGCTAATTCATATACTACAGTATTTGGAAAAGGTTTAATTTACCATCTAAATGTTTAATTCCATAGTCTAATGCACACTTGCTATATTTTCCTGTTTATAGGAAGATATAACATTTCAAACTATTTTTCAGTAATTTACTTGCTTTTTGAGTGAGTAAAAAAAAAAATTGAAGCCAACTTATTAATACCTGTGCAGTATTATATAAACATTGAAGCGGATTCAGTTCTTTTAGCTTCCTACAAATATGTACTTTCTTTCGAAGAGGATGTATGTTTTTGCAGTGTCATTAAGAGGAACATTGTCTTCCATTCACATATGATAAGCAATCATGTTGTGACCCTGTCACATAATTTTAGTGTTTTATAAATGGACATGTGTCTGGGGATTCTTAAAGGGAAAAAATGGATTTTGGGGTGAAGATGAGCCAGTAAAAAGTTCTGAAAAGTTAGGAGGTCTCATGCCTTTGCAACTTTCTAAAATTCTTTTGCGATATTGGTAAGACTTCTATGAATATGTCGTCTGAGATTCATGGATCTTAAGATAGGAGGGCTGTATATTGTAAAGTTACATGAACTCAATTGTATATGAGGCCTGATAATTTCCTCTAGTAATTTGTGTTAATCCAAATAATTAATGACTGAACAAAAGCATAAAGTTTAGAAATTTAGTCTTGACTTAGAATTCAGTTGACACATCTACTAGCAAGCTTTTCCTCTACCTAGTTGTAAAACATTACCTTACTTTTCAACTGAAATTTTCTTAAGGTCTCTTTTTCCATTCTGCCCTGCTCAAACAATTTTACAATGGCAGTCTCAACAGTTACATGAAGTGACAGGTTAACTAACAACATGAAAATAATCCATTATTGGCTTTCCATTTTAACTATTCTACTCAGTGAAAGTTAACTGGGCATCAAAAAGTATTCTGCTTTGTACTGCTATTTGTTACGTGATTGAAATCCTTCAGTATTTTCATTCAAAACTCAAAATTAGAGGCTCTTAATTAGCATGAGTGATAGTCATTAAAATAAAATTTGGAAAACAAGTTTTCCAGTAAGCTATTTGACCTTTTTGATACTGGAGCCTGAGGTTAGAAATGTAAACAGTGTAATTTTTTCATACTGGAACACTTAATAGAAGACAATCAGTTGCTTTCTATTAAAATATCTGTAGTAAAAGGTTTGAGAAACTGTCTTTAAATTCTAAAGTCAGATATTAAATACCAAATTTTCTTGTATTTTATTTTAAATATTCCTTTATTTAACTTCCTAGGTTTATCCGGGGCAACCTCAAAGTAACGCGTATTTGGTAGCAGGGAGTGCACAGATGGGCCATATTCAAGGCTATAATCTTCCTCCTGAACAGCTTTCTTCTCTCAGCCAAGGCACAGTTACTCCATCTGCCAGCTCCGTACTGCCTGGTCAGCCTGCACAGACGTCTTACACAAAGTAATTTTAAGTATTTTGCTATTCAAGTTTAAATCAATTGAAACATAAAGGACTACAGATAATATTTAAAGGAGATATTTTTCTCCTTACGGAAGTGTAATTTTAAACACAGCTGAAAGATACTTCAGTGCACTTATTTCCAGTGTGCTTTTTATTGGTGTCATATATTTGGTAAAATTTCCTGACAAACTTCAAACTTTTCTGTTGTTTTCATAATTTTCTCTAGTTTTTAATTTTATATATAAGAAATATATTAATTTTTTTATATGTATAGTTCTTTCATATAAAAGAAAAATTAGAGAAAATGATACAGACATGACTAATGGTTTCCTTTTGGGGTTTGGGTTTTGGGTTTGTTTTTTTTTAGATAATATACATTTAATGATGAAGATTATCATTATCACCTGCTCTGGCTGGCTTTGCGTAATTTCTGAGATACTGTTTATTGTATTGTTCTTTTTTTGAAATATTTTACTGTGGAAGCCTGGGGAGAATTCTGCTCATTTTGGAAAAGTAGTGAATGGGCTATGAACGCTTACTTCACTAAAGCTTATACAGCTTCCCCATACAAAGGAGCTACAAGTGGCTTTCTATTTCGGGTAGATGCCCAAAGATGCTTAGCTTTAGCAAAGCTACCTATATTGTGAAAAAGTTTTGAATTGACCTGAGGAAAAGATTAGGGTTTTGTGTTTGGTGTTTTTGGGTTTTTGTTGTTTGGTGGTTTGGTGGGTTGGGTTTTTTGGGTTTTTTTTTTGTGGGTTTTTTTTTTTTTTTTTTGCGTTTTTTTTTGTGTGGGTTTTTTTTTGTTGTTGTGGGTGGGGTTTTTTTTGACTCTCAGTATAAATTAATTTTATTTTATAAAGTTGGGAGAGATATCCATCTTTAATAACTCAAGTATTTGTTAGCCTGTCCCCCAAAGTTTCTTATTTGGGGTGGTAAGACATATGTTGATAAAGCGAGTTCCTGCATACTTCACCTGAGTTGTTTTGCTATTTAAAAGTTGGCTGGGTTTGTTTTTGTTTTTTTTTTTTTAATGAGCAGAATGGAAAGTAGATGGGTTTTCCTGTTGCACATTAAAATAAAACAAAGTACAGATTCACAGTCTAGTTTTAAATCCATGGGAGGTGTGTTAGGTGTGTTTAAATCTGAGGAGTGTGTTTGAGTTTTAATTGGAACGTTCATTGGCTATAGTTTTAAATGTGCAAGGTGTCCAGAGTTAGGAGATTTTTGTGTATATATATATAGAACAGCTGAAGAAGCAATAAAGCATTGCTGTTCTGTTGGTAAATTGTTTGTTGATTGAACTTTTTTTTTTTTCTCCAGTGCAATGGTTGGCTCTGTTGCTGGAAATACTTACTCTAACCAGGCTTCAGTGTATAGTCCACCACCTGCTACTGTTGATGTTGCTGCTTATCAGAATGCTGGAACTAATGTGTCCCAGGTGCCAAACTATAACTTAGCATCTACGCCTCTGCCACAGACAGCAGGCAGTCAACAAGCACCTCCACAACAACCACAGCCTCCACCACCTCAACAACCACAGCATAGTTACTCACAGAAGGCTCTGCTATAGGATCCAGGACTTCTGATTCCTAATCTAACCTCTGCGAAAGGCAGTTGGCAATTCTATGAGTTTCTTCCTTTAATCTCTTACACTTCGTTTATCCTCAGCTTAATAAGAATCTATCTTGGTGAACTAGTTCAATTTGCACTGACTTTTTAGGATTTTTTTTTTAATTTTGCAGAGGAACGGATATATTTAGGACATTTAATTCCTTTTAAAATGCCTAAAAATTGGTACAAGGTTATTTATGTCGGTAAAATTGGCTAGTCTGTGAAAACTCAACACTTGCAAACTGTTGTGGCATATATGTTATGTACATATAGTGTGTGATTGCAGTAGTGGCCATTTCGTATAGCTATGGTGATCATGTGAATATATTTAACACAATGTTTAAAAATAATTTACTTTACTGTTTTATTTTAATCATGAACTGACAACCATGTTTCATAGTTTTGTCTAGTTCTTCTATGACAGATGTGATGTCTCTTTCCAATGCAGGAAAAACAGTAATTCTGCATATCATGGTTACACTTACAAGCTATGGTCTATATATGAATTTACAAACTTATCTGAGTCTAGGTTTCATTACTTCTTGAATTGAACACAAGTGTATCATGACTATTAGATGGCTTACCTACCAAAGTAAACTAGTTAACTAGTAAGTGATTTGGGGAGATAACAGCAAATTATGATTCTGCTTCAGCTATAATTAATAATTTAAAACTACTATTCAGAGGCTGCTAAACATATCGTGGGACCATGCAACAGATCAGGATCTTGCATTTTATCATGAGAAGCATGTAATTTATTTTTTCCAAGTTGTTTTTTACGATGAGAACCAGAACTGTATTCTATGTGTGTTGGTAGAGATTACACCAAAGATGGAGGAATTGAGTTGGAGGAGAAACGATGGAGTTTTAAACTGGAACACACAACATGAATAACACTACTTTATTCAAGTCTGCTTAATTAGAACATGCAGAATTATGGACATTTGCATCACTTTGCTGAACAAACCTTCAGGGCTTTATTTTATCTCTTGTGGCCTTGCTTAGCAATTCGTTCTGTTTACTGTTCTTACACAAACACTTTTGCCTTAAACATCTGTTTCAATTTCCAGTTGTACCATTTGAATTATTAGCCCTTCTAGTAGGAATAGTTTATGAGGCATCTTATTTTCATTCACCTTCAGGTTACTTTGAATTCTCTCCTGCGGCAACATGCATTAGCCTTTTTTAAACCCTTGCATTTCTCAGTAACTTAGCCAGGTGGCTCTTTAAGGCATGGTATTTTCTTTCTACAGCTGAGGTGCTGCAAAAGGAGCATGGTGATGGAAGGCAGCGTTTTAGATATGCCTGATCAGAGTTTCTTGTACAAAGACTGTCGTTTCTTTGCATTTGTGTTCAATCTGTTAATGCATCCTGGTTTCCTCTCATCTTTCCCAGCGACTCTAATTCCAATTAGAGCAATACTAGATGGCTTCAACATCAGATCTGTATTTTCAGTCTTGTTAGTGTGTACGTCAGAAATTGTTTGCTTTTGTGTACTATATTTTAGTGTGATGCTTCTGGAATTAAATGTTGCAATTGTATGTTATACTGTAAGCTGACCTCAGTTATCCCATATACTCCTGTGTCTGTCCACAGTTACCTAACATGCCTTTGTTTCACTATTTTAATAGGCACTGGTATTTTGCCTGTTAATGCTTTCAGATTATTACTTTGCAGAACTTCTAACTGGGGGGGGGTTACAAAACGTGCCCATAGCTGATGTGTTCCAGTTGGCGATATTCTAGCCAGATGGCTGTTTTGATAGTAGTATTTTCAGTTTGGTTTTTTTTTTTTTTTTCTCCAGAATTCTTAAGCACCTTCACAAACTGTCATTACTTCGGTACTTGGTGTCATCACAAAAGTCAGTGGAGTTTGAAAGGAAATACTAAAAAAAAAAAAAAAATCCAAGATAGTGTCATAGGTAATTTTTAATAGGTTGAAGAGATTATTTTCTTCAGAAAGGGCACGTAGTATCATTTAGATAGTGTTGTCTGTATGCTTTAGGTACCTTATTCCAAAATCAGAGAAACAATGTGTATAGAAGTGTATAACTTCTACACAAAACTGAAAATAACTTTTTACTCCTACTTCTTAGGTCCTGATTCAAGGAAGAGCTTGAAGCATCAAAACAGTCCAGCTGACATTGGCTATTTGTATTAGGTTTTCACATGTTGTGTCACACATTCTGTAATAAGGGCCTATGAAACTTCTGTACAGAAATGACTCTGCAAAAATACTTCTTGTTACTAATTTGTCTTTGGTTTTAAGTGTTTTGAGGTCTTTTTTCCTTAACACACAGAAATGCTTGTTCCTGGTTTTTCCTTTGAACACTGAAAACTTCAGTGTTTCTGCCTTCCAACTTACTTATTTTGGGCATTTATCCATCTTTAAGAAAATTAAAATCACCTTTCATTTGTGTTCATCATGACCAAAAACCACTTTCTAAAATGCAATGCCACTGTAAATTCAGTATAAAAAAAGTTTTGAAAAAAAGATGGACACTTTTTACTTTCCATCATGCCTTTATTAGAGTCACTGCTCTAAGGTATCTCCTGTAACAAATTGTGAATTTTAGTTGACTTAGAATCAGTTTTCAGTGTCCACAATTGGTGCTGGTTCACTAGTTTTTGGATCACTAGTTTTTGAGGTTCAGTCTTAGCATTTCTGTTGCATCCTACGTTTTCCATTACAGATGCAATATTCAGATTAAATTGAATTTGGAACTGTATTGCTTCATGTTGATTTTTCTTATTTATCAGAATGGGTTATTTCATCTTCTCACTGGTTGTGTCCCATATGCTAGATGCTCTGAAGTGATGCCTCCTCCTACCTTGCTAGATGCTGTCATTGCACTAATTCCTTCACTCCTCCTCTCGTATCCTCTCTAACTGATAATTTAGCAATTATATTTCAGTTCACCTCCTCTCAGCTGGTTTACTGTCATGAACCTGGAGATGCCATTGGTGTGGCTTCTCCGCTGTGATTTATTCTGAGATTCCTTGTTTATGCATTGTTTTGACCAAGTTCAAGTATGTTCTGTCTTACTATGGTATTGAACACTGAATGTGGGTGAGAGGGGGAAAGTACATGTACAGCTACTGTATGGAAAAGTTTTTTAACAAATAAATAAAGTGTCAGGAAGTTAATCTATTTGAAAGTTAAGAATCCCTGGAAACGGTATGTTATTCATGTTCCAATGGAAGCCCTAATTTTTGAATGTCTTGTTTCTTTACGTGTAAATTATCAATGAAAAGCTAGAATGTTTTCGTAATATTTTGTATAAGCTTTGTTATTTAACCCTTTCATTAAGGAATACAAAAGTGTTCATTAACTCCAGAAGGGGTATTTTAGCGGCTTGTTTATCATGAACTGGAGCAAACTCTGGAAAGTGCCTTTTGTGCATTTCACTTCTATAAACAAAGCTTGTTACCCATGTGTATTATCTCAATTTATGTGGGCATGACAAAGATGTCAAGATTTACTGTAAAGCATCCCAGGAAAAATACTGAGGCAGCATGTTAAAATTTGCTACACTGATGCCATGGTGGGCTGTTCCAGAGTGCGCAGTTGCGGGAACAGTTGCAACATGTTTACCCACCTCTGTTCAGTAACTGGTACCCACGTAGATGTGTTATTGAATGTCACCAGCTAAAGTGCATACAGACAGCGGTAAAACAACAGTAAAAAGGAACAAAATACAAGAATTACTTATCAACAGATGTGAAGCAGCATATTGGTACAGTTACTATTCATGAATTTTGAGGGGGGGACACGACTGAAATTAATTTGAGTAACCAGAACTTCAGAGAATTCTGCCAGATTGCAAACATTTAGATGTAACAAAGGAGATAAATTTGCTTTTGTATATATTTTGCTGATCAAATCTAGGCTGCTATTGTAGTTCTCTGATTTCATCTAGATGGCAGGAACATCAGATTTACACTGGAGAACTGCTTAATACCTCATTCTCCAATTTTTTAGTATTTTCTCTTTTTCACTCATATTTCAAAGATATCTGTGCAGTCTTTACATGTAAAGGTCTTACCTTATTCCTTGTCTGCTGGGTTTCACAGAAAGAATGATAAAGAACATCTCTAATTATAGCAGCTACAATGGTACTTTGAATTCTATAACTGCAACTTCCTTTGGAGAAGATGCATGTATCTGTTTTGAAAAACAAGGGAGCCTAATTTTTCCAGTTAAAAAATAGGAGATTTTTTTAAAAGAAAAAGTTAGAGTTACAAAACCTCCATTGCTAACAGCACGCAGAATCATTTTTTACTCTGTTATTTAATCTTAGTAAAGCTGACCAAGTCCACACTACAGATACTCCTTTTCCATTTTAAGCTGCAATGAAGAATATTAACCTTCATGTGTGTACTACCCAACACCACAGTAAAACATGGGAAGGCCTTGACATTTGAACTCTTTGCTTCAATATGTAAAAAACACTATGTACATTTTTGAAGCCTCGTTTCTTAAATTAGGGTGTTTGTGTTTAAAAACATTCCATTTGCTACGAAGTAAAATTGCAGATCTAAAGTTCACTTTTCATGCTGCTACCTTGGCAAAAAGGTGGTAGGAGTTTTTGTTCTTCTCTCCTGCATGTGCTTTTGGAAATCCAAATAATTTTTGTCTTTGTCATGAAAAGGTAAAGAAGCCTGCTGCAGTCTGCTTTGGTTTTAATAAAGTGTACACAGTAGCAAAGTGCATTTTTGGTTTTGTTTGTTTTGATGCTCCCTTTGATGTTGGCATATGTATATATTTAGATATACTGCACTGTTGTACAAGAATTGTTTTAGTAAATAACACTTTGTAAAAACTGTCAATTGTTTTTGGTATGAATGCAAAATATTAAAGTTGGAGTACTTAGTTCATTACGTTGCAAAGTCAATTTATAAATTCCATGGGAGAATAATAAGAAAAGGACTTCCTTTGCTGGAAGGACTTGGAGATGCAGTACTTAGCTCAAATTTTCTGATTTCAGGTGGGGTTTTTGTTGTTCTGGGTGGTTTTTTATTTTTTGGTGGGGTTTTTTTTGTATGATTCTTAGATGTAATTTAGATTATTTTTACTTTTAAAGTTTTTCATCTGTCAACTTCCCTCAGCTAAAATCCAAGTAATACGTTGTACATCTTATTTCAAGTATGCTGCATGTTCTCTTTCTTTTGGTAAGAAATACAGAATGAATATTCTAAAGGGGTGGTAAAGAACAAATGAAAACTATCTATACAGTCTAATGTATATATTTGCTTACAGATCAATGAGCAAATACTGTTGGCAGCTTGACAGTTAATTCAATTTCTGATGATAGTAACACAAAGTAGTGTAAAACTTCGTTGTTTGATCTATGTGAAATGAGTTGAAGATCAGGCTAAAGCCTAGTTCGTGAATCTACGTCACTGCTTAAAATACTGTCACAGCTGAACCTTGATAGTCTTGACAGACGTGTGCTGTGTTCTTTAAATAATGTTAAACTTTATAGGTTTCTTGCTTAAACCAATATAAGTATCTGAGATCACTGTGGGACTTTGGTAGCAGTGAGTGGCAGATTATCAGTTTGGCCTGTTCTTAGGGTATCTTCCTGAAGATGTGAGCTAAACACCTTAGGGTAAGTGATTTATGTGGACTGTGGGTTAATTCAATATGATAATTTCTGTGTTCCAAGAGAATATCAGTTCAGTTCACAGAATTAAAAGTCCTACAGATTGTGTAGAAATGAAACATGTAATGTCTTTGATTTGGAACAGGGTGGGGGAATTAATATTGAGTTTGCTTTATTGCCCCTCTCTTTTGGACAGAAAACATGTTTCTGTTGAGATGCCTTTGATGAAAATATAGTTTGAGAGTTTGTGACATAGTATTTAAAGCTTATTGTAAAGTCTGCTGCCATGAATCTGGGCAACAGGTAAAATAAGCATCAGTCTGTATTTAAGGGGATCGAACCAACTATCTTCTAACTTTTCAAACCAACTAAACTTTCAGTGAACTGGCTCATACGTAATCTCTCTTCATAGCAGTCACTTCATATTGCATTACAAAGCTGGGGACCTTTATGCATTGTCTTACTAGCATAGCTGTTTTTCAGTATCTCATGTTACTCTCTTGCAGGATGAAGACTTATCTCTCACAATATTTGTAAATTTAAATTATCTGGATTATTTTAAGTCAAGGCTGTTCTGGTTGCTACTGGTCATGATCTGTGTTTTAAGAGAGAAATGAGAAGTAAGCCATTGTGAAAGAACTTGTGGAGAAACTTCCACTATTTGAAGCTGATTTGCACTTTGTAAACTTCATATCAATGTTGGGAGTATACATGAGCAACATGCAATAATACAGAAAATCATACGGGGGGGGGGGAAGGCAAATACGTATTTCCACATGTAGACTGAGAGGAACTTTAGAGTACAGTCTCTTGAGTTGATATAAAATACACGGAATGTAGTGATTGTAGTACTTATATTTTGCTTTGACTTTGCTTAACCCTGTTAAGCATGAGTTTTGAGTCCTTATGCATGCACCTCTGATTTCTAAAATCAATGCAGGTTGGTGTTTATGCCCATGTTCCCAAGACTGGTGACATCCACTACCTCAGCAGTTGTACCTTGGACCCTCCTCGTAGAGGTGCTGAATCCATTAGGAACGTGTTGTGCGGTTGGCAAAGCCTGCCACCAGTGTGACCCTGTTCACCAGTAGGAACTCATTGGACTGGCCAGTGTCTCTGTTTACCACTTTTTGCCTATAGGAAGCACACGGATCAAGAAATGGAACCCTTCAATATATCCATGCCCGGGCCACTTAATTTTATACAGTATATTCTATAGAGGTTTTCTAAGCCTGATTTACTAACAAGCAAACAAATCTGCCCTGACTGCTACTGAAATCTCACTGGAATCTATTTCTAGCCAGTTGTGATGGCTCGCCCCTGTTGACTCATGCATCCTGAGGTGTTTGTGGATTATGCAGACACATTTACTTTCACAAGCTGTGTCAGGCTGTCCCAATTTACTGTGCTTCACAAAGGTGTGTGAACATTTAGATCCCTTGGATTTAATGTCTTTCAGACTTGTGAAAATTTTCCCAAATTAGTCTTTTTCTTTGATCCCCTGGTGACATACTCTTGGAGCTGATGCTGAAGAATTGTGGCAGAGTTCATTTAGGCAAACCGTGCAGCAAAAAACATGTGGCCTGAGGAATATAGGTAATATGTTGATTTAAATAAAAATATGGTGTTTTATGTAAGAACAAATGGAAGTCTCAGCTCAGCCGAGGACAGAGAAGTCATGGTTCTGTGGAACTGTAAGAACACGGGGTCAGTAGCAACCACCTCACTGAAATGTGCTATGGATGCATTCAAATAGGTGTTTCTCAGAGAAAGCATAGGTGTTGTCTAAAAGATTCTTGTTAGGGGTGTGTTTGTTCAGAGGGCTCCTTTCATCCTGGTGCAGCGAGGAAAACAAATAGTGAAGAAGTTTTTGCTTTAACAGAGTCCACAATCTCACTTTGTAACAAATTTCTTGCAGCTTATGCAGAATTGTGATTTATATTATCTGATTGTGTGGATAAGGGCACTCAAGTAGGATTCAGCATTAGTAATTTTTAAAACTCCTCCTGCTCACTTAACTGTGAAGTAGATAATTTTAATTCAGTAATTTATCTTAGTAGGCTTGTTCTCTCTCAAAACAGACATGCTGTCTACTCTTGAGCATTTCTTATCTTCCGGATAATCAAGGCTTCCTGTAAGTGTAGGCTGTTCCTTCCAAGGTTTCAGAGTCCAACTACTCACTTGAGGGGGCAGCTATTTGCCCTGGTTGCTCATATCAGTCCCTAATTTGACTCTTCCAAGAACTAAACTCCCTTGAATTTGTCTATCTAGAAGGCTCAAACTGACACAATATTTGTTAGAATCATAGAACCATAGAATGTCCTGAATTGGAAGGGAGCCACAAGGATTATCAAGTCCAACTCCTGTCTGTGCACAGGACAACCCCAAAATTCACACCATGTGTCTGAGGGCATTGTCCAAATGCTTCTTGAATGTCGTCAGGCGTCCCCTGTAAACCCTTCACCAGCTTTGTGAAGGGTTGGTGGACACTCTCTAGTAGCTTTGTATCCTTAACGTACTGTGGCACCCAAAACTGCTCACAGCACTCGAGGTGAGGGTGCACCAGTGCAGAGTAGAGTGGGACGGTCACCTCCCTCGACCGGCTGCAATGCAGTGCTTGATGCACCCCAGGACACGCTTGGCCCTCTTGGCTGCCAGGGCACACTGTTGGCTCATGTTCAACTTGCCGCCAACCAGAACCCCCAGATCGATCTCCGCGGGGCTCCTCTCCAGCCTCTCGTTCCCCAGTCTGTGTGTACATCCAGGGTTGCTGTGCCTCAGGTGCAAAATCCAGCACTTGCCCTTGTTAAGTTAATCATGGTTGGTGATTGCCCAGCTCTCTAATTTGCCTAGATCTCTCTGCAGGGCCTCTCTGCCCTTGAGAGTGTCAACAGCTCCTCCCAATTTTGTGTCACCAGCAAACTTAATTAGTATTCCTTCCAGTCCTGCATCCAAGTAATTTATGAAGACATTAAAGAGTACTGGCCCTAAGATGGATTCCTGCGGAACCCCGCTACTGACTGGCCACCAGCCCGATGTAACCTCATTTACTACAACCCTTTGAGCCTGACCCATCAGCCACTTGCTCACCCATTGTATTACATGTGTATCCAGCTGTGTGCTGGACATTTTGCCCAGGAGGATACTGTGAGAGACAGTATTGAAAGCTTTACTGAAATCCAAAAAGATCACATCGACTGGCTTCCCTTGGCCACCTAGGTTGGTAAACTTGTCATAGAAAGAAATTAAATCTGTTAAGCGGGACTTTCCCCTTGTGAACCCGTGCTGGCTGGGACCAATGACTGTGTTGTCTTTCAGGTGTTTTTTGAGTAACTCCCAGAATAATCTTCTCCATCATTTTGTGAGGCAGGCACAGAAGTGAGACTGACAGGCCTGTAGTTACCAAGGTCATCCCTGTTGCCCTTCTTGAAGATTGGGACAATGTTTGCCAGCTTCCAGTCAACCGGGACCTCTCCAGATTCCCAAGAGCACCGAAAAATAACTGAGAGACGTCTCGCTATGTTGCTCAGGTTTCTTTATCCAGGACAGATAGCAGGTAGCAAGCAATTAATTGCATATCTGTAAACAGCACTGAGCTGAGCAGTATTCAGTGGGATCCTGTAGTTCAGCAGCAGCAATGCAAAGAATCCAAATCCCAGCTCTCCTTTGTATATATTCAATCAGTTCCATATACTATGTGTGTTCCCTAATGGTTATCTTCTTTCATATGCTTTCTCATATTTGATCATTATAGTAAGCAAGCCCACAAATACTAAAGGTTAGTAAATCATAAATTGAATTAATTTTATATACAAATGTATGTATTTCAATATTTGGCTATTTCCACTCTGGAGATTGCCCTTCCACAAAAATACACGTGTCTTGTGGAGCCTTTAAGTTGTTTTCTGAAATGCAGACAGTCCTGCTGTTTAATCTCTGAAGTACTATCTCTTTCCCTCATCAGTGCTTCAGTCACACAACTGCTGTAATTGGGCTTGTATTTAAGTCTGTCATGTCGCTTTGACCTACAGTGTATTCTTCACATAGCACCTTGCCATTAACTTTCGATTATCATTTTTTGATTCGCTTGATTTTTTGTTCATCAGTGGGACAGTTTCACAAGGGAATTGGGCAGATTTTAACCCAGTAAAAGAGCACCTCTGTTCTTGGGAACCAAAGTTTAGTTCCAAATGGTTTAATGATACAAGCTGATAGCTGCAACCTATTTGCTATTTTTATCCATTACAGCAGTCAGAAAGATAATTAATTTAGTAGGTACGGCAAGTCCATCATAAACTTTTGAGTGGTTCACCATACATTGTGTGTTGCTTTTAAGAATTTGATTATGCTTATACAATCCTAGAGATGATTTCAGCTTTCATTCCAACTAGACCATGCACTTAACAACATTTGCAGTTCTTGTTTGTCTCTGCTAGAGTCTTTGTACATTCTTTGAACTCTAGTTTGTCACTAAGGACTTCATATGATGGATGGATGGATGGGGAGGAATGTAGAAGAAAGTTGATTGTTAATAGCGTAAGAGCAGTTTATTCCAACCCTGCACTTATCAAAGTTTGTGTTTAGATTTTTCAGGTGTTAATTTATCTCTTCCAAAGTGAAAGCATGTCCTTCAAGAGCATAGCTTGTTTCTGCAACTTCCTGAAAAAAAGTTTCTAAATCTGTGACAAATAGGGATGTACTTCCAGAACACCATGGTATGCTTTGAAAACAAGGTATTTTCTTTATTCTACAGTGAATTAATGTGACCACACAAATTCAAAGTAGTTAGAAATGATAACTTTTTAAACATTACTGAATGGCTGCAATTTTTACCACACAGGTAGATGAGGACTCTAAGCCTTTCCAAGAACAAGTCAGTCAGTCAGTGCTGCTGGGACTATTCTTTTTGACATGGCCTGGCCTCATCTTTGGAAAATAAACTGCTAGAAGAATATTCTGTTATGGAACAGTTCTAAAGATAACAACCAAAATCTTATAATCAGCTCTTCATTTCTTTCTCAAACTGTACTCAGGAGGAGGCTATTCTAATTATTTTAATTGTACCATTTAGGTAGAGCAAATACAATAGATTTAAGCATTTAAAAGTAAATGCTTTCCTTGGGAAGTTGTTGTTTTTAAAGTGTTGTACTGTGCCGAACACAATATTCTGACGGAAATGTCTGTCTGCCTAATTAGGCAACCCTATTAAGAAGTAGAATTTATAATTGACCTTGTAAGAGTTTCCACTTAAGCATAGTCCAGTAGGTTTCTGTGTTTTTATCATGGTATTTGTGTTATTAATCTTTTCCCTCTACATATTTTTCTATTATTATTTTGGGTATTTTTAATGATTTTTTAAATGGAGTTTATATAAAGGCAACTCCCAGATAAGAGAATCACATTCATAAAATATGGAGTCAGCAATGGGTCCAAGTGCAGCACATTTTTAATCATGTTGGGAGTGCCCATCCTGGTCTTGAAAATACTCTATTTAACAAGTGTCTTTGACCAACATTATTTTTTTTTAATTTATTTTAGTATTAGGTGGAAAAAGTGAGTCTTTTCTCTCTCCCATTTTGTATTGGCTCTTTTTCAAACAAATCAATAACTATTGCACGCAAAACCATAATGATCTTGACATTTTTCTCCTATTTTCTGTCCTACCTCCTACTCCTTCCTGTGTTTGCACTTTCCTTTAATTTTTATCTTAACAAACCTCAACTTTACTGGTCTCAATTCCCAGCAAGTCTTTCAGGCTGCAGCTAGTTGTGTGATGCACAGCTCTCCTCAGTTCTTGGAAATAACGGTTCACTATTGAAGATTTGCTGCAAAATCCTCCTGTGGTTTGCCAGGAATCTTGTTGCCACCACTGCAGTTTATGGTCACTTGATTTGTTTCTGGCTGTTTTCTTTACTAAGTTTGATTTTTAGAGATTTAGAGAATTGTCTTGCTTAAACAGTTTTGAGCATGTGCTAAATCAGAGCATGTCCTGACAGTGATAATGTTCCCATTATCTATTGGAATTTTGTATAATAATGTCAATTTATCCTCTTATAGCCTCTTGACTTACCTATATAATGCTGGTGTTGACTATATTCAGCTTATGAACTTGGAACTCCTTCCTCCTTTTTTTCTGGAAGACATTTGAGTCAGATTTAACCAAATAAGTAACAGCTCTGATCAGAACTACTTTCAGTTCATGTTTTTGATAAAAAGCAGATAAGCACCATACATTCCCTGGATGTGTTCCAAGAAATCCGGGTCCAAACACCTGTGCTCATGGGGACCTCTATATCCTGGGATACTGGTATGCAAAGGGATAACAGCAGAGGTATGACTCCACATCAGTATTTTGATAGCGTGTTCCAGACTGAATGCAGCACTGCACGCTTGCTCATCCTAAACAAAGGACTGGAAAGTCTTAGATGCTGGAAGGTGGATGCTTGTGGAGTTAATTTTCTGAATCCTTACTAATAGCAAACCTCTTACTATTATAGTTGCAATACAGTTTCACATATAGGCAGCAGCCAGGAAAAATACTGTTGACCTCCTACATATGCAATTTTATTTTTTGAAGGTTCCACTGCCCTATTAAGGAATATGACCTTCTGGTTCATTACCACCAGACTGGCTTTTGTCAGCAGCTCTACTGCATGTTCCACAACAGTAAATCCTGTAGGCTTAAGAATCTTTCTTATAAAGAGTCTGCAAAAAATCTCTCTTTCATGATTCCCTCCTAAGACCTGGGATTCTACAGGACAGCTGTAGCACTGTCTACGTATTCATGGAGTATTTAAGACTACCTTGTGCACTGAGTTTACTGGAATATCAAGATCGCTTGTTTTTTCTATTTCCATTGGGGGCACAAAGTTTTAAATTGTCCCTTGGGGGGAAAAAAAATGACTTGGCCACTGAGGTACAATAGACTTGGATTAATTTATTTTAAGAATAAAAATCAGTCCTCCATAAGATCAGTGTCAGCACTGCAAACCTAAAGAGTTTGTGTTTCATTTGAGAAGGTTGGTAAGGGAGGATCTTTAGCTTTTTTGATGGGGGGATGCTGTATTCAGGTATTGATAAAGACGTCATTTGTAGCATATGCTTTGCATGGATAGTAATGTTTGCTTGAATGATTCTTTGATCTTTCATTGATTGTGACTCCCAGTGCAAAACTGTAAAGGATTTTGTACCATAAAATGGATCTTGACTGCAGATCTAGCCTGTCATAATTACCCAGAAATGTTCATTTTGTCTGAATTCCTCAGCTAAATCAGACTTGTTATCCATAGCTCATTATGGGTATTTGGACTATTTTATTTTTTATTTTGAATACTTGTTTGCCTCACAGAACAGAAGGGGCAGCTGTTGAAGGTATCTGTGGTAAAACATGGAATATACTAGTCAGTCTTTTTGGATAATGTTGTACTTTTAAACAGCAATGACAAGCAAGAGACCATGATGAAATGGATTTAATCTCTTCTCTTAGAACTTCACCGCCAAATTTGTCAGGCATCAGCTTCCCTCCAGTCAGGTATGACATGTGGGGTAGGATCTCAAGGACTTAAGAGTGGTGGAGAGAATGAAGGAAAAAAGCAAATTAGCACTTGAGATGGATGATGCAATCAGGAGAGACAAAGAGGGAAGAAGACTTTGTGCAAAGAAATGAATATTTATTATTAAAGCTTTGTTTCTAGAAGGACATGCATGTTTTGTATAGAGTGGATTAATCCATAGAATCCCTCAGTTGTCTGCAAACCAAGCAGTATTTTAAGTCTGTATAAAAAGTAACCTCTTTGTGTTATAAAGATGTGAAGTAAGCCAGGGCTGTGAGTGAATTCAGAATTATGGCATGTTCTGTAATGTCAAGAGACTTACAGAAGTTTCCTGCTTTGGGTGCAGTAGTTCAGTACCTCACCTAGGAGAATTATTGAAATGAACAATAATTAAGGATATATAGGCAAGTCTTTTTGGACAGTATTACAACTCCAATGGCACACGATGTCCTGAGCACTTCAGTGTTCATCTTCAATTGCTTACATTTGCACTGACTATCTTGTAGGGAAAATCAGGTTTTATGTTTTATGAAGCACTCCTCATAGGTAAGCTTGGGAAGTGTGGATTAGATGAGACAACAGTGAGGTGGATTCAGAACTGGCTGAACAACAGAGCTCAGAGGGTCGTGATCAATGGGGCAGAGTCTGGCTGGAGGCCTGTAACTAGCGGTGTTCCCCAGGGGTCTGTGCGGGGTCCAGTCCTGTTCAGTATATTCATCAATGACCTGGACGAAGGGACAGAGTGTACCCTCAGCAAGTTTGCTGATGACACAAAATGGGGAGGAGAGGCTGATAAACCAGAAGGCTGTGCTGCCATTCAGCGAGACCTGGACAGGCTGGAGAGCTGGGCCGAGGGGAACCTCATGAAATTCAACACAAGCAAGTGTAAGGTCCTGCACCTGGGGAGGAACAACCCCATGCACCAGTACAGGTTGGGGGCTGACCTGCTGGAAAGCAGCTCTGCTGAGAAGGACCTGGGCATGCTGGTGGACAGCAAGTTGACCATGAGCCAACAATGTGCCCCTGTGGCCAAGACGGCCAACGGTGTCCTGGGGTGCATTAAAAGGAGTGTGGCCAGCAGGTCGAGGGAGGTTATCCTCCCCCTCTACTCCGCCCCAGTGAGGCCACATCTGGAGTATTGTGTTCAGTTCTGGGCTCCCCAGTTCAAGAAAGACAGGGGACTACTGGAGAGAGTCCAGCGGAGAGCTATGAAGATGATCAGGGGACTGGAACATCTCCCTTATGAGGAAAGGCTGAGAGACCTGGGTTTGTTTAGCCAGGAAAAGAGAAGACTGAGGGGGGATCTTATCAATGCTTATAAGTATCTAAAGGGTGGGTGTCAAGAGGATGGGGCCGGACTCTTTTCAGTGGTGCCCAACGACAGGACAAGGGGCAATGGGCACAAATTGGAACACAGGAAGTTCCACCTCAACATGAGAAAAAACTTCTTTACAGTGAGGGTGACAGAGCACTGGAACAGGCTGCTCAGAGAGGTTGTGGAGTCTCCTTCTCTGCAAACATTCAAAACCCACCTGGATGTGGTCCCGTGCCCCCTGCTCTAGGTGTGCCTGCTCAAGCAGAGCGGTTGGACGAGATGATCTCCAGAGGTCCCTTCCAACCCCTACCAGTCTGTGATTCTGTGATTCAGCTTTCTTTCCCCCTATACCTATGTTTGCTGCTCACCACTTGGCTCTCAGCTTTAAGAACATAAAGGAAGCATGGGATATGTGTATATGGAGCATGGTTTACTATATCCTGCCTTGCTGCCTGTGTGACATTTGCTGATTTGGTTTCCTGTAAAAACTGATACATCAGCTCACTTCTGGTCATAGATAACAGGCAGGAAGAGCTGCCAGGACTCCCAAGAAGAATAGCCCATATAAATCCTCCATGTGGCACAGAGCTGAAGTGAGTATTTTTATTCTAGGAAGAAAAAGCAAATGGCATGTTTTGATACCGCAGAAGGAAGCTGTTCTCAGAAAATACAGATATTTTAAGTTGTTCATGATTTCAAAGCCATTGCTCTACAGAATGCCTAGATAAGATGACAATGTCAGCATGAAATGAAGTAAGAGAGAAACGAAGTTGTGTCGTTGCTGTCTTGATTGCTTGGCAGGCTGCCATAATGGGTCTGCCTGAGCAGTTACACACTGTACTGGCTGAAATAACAAATGGCACGGTTGCTGTTGTACCTTCAGAAACAGACTGTGAGGATCTCTTGTACTGAGCTGAATGCTGCAGATATCTAATTTCTGGGACTGCTAGTAGAGGTAATCTAATTTGGGTTTAAATGCAGATAGCACAGCCAACTATTAGTCAATGAAAAATCTAAGATTTATGTACAGACTCTCACAGTACTTGAAATGACAAAATTGCTTGAAATATTAAGAAGTTTCTTTTTGAAACCTCTAGGCTTGAACATCTTCTGTGAAATGGTGGAGGAGACAAATTATAGAAAAGACATTGGTCTTGACAAAAAGTCTCCAAAAAAAGGAAAAAACCTACCCTATCATAAAACTATTCTTAATCTATCAGAGTAATTGTTTCCATTTTGATTTTTTTTCTGGTCTAACTGCTATTTCATCATTTTGAGGCTTCACATTTAGGATTAAACTAACAGCTAGGTTTCACATTTTCAAAGTCATTTCGATGCTGAAATTCCACTGAAATGGGGCATCAAAATAATCCAGACACATCAGTGGCCAACCTCTTGCTTCTAGCCAAGGCACCAGGAAAGGCAAAATAAAGGCAAATAAGTAATCCCAAACCTTGCGTGGTTTGGAACTATTATGCCTTTCCTCTAGGTACTTTTTTTTTTTTTTTTTTTTTTTTTTTTTTTTACTTACATAAGAAATGTCTTGTCAATCTATGGAAATACCTACAAAAGTTGGAGGCCAGGTCACCCATAAACAATCTGTGTATGAAAACTGGAGGTGAAGGCTCTTCTGGCCCTGTTTGGCCTGGGAGAAGGTGCAGAATTTTTTTGTAGGAGAGAAAAGGAGAGTATATGAAGCTCCTCAGTCCTACAGTGCTGTTGATGTACACGTGTGAGGGCTGACTCCCACTGCTGGTGCCAAAAAGGAGATAGTAGTCATAGGAAATAGTATGGTACACTGAGGTGTTTTGCAGAGCAGGATATTTTTCAGCTAGGGCCCAGAGTGGGTGCTGTTGCCTAGCATTTTGGTCTTTTACGTGGTTTTTCAGAACCATGTTTGAATTTGGCTCCCTGCTGTTCTGAAAAAAGCTTTCATAATTGTACTTTACTGCTTACTCTGCAAACAAGTTTTATCATGACGATCATTACAATCTCACCTACAAGTGGTCATCATCTTACAAGTATTGATTTGCCTACACAGTACACCATGTCAGCATGCCTTAAACCGGTGAAATGTGGCATGCAGTGAGTGCGCCGCGCGCCACGAACACACAGAAAACTGGTAGCTGAGGTTAAATTCTAGGAGCAATGGATTCTAGTCCTGATTGCACATCATGAGTGCTGTTTCCCTGGACTCAAAATCTCTTGGCACAGCTCCCAGGAATCTGGACTGCTTCCCTGTCAGATTTTACAAAAGCAATATTCATAAATATTCTCAAGGAAATGCCTGTTGAGTCTGTTACAGTGGTACCAGACATTTCACTTAAATCTCAACATTTTAATAGTTCTTTTAATGGAAAACCAATTGGTCAAGTATCAGTGAAACTGGCCATTTTCCTCGTGTATAACAGGTACAGGTTGACTTTGAGGCAGTGTGAGATTTTCTGACTGCTTGTAACGCTTCCCAATAGGAGAGAAAAAGGTGATTCAGTCTCTCTGCTTTTTCATGCCAGGGCATTTCTGCTGAAAATGCTACCCAGTGAAGAGCTGAAGTGATGCTTCTGGCCTGAGTCAATCATTTCACTAGCGGTTCACTGAGCAGTTTTCAGATGGCAGGTTCTTTGGGGCAGTGTAGTGCTGTTCATGTGTTTAACATTTCTTAATAATTTAGAGTCTTGCCAAACTTCTCAAAATTCAAGGCAAGGCTCTTGAATTTCCCAGAAATGATGATTTACAGACTTAGACTCACCCCTCATATGTTAACAAAACTTTGTAAGAGGAGAGCAGTTTAAACTTCTGCCTTCTCTTTATCTTTCTCCCACAAAGGCCTAGCAGAGGAGACACTGCATTGAGAGAAGGTGGTAAGGTATTTATCTCTTGGAGCAGAGGAAAAAGTGAGAAAGCTCATTACTGCAACTCCAGTACCCTCCTGAGATCCACGCAAGGATTAAGTCCCAAGGTGTCTTTTATACTGGTCCCAGCCTCCTGCTTCAGTATGTGCCTTCTCACAGCAGCACTCAGCATCATTGCAGCCCCTCCTCACCCCCTGGCAGGTCTGCTCGCTCCATCAGAGCTACTCCTACGCACCAGGTAGTACCAGCCTCCCTCTCTCTACCCCTGTCTCACAGGTCATCCTCCTTCACGCATACCTATTCAGACCACAATCTACAAAATTGTTACACGGCTTTTATTTAATTTAAAATACGCTGGAGGGTAGAATAGCTTAGAGACTGTCTCAGCCACTTTTTGGCTCATAAATTTCACTGTATTCAATACTCTATATACACATCACTATATTTGCTCCTCTAGTAAGTCAAGGGAGGTAGTAACTCATTTTAAGAGTAAGTAAGTGAGGGCAGGAATAAAGTGAAACACAGGATCACTGTTAGGTACTTAGGACTGGCTTTATGGAGAACTGCGTGTTCATCAGGACTGGCGATGTTCCTGGGTGACACTGCAGCGACAGGACACGTGCTGTGCAGATCTGAAATCCACTGTGGAAGGCATCTGTCACCGTACATGTGCCCAGATCTAATGCACCCGGTTGTGGTCTAACGAGTCATCCCATCTTGTGAATCCAGAATAACAGTCACTTTTCAGGCAAACTTGGTGCACTGCATCTGAATGCATATACAGTTTTGGACTTATCAAAATGACATTATTTGGTGACTAAACAATGTCAAATAAAAACATTATTATCAATCTCCGTCATTCTCAGGAGAGACAAACCTAGCAAATTTATGAACAAAACACAGGGTGAGCTGTAGGGGCGCAGAGGGCCATCTCACGGTTCTGGTGCTGGTCTAAAGGGAAGTCGCTGGGAGGGATGCTCGGCCTGTTCTGGCACAGGCAGAACTGAGGCGTGGAAATTTTATTCTGTTCTGCAGGTAATATTACGAAAAGAAAACTTTTGTTCTGAAATTAGAATGAAATGTAACAAAGTTCTGCGAAATTAAATTTTTTCCCTACTGTATTGAAAATGTAATAATATGTACTCAGTGACTGTTTAGTTTAAATAATATTTCATAATATTTCAGTTTTACTGAGTTCATTTTCTGATGAAAAAAGATTTTAAATTCTGCAAAAATGGTGAAAAAATTCCAGACAGCACAGGCTTAAGTTCACTGAATAAGGCAGGAGGTTTGAACATTAAATCATAGATGTAATTGCAATTCTGAATGCCTTTAGTGAAATCAGGTATATTTCTTTCCAAAAAATCTAACATTCTGCCCATGGATAAACCCTATACTATGGGTAACAGTTCATAAACATGAAATTAGCATATATTTAAACTTCTGTAACAATAATCTGACTAATATTAGGGATTTTATCTTTTTTTAAAATGCCTTTTTTTACTCATATTTTTGTTAATTTCATAGTTCTTTTGGAAATTGCACTGAAACCTGTTTTCTTTTTTCAAATAAAACTCCTCAGTCACATGTGTGCTCTACTTTGCTACTGTAACCATCATGCAATGTTGCTCAACTACTACCCAACAGAATAGTTACCAGAAGAATGATTTGAAGATTTCTCAGGTATCTTTTTAATACTTATAGGAATGCCATAGTATTCCTATTCCAGTTAGACAGGACCAAATCTGTGGCTAAGGAGTGTGGCCTATTATTTCATCCAAAATTAGATTATTTAAAGTAAAGTTAAAACAGACAAAGAAACCCCAGAATAACCCTCTGTTCTGCAAACAAGGCCAAACCAGACCCTCTACCCAATAGTTACCTATCGATCCCATAACCTGCGCAGAAGTTTCTTCTTCAGTACTAACTCCTACTGATTTATTTCTGTCCTAAAGGAAGATAGTTCTTGAAGGACCTCTGACAGCTCATGTCTATGGTTATATTTTGAGTTGATAGTGACAATGGATATGAAGACTGTTGTTTTTGAATTAAACTGGATTTTTTTTTGTGCTGGTACCATGATATGGCAAATAGAAAGGACTGACAAACCCGCTCTGTACCGTTTATCCTTTCAGCTTTCTCTATCATGTCTCAACTTTTGCCTTTCATTTCTAAAAAAACCTATTTCCTGGTAAGAAAATATCTTCATCTTTCATTAAACACTGTTTCATCTGTGAACTGCCACATTTCTGCTGTGTTTCTTTTTAACCATGACAGATAACTAGAACTGAGTGTACAGCTCAGAGGTAGCAACTGTTATCAGTATGTTATGGCATTACATTAATTTCAAGGTATGCTCTGTTTGACTTCCACTGAGTTCCAAATTTTGCTGACCTTTGACTCTGCAATAATATCCACATAGTTGGATATTATTA
Organism: Sula dactylatra; assembly: GCA_013389905.1. Taxonomy (NCBI): domain Eukaryota; kingdom Metazoa; phylum Chordata; class Aves; order Suliformes; family Sulidae; genus Sula; species Sula dactylatra. Next base: position 46,515 of record WEKW01028470.1, on the reverse strand, counting down.
TGCATGAAGAAAACTTAGAGACCACTGGTGTACTTGTAAAGACAAGAAGGGGATTAAAGATGTGTGTTCATTTTGTTAATTGAGAATTAGCCTTATTAGACTAGAATTACGGCACCTAGATAAATGAGAAAAAGCACTCCAGAGCTTTATAATTCAGAGTCAGAGCAGCTAACAGCACCATGGGTCCCACTGCTTTGGTAGTGTACAGCTCTTTGCCATGCAGTGCACTGTAATTAAAATTCCCACAGTTATCACTTAAGAGTGCTTTATTATTACAGAATGGGAGAGAAAACTGAATAGACTGTGAAGAGCAACCAACGCTTACTACAGTGGCATTCCCTTTCTGCCTCCTGGTTGGAGGAGGTTTGTAGCATGGATTTCATGTTTGCAAGCAATTCTCTTCTGGGAGTGAACTAAGGTACTTTACCTCCCAAATAAGTGGCGAGCTATTTTCTTCCTGTACAACAGATACCTGCCATACCTTGAAGGCAGATGATAGAGGAAGGAAGATAATCCCATCTGTTTTATACTAGACAACTGAAAGTTAAAAAAGGTAATTAAAAGGTTGTTTTTTTTTTAAAAAGAAAATCATGTAGGGCTTCACAATAAAGGCTTGAGGTGTTGCCTTGAGAAAAACAAAATGGTTATTCAGGTTTAATATTTATCCGGTTGCTCTGCTTAGCACCATGAGGTATGTATCCTGTTCAGGAATGCAGGTCCAGGCTCAAGTTAGGTAAGACTGGACATCTGAGGTGTTCACAGAAGGGTATGAGATCCAGATTGCTTCTCTCCCTCTCCACTGACAGCAAAGGGAGATTAGGATGATTGTACTGCTGTCTTAGGAGTTGCATAGGTGGGCTTAACACATTTGGGTATTTAGAGGAGATTTTTTGTGTGGGATTTAAAGTAAATACAAAACAATGAATTTCTTTTTGGCAGTGCTTTACTTTTTTTTTTTTTTCCTCACCAGTGGTCAAAATTTCTTGTTGAGATAATGGTATTGTAAAACCAGCGCTGAATTGGATCCTACTTATGCACTCTTTTGTTCACTGTTCCTGTTAGCTGTCTCATTTCTACGTGCTTGCAGAAGTCAACAGGATGAGCTTAAGCCTTGCAAAGCAAGAGATAAGATGAAAAAGTGCTGAAAGTTTTCACAGCCCTTCTTTCTACTAGCTCCTATATGGTACCTGATTCAGCCTTAGCTACATTTCAAATCAGCTCTGGTGACTGTTGGTCAACATCCATAGGTTTGTGTCTTGGCTTTTTTAGTTCATATGCAACAGTGCTATAATTTTTCTTCAACTTGATAGTTAGATTTAGTTTGTCATCAAAAATTCTTAGAGAAAATTCAAGATTTCTGTCCATTTTCTGTGATTTTTCCTCTTAGCTTTTAACTCCTTTTGACCCCTGAAAGATTCTGGTTTAAATAAAGCTAAATTTTCTGACTCCTATATACTAATTAGAATGTATAGAATAGTAAAGTTCTTGAAATGATCTTCACAAACAATGTTTTAGTCTGTGTCTGTTGTGGTTTAACCCCAGCCAGCAGCTAAGCCCCTCTAAGGGGTAAGCAGCTGCTCGCTAACTCCCCTGCAGTGGAATGGGGGAGAGAGTCAGAAGGGTAAAAGTGAGAAAACTCCTGGGTTGAGATAAAGACAGTTTAATAGGTAATGCAAAAAGCTGTGTGCACAAGCAAAGCAAAACATGGAATTCATTCATTGCTTCCCATCGGCAGGCAGGTGTTCAGCTACTTCCCAAGGAAAGCAGGGCCTTGGGAAGACAGATGCTGTAACTCTGAATGTCCCCCCTTCCTCCTCCTCCTTTCCCCAGCTTTCATTGCTGAGCATGACATCATACAGTGTGGAATATCCCTTTGGTCAGTTGGGGTCAGCTGTCCCCCTCCCAGCTTCTTGCTCACACCCAGCCTACTTGCTGACGGGGCAGCGTGAGAAGCAGAAAAGACCTTGTTGCTGTGCAAGCACTGCTCAGCAATAATTAAAATACTCCTGTGTTATCAACACTGTTTTGGTCACAAATCCAAAACATAGCACCATCTGATCTGCTGTGAAGAAAATTAACCCCATCCCAGCCAAAACCAGTGAAGTGTTGATCTTTAATTAGCCCTTTACAACAATACAATCTTCTAGAAAGCTAACTCTCCAAAGTCATTCAATAGTGTGAGAATGTTGTTTAAATACTCTAGGATGACTAATGGAACACTGAAATATTTATAGGCTTCCATTATGGGTAACCAGTTGTAGCATCAAAAAACCTCACTCGGTTGCATATAAAGTACCTTACTGTTCACAGAATAAGTGCACAATGCTATATCAGGAGAGAAAGCATTTATAACTTGATATCTCACAAGCAAGTTGTGATGTCAAGCATTTGATTAAAAACACTGAGAGGAATTAAGCTAGGGAGAGGTCATTAGCATCTTCCACTGGAGAACTTCCAAACATCAGTGCCTTAATGCTGGAAGGCTTCATGATGCCCGTGGAAGAAATCGTTCAATACAAAAATCTCTGGTATCTTTGGATTCTGTTTAAACTAGGTGGATTTTCTTGGTGGGTGGATGGAAAGTGGCCCAGTTTATGGCTACATTCCTCCCTGTCCCTAAGAAGAATATCTTTACTTTCCAGGCTATTCTCTGAAATGTGTATAACTTACAAAGTTTCTGGTTTTGAGATAAAAAATTTTGTATATGCTAAAATGGTGGCTTGTCTAAGGAGAATTCTTTTCATTAAAAGAAAGTAAGTCTCAGCTGTGTTCACCAAGTAGCCCCTAACATAATATGCTAATTTTAAGATGTGAACACCTTATAACTAAGGACCCCTTATCTGTATTTTATATGAAACTGTCCCCACTCCACAATTCAATATCTAGTTGTATTTCTGAAACATGACATAATAGAATAACATGGAGAAATCAAATTAGAACTGATAAAAGGCACTTGACAGGATCTATGTAGGCACACTGGGTGTTCTACAGCCATGGATCTTCTCTCCTTTGCCACTTGAGACTCCTCTATGATGACAGAAAGCAGAAATCTTCTAGAATTTCTTTACTTCACCTGAGCATCTGAAAACTTTGGGCTGTATTTACTGTGGCTTTTAAGTATGCACGTGACAGTCATTTGTAGCTGTAAGCAACCAGAAATGCAAGGGCGTAGACATCTCTCTTTATTTTCATACTGTAGGTCAAGCATAAACTGAGCTTGAAATGTTAGAAATCATGAGAGTATACATACCTTCCCAATAGCCACGTATACTTATGAAACAATTAAAGCATATGCAAGGAGCAATGACGTTCTTGCTTTGCAGTAAAGGCAGAATGTCGGAATTTTTAACGTTTTTTTTAAAATTTAAAGCACAGATAGAAGATTGCATAGGTTGAATTTAAAGTAAATATTGTACATGATATTAATGGTATCCTCAAGGGACTTTTACTAGGTAAAGTTTCTCTGGTGACAGATATTAAAGCTTTGATTGTTCTCCTTCCTAAAACATTTTATTATATTTTGTTTTTAGAAATGGAGAACCTCAGAATAGATTTTCGAATAACTTTTCAGAGGAATCGGATTTGCACAAAAAGGAAATATTAACTTTGCCAATTCCTTTTTTTTTTCCCTGCTCCATGTCTTGTTTATATAGCTTCTTAATACAGTATAGGTATTGTGATAATAGTAAGTATACAAATGATGCGCATTTTGTTCTTGAGCATGTGTTTGCTATATATGACCATGCAAACATTAGAAATGTATAGAAAACTACTGAATGCCATCTGAGAGATATAGGTTCCCACAAGAAACATCAAAAAACATCTTGGATGCAAATGTGAAAGAACAGATTAGAATCCAATTGTTTTGCTTCAACACAAACAAAATAGTGTATTATGTTTCAGGTCTGGATATGATTTCATTTAGACTGAACTTTCCATCTTCCTGTTGACTATCAAAGTCAAGGGCCACTGTGACTTCAGGATTTCAGGGTATTTTGCTAGGGAGAGTCACCAGTTGCAAGTACTGAATGTGCCAGAACCAGAGGGGGTCCGACCTGTTTCAAAGGAATTTAGGCCTTTCTGTTCCAAATGTAAATGGCAGCTGGCTTGCTACCCACGGAGAGGGATGAAAACATATGTCTATCTAGGGCATGTATCCTGTCATTAGTCATTTAGCAGATTGGACTTCTGGTAACTATTTGCCTACAAATCACTATAGCCTGAGACTTTGCTGAATCCTTTTGTCTCGAGAGAGAAAATCTTTCCCTTGGACTATATCAGATCAGAATATATGATTCATGTATTTGCGTGTTGACTCCCAAAAAGCAAGCCAGATCCAGCCATAATTGTTGAGGAGTATGCTGCAGATGAGACATGGAGGCTATGTGAATAAGCTCATTGAGACCTGTGCTGCTCTAGACAGGGTATATATATATATACACACCACACACCACACTCAAAATGGTTTTGAAGTGGCAGTATCTCTAGTGTGTGCAAGGGACAATGAGAAAAAAGCAGTTTTCAGATCAGGAAGGGAGCTAATTTGGAGAGAACCAAGTCCCAAGAAAGGCTAGAATACTTGTCTTGGAAATAGGTCTTCTAATGTCTCATTTTGGTTGGAAGGGTCCTCTGTAAGTCATCTAGTATGGACGCCCTTCCCAAGCAGGGCTAACTTGAAATTTAGATCGGGTTGCTCAGCTCCTTGTCTGGTTCAGTTTTGAGAATCTCCAAGAATGGTCTAATACAGGTCCCTGTGTCACTTCAGAGTATAGCTCATTCCTGGTACAGCCACTGACTGCACACATATGCACTTCAGTTATGTGCAACCCCCTTTGCTATTTGAATCATCTGGGTTTAATCAAAAGACTTTTGTGGCAATAGTACTTACTTACATTGAGACTGAACTTCACACAGTGTCTCCCTTCTCTGTTCATCTTGGGCCAAAAGAATACCACAAATTCCCAAACTTTCAGTGATGGTCTTATAAATAACAGTATTTTGTTGGGGCAGCAGCATTATTCTCCATCTTCTGACTTGTCCTTTCTAGCACTAGATGCTTTCCTGGGCTTCCAGGTGTTGCTAACTGCTAGTAAAATAAATATGTAAACAAATATTAAGGTGACTTAGGAAAATATTTTTTCTTCCACCTCTAAAAACACTTTTCATACATGCTTTGAATGCCTTAATCTTTTGAAGGCAGTAGTGCTAGAATATAGAGGAATTCTTCATTTCTGAATTGTACTATGATTATTTGAGATAGCTATAATCTGCTCAGTGCAAGCACTCAGATCTTTTAGTCGTTCAGCAGAAAGGCCATTGCAAATAGTTAGTGAATAATAAATATCTGCCATATACTGCAGCAAAAGATGAAGTTTCCCAGATGAGAATTCATCAACATAACGTTACAGAACATTGCCAATTATGGCTGAAATACTTCCCACCTCCTGTACCCGGGCCAGGTTGTGCCTGACCTTTACGTGGGTCCACAGATGTCAAGAGAAATTATGAAGCACTTCCTCTTCACTCCCTGCACGTAGTCCACAGGAGGGCCCAGGACAGGGGAAGTGCCTGGCTGGAATCCCTTCCGATGTTAACGGGAGTTTTATCATTAACTTCAAATGAGCTTGGACTTCATTGTTTCTTCTCCTTTAATAATATTGTCAAAGTACCTTCTCACGCTGCCTGGTCTCCTTCCATACTAATCTCCCATTGGTATTTCTCTGGACATGCACAACTTTTCCACCCAGACCTTCCAGCAAGGTGGCTTTCGAAGATTTTCGATACTTACCAGAGATTTCCAAGTGCGTGACAGTACAGGGAGAGCTGCTGTACAACCTGCTTCGCACATGGTAGGTTTGATGCTTCTCAGATTTGCATATGCTGCATCACACAGCTCAGTAAGCTTGATATGTTACAAAAGTCTCTATGTGTAAAACAGCAGTAAGACTTGTTTTCCATCCATTTCAGACCCTTCAGACCATATATTGATGATGGCTTCTAAGGAATAACACGCTGCTCCCCACACAAAAGCACACAGGGAAATCTCCTACCCAGCAGAGCAAGAAGCCATAAAAACCTCAAGGCAGATTGCGCTCTGAAGGCACCTTTTCAGAAAGATTATTTAATTCCACATAGGTGCTTCAGCTTATGAAAACCCAGCTAGCAAGGAAGGTTTTGTTTTTCCTCACATTCTGGTTCATGAGCAAGATTTGAATCCTGTTAACAGCAGATACAGCCACCTCAGTCAGAAGAATAAATAAACAAACAAACAAACAAACACAACGGTTACATTTAATTTATTGGAGCTCAGAAAAATGCCTCCTTCGAGTTTTTAAGCCCGTGTGCCCCCGCCGGGTCCCCCCCCTCCCCGCGTTCCGCTCCCCGGCGGCTGCCGGAGCGACCTGCTCCCGCGTGGGGAGGAGAGGTGGGGGGCGGGGGGCAACCCAAATCCCGGGTTCCCAAAAGTAGGTCTCTGCTACTTCTGCAGACCTCGCTCTCGGGAGAAACCCCGTCATGGGAGCGGGGGTTTTGTTTGAACTTGGGTTCGCCTCCGAAAAGGAGGAGGGGGATGTCGTGCTCCCTTGGCGCGGGTTCGGCTCGTTTTTCCTGAAAAACCAACCGCTGACCCACATGCAAAGCTGTCGGGGTCGCAAAGGGGGTGAAAATACCAAAAACCGCCACCATCACAACAGAAGGAAAAAAAAAAAAAGCCACTCAGCCCTCCTCTAAGCTATCACCACTTTATCACCTGCGTGTGCCTGGAAGGAGGCTCTTCCCTCCTCTGAGGGGAAAAAAAAAAATCAGCTTAGGAAGGCAAAGTTTCAACAGCGAATTCCTGTTATTTCAAAACGCCCCATGTGACAGGATATTTCCTTATCATTTCGAGCCCAGAGCTTTCCCCTGATCCACCAGCCCTTCGCAAGTGCGGAGGACCTGCCCGGCGGGAAGCCCTCTCCTCGCAGCGGTGGGGCGCCACGGGCGAAGGCGCGGCGATGGCTCCCTCCCCGACCCTGCTTCTCCTCGCACTTCTACCCCCGGTTTTTCCGCTGCTGGGTAAGTGCCCGCAGGGGCTGTGCGGGAAGAGACGTGCCGGGAAAAGAGCGGGGTGGCGGCGGGCACCGAGCCCAACCTGATCTGGGGCTTGAGGCGGGAAGAGGGGGGAAGCGGCGGCGCAGGTGGGGAAGCCCGCGGCCATTTTAACCCCCTCGGTGCTGCCTTAGGGCAGCCTCGATGCGGCGGGGCGGGAGGGGAGGTGGCAGCCTCCCCTCGGGCCCTCCCTCAGCACCCACCCCAACTGCCTCCCCCTCCTCACCCGCACCCTGGGGTGCCCGGTGGGCGAAGCTGCCTGACGAGGCAGCCCTTTGGGTCCCCGTGGTGCTGGGTCCGGCAGCGCCTCAGTTTCCCCCACTGCCTAGGGGTCTCAGCCCCTGATCAATTTAACGCCATCACCCAGCTTTCCCACAGCTGCCTCCTCACCGCCGAGGTCCGCAGAAGGGACTGGTGTTGGGGCTCTGCCTTTCCCCCAGCCCTCTGATCTTTGATGGACTTGCTTTTGGTAGATGTCTTTCCTGGGGGGATGTTAAGGTAGCTGAGGTGTTGGCACAGAATAGAGCTGTGAAAACAGATGAAAGCTGTGCGTCTTGGCGAAACCTAGAGCTTGCACCCTCTCACTCTGAGAATTACCGTGATGTCCAGCACACTGCTATTTTTCAGCAAAGGTTTTGCATCTGCCCTTCCGAAAAGCCTCTCAGCATCCTTGTCTCTCCAGTCCGAGGTCTACTGAAGCACAACTTCATAACACTGCCTTGTAACCTTTCTTGCTTTGTGTAATTAGCAGCAATCATTGTACGCTACCTGGTAAGCGAGAGTGTGCGTGAAGACAGTCATCCTACCTGCTTGCTGCCTTATTGCTCCCCCGTCTCTCACTTCTGGCTTTTGGTGTGCTCTTCTGGTGCCCTCCATTGCTGTTTAACAGTGGTAGCGCTTCAATGGCTTCATGAGTTACTTCTTGATTTACACTTTCATAATCTGTGACAGTTTGCAAATGTTGCAGAGCGCGAAGCTATGCTGGCATCCTGGAAATCTCTACTGTGGAAAAGATATTTGGCCAGTGAGATTTTATAGTACATGGTGCAATTCTTTGGATATAAGCTGGGGCCAGAGATAGGCAAATAGTCACAGTGTAGTGGGTGAAGAAGAATGAAAGTCTGTGAGAAAAATTCTATTAGGATCTACTTGGGACAATTGAGCGAAAATATGGTAGATCTCCCTGGATGGGTTTTAATGGTGAGGTAAGTTGGTTCCTATGCCTGGCACGTTCCCATGCATTTTAAAGAACCTCCTTCCAGGAGTAATTTTCAGAGTACGAAATAATCTGTTAGAAATTGATGTAATTCAAAGTACCAAGACTGTGGTACTCATGATCACGTTGTGGTGGACCTTGAAAGGTACGACCTACAGCTCATCTATAGTGAAGAACAGCACCCTGTTATGGGAGCTTTATAACAAATGTTGCTACAGAACAGTGAAACACAGTTAATGGTTAGATGAGTAATTCTGCTTAGCCCGTTTTATATATACAACTCATTATATCTGACCGGAGTGGTATCAAGTGTTTACAAAGAAGAGTTGGCAGGGCATAGAAAGTGTTGCAAAAATACCTGGCTTGTTTCATGTTCTTCTAGACTATCTAATAACTCACATGGAAAGTGTTGTATGAGAATCCTCTTTGGTGTCCAAGGAGGCAGAACAAACACAGAAATAAAGCTGTAAACTAAAGCAACACAGGACCACGCTACAAGTCTGCTGGATGGTCATGGATGAGACAGGAGCAACTCTGAGGGGAAGGAAATCCTGCAACTACAGACTCAGCCACAGTTTCTCCTGCATCCTGCTACCTCCTGTTCTGTCCTCCTGTTTCGGTGCCAACTTATTTTCAGTGCCTGCTTGGCAGTGTTGGCCCTTTAGCTGCTTACCTATGTATTATTCCCTGTCAGAGACCTGCGTGCTCTGGGGCCATTGTGTAAGCAGTAATGTTGCATTTACACGCTGCAAATGCTTTGTAAAGGTGCAGTCAGAAAAGCAGAGGACCAAAGATTTGTCTTTTTTTTTTTTCCACTGGCCAGACCTCTTTGTTCAGCTTTCTGACCTTGTTTCTGAAGCCAAAACTCTGCACCCTTTCAGGCTTGGGTGCAGCAGTCCAGGGTTTCGACCCTAGGGTACCTTTTTCACGTGCATAGCATAATACTGTAAGCTGCATAAAATAAGATATGTTATTTTATGCCACAAATACGATTTTAGTGGTTTGAAAGATCAGGCAGTGTTATCCACACGTGTGAAAATGTGTGACATCTCTTTTACCCAGAAACTTCAAATATGATTTCAGGAAAAGGAGAATTGCAGGCATTGCATATATCAGTTTACAATAGCATTGTGCTAAACGCTAGTAGAAAAGCAGAATAAAAAAAGTTATCACCAGCAGTGATAATTATACATTTCCTTGAATTGTCTGTCAGTAAAACAGATTGGCAAAAGGCAACAATTTCTGTCTCTAGCTCATCAGTTTTACACTACTTCCCAGTGAGTTGGAAGCCAAAGGACAGGAGAAGGAAATTGAACCATGGTTAAGATAAGTCTAGGTCAGCTCTTTCTCCGAGAGAGAGGTTATTTGTTCCCAGGTTGTTCTTCTGCAGAAAAGTATGATCATTTCCATATAGGACCCTCAGCAGAGAAGGGAAAATTTTCTGTGGTTAACCTGTTTTCCCTTAAATCTTTCTCCATTATAGAATTTGTTTAATTTGGTAATCATACACTAAAATAAATAATATTTTAATTAGCTTCAATCCCCAGAGTCACATAAATTAGTATTTCTCTTTCCTAGCTTGTAGCCCAGTTAAAATACAGTTTTAAGACCTTGTGCATCCTGTTACATTGCGCAATCCAATATCAGAGAGAACTATTAAGTTTCCATGCTAAAATGTATCTCAAGGGGATCAGAGAGGAGAAATTCACAGTCTTTGGGCAAGACCAGCTCAGAAATGTTGCACTCCATAGTACAAGTGTACTCCTACACTCCAACTGTAAGAGATGCTAGAAACTTTTCTGGTGGTTACAGTTTTGAAATAAACCTTGAATACATGAAAATGCATGCTGTGAAGCACTATTTACTCAGGAGCTATGAAGAGCCTTGTAGATTTTCATAAATCATTAAGAGGCATACCTGATGATGGCAAATCCTACTGCTGTCAGTATTTCATTCATAATGGAGAAATATAAGAAAGGAGAAAGGAATCACTGATTACTGCACTTGAGTGAAAAATGAATATGCTGTTCTAGCCCTACAAGTAGCTTGTGTATAAAGCTTAAAAAATATCCTTCCCCTTAGTTAAGACTTTAAGGATTTTAGCAGACCTTACGGGAGCAGAACTCCCCCACTGTGGGGAAACGGAGCCTGAAGAGCTTCATGGCTGTTGTCATCTCCTCACGCCTGGGAGCCAGGATCAAGGAGCCAGTGCTGCCGGAGTGCTCAGTGTCAGGATCTGCAGCATATGGTGTGCGTTGCAGCAACTCCCATGTGTGCAGCTTGGAATAATACCATGAGGGTGTTTTATCTCTTCAGTTTAACCCATGCTTTAAAGCTACAGGAGACACTAGATCTGCATCTCTGCATGATGCTAGGTGCATCTAGCCTTGCACTTTCAAGTGTAGATGCTTTCAGTGATGCAAAAGAGTTGAAATGTCCTCATATCTGAACTAGTTGCATTCTAGAGTCACTTTAGCAGGTGTAGGCCACCAGAGTACTGCACCTTCTTTGCTCAACAGATGATGAGATTTTAACCCCAAGGGTACTGTCCAGATTCATATTTCTTTTAGATAGTAAGTAAGATACTTCAAACCAAATGATTCCAGTGTTTTTTGTCTTACAGATACTAGCATCTTCTTAATATATAATGAAGATCACAAGCTCTGTGTACTGGCTCAGAGTTCTAACTCAGTGACTACTGCTTCTTGCGTTCAAGAAAATGAGTCACAAAAATTCAGGTGGGTCTCTGATCACCAGCTTATGAGCGTAGCGTTCAAATTGTGCTTGGGAGTGCCTTCGAAGAAAGACTGGGTTCCGATCACTCTGTATCCTTGTGACAAGGCTAGTGAACTTCAGCGATGGGAATGCAGAAATGAGACTCTCTTTGCAATCCAAGGGGAAGATTTGTTTTTCAACTATGGAAACAGACAGGAAAGGAATATTATGCTGTACAAGGGATCTGGTTTATGGAGTAGGTGGAAAGTCTACGGAACCACAGACGATCTGTGTTCTCGAGGCTATGAAGGTAAAGTTCTGTAAATTAATTTCTGTATTTCAAACTCATTTCTATGTGTATCTACTTAAAATATCTAGAAGTGTAGGAGAATGTCCTTCATCTCATTAATGATCAGTGAGTGTGACTTCTGGTGAAATCAGCAATACTTCAGTGTGTGTTTTATGTTTTTTGCAGGGTTCATTTTGCTTTTTTGTCAAAGTTGTCAACGTTCTGATGGATAATTAACTGTGCATGGAAGTGATTCATTTAGAGGGCGGAAAAAAGTTTATGGTTATTCAGAACACGTGTATAACTAATACAAAACAGTTAATGATAGCTTTTACTATTTACATGTGTACAGAAAGACATAGTGTGAGCGTATAGTTTGTTGGTTATTTTTTTTTCCCTTGGGGAGCAAATATGAATTGTGCTGTAAGGATTTAATTAACTCTTGATATCTTCAGCTTCAGCATATTGAAGAAGCCTTCCTAGGTGTTTGAAGTGAGTCTCAGAGTTGGTGCTGAAGTGTTAGACAAAGAAATAAGATAGTTTAAATAGTTAAATTTGAGAAAGTTATGTATGATACATACATACATATATACATATATTTATTATAAGTATCTGGGAATGCATTTGGCTTCCCATTTATTATTCTTTGATAAACAGAAATGGGCACAGAGGGAGGTAAGGATGCATTTTCTAGGGTTTACGCAAAGGGCGATTACAGTACTAGTCCTTGGTCTAGAGCCAGAATAAAAGACCCATAGCAAAGCACATTATGTGAAAGGAGGCAGGGGGGAAGGTAGAGTGATGGCCTCCCATTCCTTCCTCCTTTGTTTTCTAGCAGCTCTGTGAGAGAGTGACCATGGTATGTCATCTCTAGCAGTCCCTGAGAAGTAGTGTTCCTCTGTATGTCCTCCCATCAATGCATGTACATTATATACGCACACAAGGAAAACTGCTTTAATTACTTTGATAAGTTTCATCGGCTCAGGTTTCTGACGAAACAAAAATTATCTTTAGATACCAATGGAAATTTTATTTGGGCATAGTATATTAGAGTCACTCTGTGGTGTGTATCTTCCAAATTTATACATACATTCTGTTCTCTGTCTAAAATGGTCAGCAATTGAGTGGGTTATTGACAGAAGAATCTGCAGTTGTTTGTGGTTAAAAAGAAAATTGCTCAACTGTGGATTTTATGCTTTTGATTGTTATGCATATAAAATTTAGAACTGGAATGTACTTGTCCTGGCTCAGTCAGTTCTGGTCAGCGGTCTCCTCAAGCAATAACAATTTGTCTCATTGTGGACATGGGTATCAGCTTAGACCTAGAGAGCGAAATTATCCATGTCCCATTTATAGTACAGTTTGTAGACTAAGCTAGCAAGCTCTGCTTGCTATAATACACTATATTATGTTCATAAAGCTGAACTGATATACATTCCATGCTTATTACTGCTTATACATTTTTAAATTGTTGTGTCTCCTTAGATACCTACACAGTGAAAGGAAATGCCAATGGAGCACCTTGTGTATTCCCTTTTAAGTTTGGTAATAAATGGTATGCTGACTGCACAGATGCTGGCAGATCAGATGGCTGGTTTTGGTGTGGAACCACTTCAAACTTTGATGTTGACAAGATATATGGATTTTGCCCATTGAAATGTAAGTTTTGTATGTTCAAGATTCTGCTGTTGCCTGGAAATATTGGTGTCCTTATCAGGTGCTTTACCATATAAAATAAAATTGGAAATGGTGCATTATTCTGTCTCCATGCAGCCTGTTATCCTTTTAGGAACTACTTAAATATGCAAATACAGGGCTCAGCATAAAAATAATTGACCAACTACATCCAGGTGAAAGTGTGTTCATCATATGCTGGAATCTGTAATTACACCATTTACTTAAATAGAAAGTTAATTAGATGTAAAGATGTTCCATTAGTATATGCAAAAGAACATGCAGAAGTTTATGCAGGAGAATTGGAAGCTAGGATATAGCTTAATTGAAAATTAAGACTACTTTATAGAATGACTTGCCTTTTAAGCGTGAAGGAGCTTACATGGACTTTTTACTAAATCCCAGTATTTCCCAAATCTGTGTGCTACATTGCAGTTCTGTATTTAAAATCAATGGAAAGTATTTATATTCTAAATTCCTGGGTTTGAGTATAGTAAGAGTTTCAACTGTAGTATATGCATATACAGAACTTTATTTAGAAATGTTGATATTACCTTAGGTAGATTGGAGTAATATGTATTTGAATTCTTTTAAATTTCAATAAAGTTTCTCTGAACCTCTGTAAAATATGTACTAAGCATTTTGTCTGCAAGCTGCTACTTCTGTCATGCTGAAAGAGCTAGCACTTCTCCCTCCCTTCTTTATTATTGTGTTTTGCTGTAAAGCTCCAGCTGACCGCAGTCACAGTAAGGAGAAAAACATGTCTTTCCTTTGATGTGAAGAAAACACTGTGGGTTGATCTTAAGTGGTTTGATGATGAAGTATTAGTGTCCTTGCCTCATTTCCATGAATGTTGCATTCATTATTTCAGATAAAACAAAATTGTTTTTTTTTTTTCTATGTCAGTAATATTTTCAAGATATTAAAAACATGTTGGGAATATCAATCCCATTAATACAGCACATGCAAGATCAACTTAAGAATGCTACCTGTCTAGTGTTCTTTGAGTATAGCAAATATGAGACATCATTAAAATTTTGTTTAATTCTTTGGCATAATTCAAGGAAATCCACAGATGGATGTCATTGTTTTTGGAAAAAGCTGCTTTATGCTGATTGCCTGCATGTTTCCTTCCTGATTATTCAGTATTGGCTATAAAATATTCAAGTTTGGGTCATATATTTTAATGAGAGACAGGCTGTTGTAGCAGAAGTTCTAGTCAGCCCTATGAAACAGGAATGCACCACATGAGAGAATGATAAGTTAATAAACTCCAACAGCACCTTTAAACATAGAATGTTTAAGTCTTTGTATGTTAAAGTTTATTTAATAAGATTAAAGTGTTTGTTGTTTCTTAAGCTGTCTGGGGGAGCAAAAGTGCTGACATGAAAATATATGATGCAAACTATTACGTCTTTTCGTACTGGGGCCTGGACATACAGTGAAATTACCATGATTGAACCAGTCACTCTTTTTCATTGTGAGCAAAACAGGCTCAAATGTTCTCCAAAATGAAGAGGGCATAAGACTATACTTATAACAGTTATTATATTCAATAGAAGTGTAGAAATTTGACCAGTGGAGGTAACATAACTGTGACTATGACCCTTTATTTGGTGCTTTAAAAAGAGATGCTGATACAGTGACAGTAGAAACTTAAATCCCACAGGAAAAAACTGAGAAGTGTTGCTACATCAGACAATTTTCAGTAGCCTAGGAAGTACTGGTTCTTTACAGGTTACACTGTGTGTTTTTGAGCTGTATGTTGCACTGCAATGTGAAAGTAGGTGTTGGGGAAGAAAACAGGTTACGTGGCATAAGACCATCAGGAGAGTAAGTCATGAGGTATACCTATAGCAGTATTCAAGAGGGCAAAAGTCCATTGAAGCCCTGTTCTTGACAGATGAAAGAGCTAGAATTTCTGTGAAGGATTTAGAAAGCCTTATAAGTGATGCATAAAACTTGCAGCTGGCTAGGAAGGAAACAAAAAATGCAGAGAATGAGGAAATATTTAAGGTCTTGTTATTTTATTATAATTATATTATAATAATTATAATTAATGAAGTCTGATTTACCTCTTCCTCTGTAATAATTGTGCAAGACCTATAAAACCCTTTCTATCAAGTCAGAGCCAGTTTTCTTTCTTGAATTACGGATTTTAAAATTTTTGCAGTCTTTATTTTATTCCAGGCTTCTGCTTATGCACAGGAATTTATGGTCATGTGGAACATAGTGTAGCAAAGAAATTTTGCCTTCTGATAGTCATAAAATATTTTGGGCAGAAGTTGGTTTGTGGATAACGATAATCGTATGAAAGTTCCCATTTCTAGTCAAATGTAAATATTACAGTAAGTTATGTCTGAATTTTGTTTTCTAAGGCTAATTTGAAAAGAAACACTTCATATTATCTATAGACTGTCAGATATAATACAGGAAAAAGTGGAACTGGTTACTGACCTGTTGACATTTAACATGTATCATCCTTTGTCCTGAGTTTTGTTTATTGTACTGTTTTCCTCTTATTTGCACACTTAGGTTTTCTGAGCTCTCTGAATTCGGAAAAGGAAAAGACCTCTTTCTCTCAAATTTTTCACAGCTTGCAACTTGAGAAACTCTGATACAGGCTGCAGGAGTTTCAGTCATTTTTCCCATTGTCAGCAGACATACAGTGAACTCTGCTATATTCTGCTTTTGTCATGCAACTTCAATCTCTTTATGGAGTGATATTTAGCTCAGTGTTAGGGCCTCCTGTAGGTTCCATTTCTGGCAAAGCAAGATCACACTGTTGTGTGTTGCTTGTTGTGGGGATTCAGTTGAGATGAGCCAGGAGAGGCTGCAGCAGTGTAAGGAGTGTGGTACCTTCTGGGGCCATTTCTAATGTTGGACCCTGCTGGATGACATTTTCACTGGTTTGGCATTGGCTGCAAGTGCCAAGATCAGGTATTCAAGGACATCACAGACAGATTATGTGGCAGAGAAGAAAGTGTGGTGTTATGTCAGATACATGCATAAGACAAATCAGGAGTTGTAGGAAAGGGTGAGATGGATGCTGATAATGTAAGTTGTGTGTTCAGTGCTTGGGTCTGATTACCTCTATCACAGTAAGAAAATCCTTAGCCACTTTACACAGTACCCAGAATTTGTAAAAAAATTGGGGTTTCTTGTCTCAGAAAAGCGGTCGGCTTGATGTACACCTTAGCTAGCATGAGTCCGAAGTTTTTAGTCTTTTTCTCCACAGTGAGAAATCAACTCTTTTAACATGACTTTAGCCACTCATCTTCTATCTTAAACAGCAGCTTTGTTATTCCAGAGAAAATAGTGACATTGTTTCATTACCTGTGTACTGTCCAACATGGCTGTCATGGTTTAGCTCTGCCCTGGATTTCCTAAAACATTGGAGATCCTCAGGACTCCTTTCAAACCAGTTCTCTGTTGCAGTGGTTAGGTTTGTGTATTGTTGCCAAGCGATTTATTCTATATTTTTTCTGGCTCCATCTTCATGATCAGTTACAGCATTGCTTTTTCTCCCTACAGTTAATAGTATTGATTTGTTGTGGAATACCGATCCTTTAACAAATGTCCAGTACCAGATAAATTCTGGGGCAGCTCTGAAATGGCACCAGGCAAGAAAAAGCTGTCAACAACAGAAGGCAGAGTTATTAAGCATCACAGAGTTGCATGAACAAACATACCTGACAGGTAGGGTAATGTTATCCATCAGGTTTTTTTAAAAGTGCATTATTGTAGCAGTGACACTTATATAGCATGTTCCATCTTGAAAATGGGTATTTGTTCAATTCTGGTAATTAGTAGATTTAAACTGTTATCCGAATGATTCAGCTGGAAAAATCAGACAGATTATTATTATTTTATCCTGTTTTCATGTTGCCAGAAACTTGCAATAACATAAAAAATAGAGCAATTAAGTAATGCAAACAATAAAGAATGGATGTTGCAATGCAGGAAATGCAAAATAGTTTGCAAACCAAAGATGCAGATACCAAGATTGCATCATTTTTGTGCTCTACTTGTTTTGGCCTATCTCTTTAAAGCTGTTGTACCATCAGTATGTGCTAAAATATGAAAAGGAAGAAAAAGAACTAATAAACAAAAAGACTTACAAATAGCTTGTTTTATTTTCAATCTCCTTCTGTGTTTTTTTGATGTAATTTCCAGAGTTCTCTGAAAAAATTCAGTCCTGAATTTGTGCTTGAAAACATTTACATTCTGCAGTGAGAGTCTCCTTTTTATTACCTTCTTAGCCTGTGTACACACGTTAAGTAGTCCACTAGTTCGTCTGATAGAAAATATTTTGAATATGTTACATCAGTTGGAAGATAAACTTTTTTTTCTATGCCATATGTTGTACTATGTTAGTTCATAGAATCAGAGAACCACAGGATGGTTTGGGTTGGAAGGGACTTTTAAAGATCATCCAGTCCCTGCCCCCTGCTATAAGCAGAGACACCTTGCACTAGATCAGGTTGCTCAAAGCCACATCTAACCTGACCTTTAACATTTTCAATGATGGGGATCCACAACTTCTCTGAGCAATCTGTTCCAGTTTCTCACCACCTTCATTATAAAAACTTTCATTGTTACGTTCGATCTAAATCTGCCCCCTTTCATTTTAAATCCATTGCCCCTTGTACTGTCACTACAGTGCCTGGTAAAATTCTCTCTCCATCTTTCTTATAAGCCCCTTTTCTATACTGAAAGGCCGTGATAAGGTGTCCCTGGAGCCTTCTCCAGGCTGAACGAACCCAACTCTCTCAGCCATTCTTCACAGGAGGGTTGTTCCAGCCCTCTGATAATTTTCATGGCCCTGCTCTGGACCCAATCCAACAGGTCCATGTCTTTCTTGTACTGGGGACCTGAGAACTGGACGCAGTACTGCAGGTGGGGTCTCACCAGAGTGGACTGGATGGGCAGAATCACCTCCCTCAACCTGCTGGCCATGCTTCTTTTGATGCAGCTCAGGATATGCTTGGCTTTCTGGGCTGCAAGCGCACATTGTTGGCTCATGTCCAGTTTTTCATCCATCAGTATTCCCAAGTTCTTCTCCAGAGGGCTGCTCTCAATCCATTCATCCCCCCGTCTGTATTGATATTGGGGGTTGCCCTGACCTAAGTGCAGGGCCTTGCACTTGGCCTTGTTGGACTTCATGAAGTTCACATGGGCCCACTCCTCAAGCCTGTCAAGGTCCTTCTGGATGGCATCCCTTCCCTCCAGCATATCAACCGCACCACTCGCCATGGTGTCTGCAAACTTGCTGAGGGTGCACTTGATCCCACTGTCTATGTCATTGATGAAGACATTTCATAGTATTGGTCCCAGCACAGACCCTAGAGGAACACCACTTATTACTGGTTTCTATCTGGGCATTGAGCCATTGACTGTAACTCTTTGGATGCAGCCACCCAGCCAATTCCTTATCTATCTAATAGTCCATTCATCAAATCCATATTTCTCCAATTTAGAGGAATGATAAATGTATTTTTAATGCCATGAACAGTCTGTTCTGGCTAAACTTTTGTTTTCAATTTAAGGATTTGGTCAAAACATGGGTCTTTTTTTACTGAGCGTGATGAAACTGTTGTTGAAATTAATGCTCAAGGGAGCAATCTGGCACTGACATATAGATGTGAGTTAGTAGTAGGTGTGTTTTAATTGCAAACTAGTAGATATTGCTGCCAAATGTATGTGAAAATCAGTTTTTCATTCTACAGCTCTCCTGGCATAACCAGGATTTCCTGTCATGCTCGGTTCTTGATTGTCTTAATAACAACTTGTTTGTATAGAAGTAGTACTGGAACGCATTAATATGTTGGTGCCAAATCAGGCTCTGGTATGACATTCCAGTCCTTTCCAGTGCTTAACTACCCCTCCTTTTAACCTTCCCATGCTTCAAGTGCTACCCATAATCATGGTGTCAAAGACAACTAAAATATATAGAGCAAAATTTCATACTGGCATTGGTACAAGCAGAAATAAATAATATATATTGCACAATGATTTTCTGTGAGCTATGCAGAAATACATTTAATTCAAAAAAATCAGCAGTCATCCAAGTGGGCTTCCAAGTCTTATATGAAAGGCAGAGATAGACAATCGATTAATAATGACTGTTAGTAATGCTAGAGAATTCAGCAGGACCATACTTAAGCATGATATTTCTAGGTGCTTTTCAGAACTGGAGGGTTAATTTGGAACTGGTTGTAGAAGCCTGACTTACCATTGGCTAAAGAAGTGAAATCAGATGAGTCTGAAAAATGTACAAGATGTGCTGTTAAAAAGATGGTGTTTGGAATGATCGCATTTTAGTGTGGTTTGATAAAATGCAAACTGTTTTTAGTTTACAGTATTTTGTAAATTTGAAACTCACATTTGTTAATTCTATTGGAAGGGAAAATATGTGATAGGAAACTATTCATGTTTCATTTTAGAAAACTGATTTTTGGTTTTGTGACCTTCGGTGCAACTTTATCAATTTAATATTTTATAATTCTGGAAAAAAATTATTTGTTTCATATTTATGATCCCCGGTTTACAAAGAGCATGCAGAAGTGTCATTTTGTTTTCTATCGTAATAAAATTTTCCACACCTGAAAATGTGAAAACTCTAAAACTGAAGTCACCCAGTAAGGTGACATATTTTGCAGGTTTAGCATAGCCACCTTAACTAAAATGTTAAAAGTTGTTAAGACTTGTACTGGGAAAAAGGAGAAGCAGATGTTTTAGCTAGAATTCAGCTCTCATATTTTGAGAAAGCGTTTGCTCTTGCTGTGCACTTCCAGTATCTCTCTTTGTCTCTGTTACCTAGGTTTGACTGGGAGACTGAGTTCTGCTCTCTGGTTTGGTCTTAACAGTTTGAATTTCAACACTGGATGGCAATGGGTTGGTGGTGCTCCATTTCGATACTTAAACTGGGTTCCAGGTAAGGTTAAATATGCTATTCAGTTTAAAAGGCAAAAGTTTGGTCATAGAATCATAGAATCATTAAGGTTGGAAAAGACCTTGAAGATCATCAAGTCCAACTGTCAACCCAACCCCACCATGCCTCCTAAACCATGCCCTGAAGTGCTGCGTCTACAGGCTTTTTGAACGCCTCCAGGGATGGTGACTCCACCACCTCTCTGGGCAGCCTGTTCCAATGCTTAATCATCATGTAATCTGTTTCTTTTCTAGTACTCTATTCTCCTGCAATTATTAAGTTTGTTTTGATATTGAAAGATTCTGACTGTTGCTATAAACACTGTGAGCAATGGCCCTTATGCTAGGGATACACACTGGGCTTAATTTATTATTCGCTATGGAAATGGTAGCCTCAAAATCCAGAGGAAAGTTTTAAAAGTCATCTGTTTACACTTCATTTTTATATCTTCTTAATTTACTTTATTTCTATAATTATACAGAATAAATCTGATGGTATAGGTGTCTTCATTTGTGAGATTAGACTCATTAGTGTATGCTTGGGTTTTTTTTTAAGTTCCTTTCCTTTCTAATTTGCTTTGGTTATTTGCTTAAATATGGGATTTTAATTTTCATTTGGGATTAACGTACCCATGGCAGTAACACTTATCAAACTGAACATGTTAGGTTAGTCTATTTTAAAGCAAACGCAACTACTTCACACCTGTAGTTGCAATGTTCAACTCGGGTGCCATTATTAGAAAGCTAATCTGCCATCTGTATACACAGTGAAGAGATGCTTTTCCAGTTTACTCTTCAGAGTGCTTATGTTAAAAGTGTTTTTTGCAGGACCCTTGTTTCCTTGCACTGGCTATTCAGGAAGCCTTTGGAGACTAATTTAAAGTAGATATCTGAAGTTATACAGTGTAAATATTCTTCTTTACCTTCATTGAGCATGTCACATGTATTTAATCTGCAGTAACTATAAATGCACATTCTATCGTATCATACAGTGGCTTCCTTGTAAGGCCAAAAGCACATTTTATGTGGACAAACTTCTTGAGTAGGTAATCTTTGAAGAGTGAATTGAACTACTTCATAGATAGCTCTCCATTGGAGTGAGCACACAAGGCAAACAGATGGGCTGAACTGCAAGTTGCTGTGAAGGTATTTATAGGTCTGTCATTGGAGTGCACAGGTGAGGATCTGCATGTAATGACGAGGTCAGGAAAACTGATTTTAAGGTGGAGCCAAAGTGGCAAGGTACGGTTATTAAAACTGCAGACAACTCTCAGTTGTCCTCTAAAGAATTAGCTGGTGTTTGGTAACCAAAATGGGCTCCATTTATCTTTAACTCCTTATGTTTCTTAACTTCATTCTAAGGTAATACTCCTCAGTCCATATAAACTATTTTATATTTGTGCTATCTCCTTCATGACTTTACTTTGATCAGCCTACCTCTATTTCATCCCCATTACCATGGATGTTCAAGAGCTGGTTGTTCTTCCGCTAGTATATTTTAAAAGAATTTGTGGAAGCTTCATATTCTTCCATCTCACTAGCGCTAAATAAATAACATAAAAACATGGGAACTAAGTTATCGACATTTGAACTAAAATGATGCTGGTTAGTCATTTGGGAGAGCTAACTGCCAACAGCTGAACTTTTTTTGTACATTAAAACTATTTGAATTGGTATTTTTGAAGTAAGAATACCTTTTTCTCCAGTGGGAAGAAGATAAAACATGACTGCAAATATAAGACTAACTGTAGTATAAGGTAATGAAATCATAATGATATAAGAAAATTTTCAGTGAACAGTCCTGCACACTAAAAAATATTGGTTTGCTGTGTTTATTGCTGAGCCGTACTGACACTTGCTTGTTATGTACTATAGTGGCACGTGTTCAGAAATGAAAGAAAATCCATGTTAATTTTAATCACATTAGACCAGATCTTGAAAAGTTCATCTGGTTTATTGCAGAAATTTGTTCTGTTCTACAGGTTCTGCATTTCTTCTAGATGTTCCTGTTAGTGCTAATGCTAATCTTCAGCTGAAAATATCCAAATACCCTGCTACTGCCTTATTGTTTAGACAAGTGGACAAGAAGTTCACAATAGCGAAATTATTACTTATTTTTCTGTCTTTACTGTTATACTAAGTACAGAATTTGACTAGCTTACTGAACAGTTTTTTTGCCTAAAGATTGTGCTCTGGAGTTTAGACATCCTTTGTTTAAAAAGGGAAAAAACCCAAAGAAAATAGGTGCACTGTAATACCTTCCATCAAGACTTTGAACCTGTGAAGAGGCTGTTAAATTGTGAACTGGATAAATATCACAACTTGTGGCTGCTGTGAAAAAACATCTCTTAAGGGAATGAACTGCCCCGTTCAGTCTAAAGGACTGTGGAGGATCACAATTGTCTGTATGTTAATGTATCTTATAATTAAAGCATGGAACAGATTAGAATGTGAGTGTAATTGGGAGTGTAACCATGATGTGCTTATACTTTGTTGTTGTTGTTGAGGTTTTGTTTTGTTTTGTTTTTTAAAGGACATCCTTCTCCAGAACCTGGAAAAATTTGTGCAGCATTAAATCCTGGCAAAGGTGCTAAGTGGGAGAATCGGGAATGCAATCAGAAACTTGGCTATATTTGTAAACGAGGAAATGCTACTTTAGAATCTTTCATTATTCCTACAGGTAGGTTTGGTAATAAACCCTCAACAAATTATTAATGACCAGTGGTTTTTATCTGTAATTCTAATTGTTACTGCACATGGTAAAACCAAGCAAAGGTCTCTGCAGACTGGCTTGACCAAGATTCCCTGTAAAAGTGTACAGTGTGTACTTCCTTTTTGTTCTGGCCTCCCTACTTCCTGTATAGTAATCTTTCTTCAGTTGCTTTGAGTT
>WEKW01028470.1:0-15748 GCA_013389905.1 Sula dactylatra | reverse complement strand
ACTGTTTTTGTAAAAGTGAATGTTTCTGAAAGGCAAATAGTCCTGAAAGAAACCAGGCTTCTCACATATGGCACACTCACTGCAACAGACTATTTTGAAAGCATTCTTTTCAGAGGAGTGAAATTGGAACAACTAAAGAAGCCTTTTAAGGCAGTTTATGACAGTATCAGATGATCCTTGTTCACCACTGAGATGAGAACACCATGTATTGCAGTGCCTAGAAAATCTTGTCTGCATCAGAACTCCACTGCAAAAGTGTTGTACAGAAAGAAGTCTGTCTTTGTGCCAAACAATTCACAGTCCCATGATAAAACAAAGGAAGAAGGGGTGCAATGAGATGAGTATTGTCATAGCAGCCGAGCTTTTATTGGCATCACCCACAAAGGAGAACTTTGGAGAGGAACATGAAGAAGAATAAAGAAGTGCATTCTGGATGTTTACACAGAAGTCCAGCATGTGATACGGCACAAATGTGGCCCAGTGCATGTCTGAGAGAGCGAGAAACAGCTTATTTACAAGTGGCTGGGGAAAAAAAATATCTTGATATTTAGTCACCCAGCTTTAGGGATGATTGCAAAACTCTATGACAGCATTTCTTCTTCGGAGGAGAAAATATTATGTAGGAAGAGGCTCCACAGAGCCAGAAATGGCTCTTGGCCATTTCTGATTTGCATGCCTTGTTTAGATGACTTTGTACTCATTTTGTTAAAGAATGCTGTTTATTGTTCGTATTACCGTGGTGTGAGCCCACCACAGTAGGATCTCTGGTCGTGGATGAGGGCTTTGCTGTGCTATGTGCTCAATAAAGAGACAGAAAGATTTTAGCAGATAGCTAAACAAAAAAGAAATTAGAGAGCATGGATGGCAGTAGCTAAGAAGGGAATGAGAGCATGATGGGCAGTGGAATTAGAACAGGTTTCCATTCTGGTAGCAGAGGAGAGTTTAAAGCAGGGTACTGAGATGTGATGTTGGGGGACTTTTGAACATGAAGAGCAGTCTGGAAGAAGAGGTAAAGGTGCCTGTTTGAAAACAGAGCCTGATGTCCTGTAAATCTGAGCCATTCTTATTGGGGGAGAGCTAGTACGGACAGCATGGATGAGCTATGAGGGCTGATCATACTTAAGTATAATAAAGTTGAGGGAGGCAAGGGAGGGAAAGAGAAAGGAGGGAGAGTTGACTCCATTAAAGTGACAGGCTGGGAGGGTGTTTTTTGCAGCAGCTTGGTTGGTCAAAATGGGAAGCCTCCATGTTCCTGTAACTAGCAGATGGGAGAAATGTCACAGGAGAGTTTTAAGTTGTGGGGATACGTAGGAAATCCTCCATCTGCAATGTGCTAATCAGAAAAGATTGCCTTGGGGGCAATGCCTTTTAACTGTTTTACAGGCACTTCTCTTTCTAGTGACAGCAGCAACAGAAAAGAAACAGTTCCAGTTCCACTGAAAGACCACTCCTGTAGCTGATGTCTTTTTGGGTGGGCTCACAATCACATTTTTAATTTCCATGAATGATTTCATTGTCAGATTGACTGTGGTCAATGAGATGTCAGAGGAAGACTTACGGAAGAAGGCAAGAACTATGATAACAAACTGAACAGGAAAAACCTCTGAGTGCTGTAGATGGGTTGTAGAAATGCAAGATCATAAGTGGTGGAAAAAACTCTTAAAAAGTAGTCTGCCTATCATCCATGAAAAATACTCATAATGAGTAAGTTCTAGCAACCAAGTAGTTCATACTCTGCTTGGAAAGACTGCTGTCTAAAGAAAGGACTGTGCATGTAGTTGGTCAGTGTGGTCTGAGTCATAGTGCTGTGGACAAAAGGAAACACCTGCTGCCTTTGGCTTAGGGTGGATGACAGACTATAAATTAATAATTAAATAATAATTAAAAAAATTCCCATTGCACTGAACAAAGTAATAAAATCAGTTCTAGAGAGGAATACCCTTTGATGATGTTGGAGTTCAGACTGATTATAAATGCCTAAATTTTTAATCCTCCTTTTTCAAATAGTTTTTTCAGAACACAACTAGGTATGAAGTTGTAGCAATGTTAGAGTGGAGGATTTTAAGCACAGACAAATAAACCTCTAAGAAACAGCTGTTGTAAAGTAACATCCTTGATCAGTCCTCCACTTCCATCCAAACCCAGCACTTAACTCCATTAACTGTAAACTGAAAAAAGTCCAACAACTACACAAATTTCATTTTGCTCTGAAATAAAACAAAATATAGGAACACATGTAAAGGGAAAACTTGCAAGTACTCTAGTTGTCACCTCTAAAAGACAACACTGGGTATCTGAGCATTAGAAAAGAGGACACTTCTTTCTTCACTATGCTAAAGGTAGGAGGAAAAGGGGAGGTAGCATTTTATTTAGGTGTTTATTCATATCTTGTTACAAGAGTTTTGAGCTGGAAAAAAAGACTGAACTTAGCTGTGTTGCAACATAATTCCCCATTGGTTGTTTTGGTTGTTTTATACAAAGTTAAACACTCGTATTGCCAGAGCCAGTGGCCTTTCCCGATGACTGGAGTGGATATATGAGGGACGGTCTGCCCTCTTTTTGAAACAGGGAGCCTTAATTTCCTGTGACTGCCTTTTAAACTTCCTGAGAATAATTTATTTTCTGTTCCATGAAGAAAAAAGTTCACATCATATAAAAGGACTGTTATCAACCTTGTTAATCATCTGTTTTAGAGCCAGCTGATGAGCTGTGGATTGGGTTGAATGACCTCAAGGTTCAGATGTATTTTGAATGGAGCGATGGGACACCTGTCACCTACACCAAGTGGCTTCGTGGAGAACCCACTCATGCAAACAACAGGCAGGAGGACTGTGTTGTTATGAAGGGAAAGGTAAAGTCGTTACTATGGACTTGACTGTCTTATCATTTCATTTATCACTTGGGCTTTTTGCTATGCAAGGGCACAAAAGTAAGGGGTATTATTGTTTGAAGCAGCCTATTTTAGAGTCTTATAGGTGTTTCTTTTTTGAGGAAGGATCCTTGTTCAAGGTTGCCAGAAAGTTGTTTTTGCTGTCTTCCCTGAGAAGCAGGGAAGTGGTGGCCTTCCTTGAAGGCAACTGCCCCCCAAGATAGATCCATATTTCTGGATTTCAGTTTGTGCATGTGGGCTTTTCTGAAGAAATTTTTAATTACACTGTGAAGCACATAAACATGTAAATGCTTTTCTTTAGGGAGTTGCAAAGACATTTTCGATATGTTTGGATTTTTTCTGCTTTGACTGAATATGGGGTATGCAGCTACCTTAAAAGTTGCAGTAGCAATTTTTAATTATGTTAGAGAGAAATACTATCTTTAGAAGAAAATAGAAGCCTTCATTTTCTTTTTCTAGGCAAAGTTATAAATCTTGGGTCTAGGTGGATTAGATGTTATGCTCGTACCTGCACTGCACGTGAAGAGCTGTGAGAAAAGTGGTTATCAATGGCATTAGTGGAAGCCTTTACTTAGTGAATGTATATCTACAATTAAAAGGCTGGTTTGAAAAGGCTGCCTTTTGGAATATGGCAATGATTGATGACCTAGGTGTTCTACAGGAACTGAGATAATACCCGGTATAAAAGTCAGTCTGTGTGTGGTGTTGCAAAATGGTATTTTTCCTCTTTGTTATAATTAAAAATACTGAACTTATCACCTCTTTTAGGGTTTACCTATTTTATCAGGAGGAAAAGAAGTATTTACCTATACCAAAGGCATTTTCTTATTTTGCAGAATTAAAACTTGAGGTTGAACTTTTGGTAAGTGCACCTATAAATTGAAGAGGAGAACTAAAATTTTCTTCCCAATTGACCTGAACATTAAACGGAGCTCATAGGGCAAGCCCACACTCAAGCCCCCATAGGCCTAGTTTTCTAACTTGCTTCACTTAGATGCAATGATCAACAGCAACAGTGGCATCTATGCATGCAGCTGGTCTGCGTGCCTCCATCATTCTGATGCACAAACACTCAAGTTCAGATATTGAGATTGAGTGCAGCGGGAGAGGGCTGAGCCAGCTCTGCAGCAAGAGGAAGCTGTAGAGGACATAGAGGAGTTAGCAGGTGTGGCACTAGAAGAAAGTGAAAAAGGGACCACATCAGCAGTTTCAGGAAGGACTGAGGAAGAGAAATAGAACAGCATCCTTGGGAGAGCAAAACTGCAGTAGTATGTATCCGTGGAAGAGGAAAACCTGTGTAGGCTGTAGCATATTAATCTCCCAAAACTGAGCAGAGCTATGTTTTTCTGTGTTTGCGGAGGTGTTCTTTGGCTGGGCCAAAGTTCAGATCAACAGTTTCATTGCTGTATGAATTCAGCAGGGAGAAGGAACGTCATGTGCAATCACATGTCTGGAAGGTTAGAATTTGGTGTGTATTTTAGTGGAGAATTTTGCACTGGTCAGAAGCATGGGTAAGACTGCAATCCTTTAAAAATTCTTCTCCATTGTATTAGTGGACATGCTTTGGTGAGAAGAGTGTAAACATATTTCTTCCATGGCAACCAGACCATGGTGCACATGGTAATTGAACAAACAGATATTTAAGGGCCTGAGGATTTTTGAGCTCCATTGTCTGTGCAGTGGCTATGCCAGTGCTGGTTGAGGATGTAGCAGATGTTTTGTCTAACTTCCAGAATTATAGGGTTAGACAGTGGAAAGAAGCTGAATGCTCAAATGTGAGGGTCAGTCAATCGAGGATGTAAATGGCAGCTACTTCAAGGACTTCTGTACTTATCAAGGCTGGAGAACTTGCTCAGGAATAGGTTTGCAAGGTAGCTGGCTTTGTTGCATGCGGATGGTGAGTTGCAAGGAACACATGGTTGAGGTTTTGTCTCATCTACCATGCTGTGCCCTTTAGCTACCCTCATCTATTGGTGTGAACTTAGGGGTTTTATGGTATTGTACATGGAAATATTGGTGCAGGAAGTATTAGAGGAGGTTTGGGGCTGACAAGCATTTCATTATTTGGCTAGTACTTTAAAAAAAGTACTAAGATTACTCTTGATATTCATAGTTCCTTGATGCAATCTTTTTTTATTATTTATCTTTACAGTCTTTTGGAACATATAGGGCAGCTTAAAAGCATTGGTAAAGCCATGATTTTTATCAGAATGCCTTGACTGCCTTCAAACCAAGAGGTTCAAGTAAAAAAAGCAGATATTTTTTGTGGCTCTCTGAGGATCTGGATGGCATTTTCTGGCCAAGCCAAGTGTTATAAAATTTTGGGGAACTTGGATTCAGGTTAAAAATCCCTATTTGTGTACAGAAGTTGAGATCCACTGGATTCTAATTTTCTGCAAACCTAAGCAAATCACTTCTTGTGATAGTTTGAATTCTAGCACCTGTTACATTTCACTAGGACAGACAGCTACCTCAGTTTCTGTTGCAAGATGAGAGGAAAGGTGCACCTGGGTAATTCGTACTACTTTAAGAGAAAGGTGAGGAAGGGAGAGATTGCAGC
Source organism: Sula dactylatra (assembly GCA_013389905.1). Classification (NCBI taxonomy): domain Eukaryota; kingdom Metazoa; phylum Chordata; class Aves; order Suliformes; family Sulidae; genus Sula; species Sula dactylatra. The sequence goes on along the minus strand of WEKW01028470.1, from coordinate 10,298 downwards.
TAGACCTAGCAGTATCCTCTGGTGCAGAGCAGGAACAGCAAGGCCTGGAATAAATTCATGCCACTCCGCAGTGCCAGGCCCTAAAGGAACTACTGGTGGTCTACCAGCCCTACTACTAGTGTTTTTCCCCCACTTCCATGTGGCCATTCATTGAAGCCTATGGCATAAGGAAATGGATGGAAAAATAGGAATCATTACTACTTACATCCTCACCCTCACTTTGTATGGTCAGTAAAGTCCTGAGTATATGTCCAGATGGAACCACTGGAACACACTAGCAGTTCAATTACAAGGAGGCAAGAATAGTTACAGATATATGCAGTGGCATGAGATTGCTTGTATGTGTCTAGGCAGATCTGTTGATAGAAGATGACCTAAGATTATAAAAGGGATCTAACATTTGGCTGGGTATTAAAATAAAATTAATTCAACAGCCAGGTCTTCAAGCATTAAGATTTGGACTCACTGGTCATGTCATTGCGCCATGCTAAAAGAGGCAGCGTTCAGTGCAGCCAGACAACCCATGATCATTGCTCAGAAGTAGAGTTTCTGATGGTAGGCTGGCATGCTTAATACTATGCTCAAGAACCAGCTGAAAATACCAGTTCACGCTGCTGGGCCTTGATTTGGGAAGGGAGGAAGCAGAAGACTCCGTCTTCTGGTAGACCAAGCCACCTTTTCCTTCACCTAACACAGTGTCTGCCAGTACAGAAGGATCTTGGGGTCCTCCAGCACTGAATATGTATTGAGATTTGTGTATAAGCCCCAGAGGCCCTTTTAATTCCAACAGCAATAGGTAGATATATTTACGGCTGTAGCTGCAAATAAAATTAGCAGCCTGCTGTTCCATTCTGCTGCTTTAGAAGAGCTGTCATCCTCTCACTTCTATCAGCACTCAAAAGCAATATGGAAACATGATGTAAGTTTTGGCTGAAGAAGAAGTAAAGGGGGGTTTGATCTGTAAAAGAGGAATCTGAAAAACAGCAAAAGTCTTCAAGTATGCACTGCTTGTTACAGAGGTTGCAATCAATTCTTCCAGTTGCTTATTTAGTAAAAAAGTGGAATGGACTACTTAGGGTGGGCTTTTTTGTGTAGTTAAGAACAGGTTTGCTGGAAGCCAGCGGGGATATTAGAAATAAATTACTTCCTCTCTCACTTTAAGGGACTGAAATAGGTCTTCCAACTAAATATTTCTTTGGTTCTCAGAGAGCGTGAACTGTTATAAAAGTGTTCCATTCCCATTGCTTTATGTGGCTGGCCTCTCTGCTGCTCATATATGTAGCAGCAGATAATTAGCCTTCAAGGATAATGAAAAAAAGAAGCACCAGGGAACAACAAGGATCAGCTCCTTCCTAAGAGGTGGGGAGCCACAAGCCAAGCGTAATAGCCCAGCCTGCATGGACAGAGCCTGTCCAGCCAGAGCCCATCCCACTGTCCCCAGAGAGGGAGCAGGGCAGGTGGGGTACGCAGACCAGAGCCCATGTCCGGGATCATGAGGCGGGTCCAAGGTCAAGCCAAGTAGCTAAGTCAGGATCAGGTCTGGAGAGAGTAATCAGGGTCAGACACAATCCAGTGATTGCTGGGCAAGTCCATAGTGACAAGGCAAGTCCAAGATCACGTCAGGAAGACAGTCCAAAGGTCAGGGTCTGGATCAACAAAGCCCATAGCCAGGTATAGACATTGCTGGAGCTGAGGACAAGTAATTCTGTTACAGCATGGACAGGGATTGAAGGCCCAGGTCAGAACTTAAGTGGAGCCCCAAGGCCCATGGACAGGCAGGTGGGTGGAGGCCCCAGGTGAAGGTGGTCGGGGCCATTGAAGTCTATTGGTAACCTTAGGCCACTAATGGAAAGTCCGACATGAATTATGGCATTAAGGCATGCAACAATGTCATCAAAAAGGACTTCTGTTTATAACAAGCTTGTTCATTGTGTTATGATTTTTGCCTATTTTTCATTTAATTTGGTGGTCATAGATGCGGTTTTATCTGAGCTCCTCCTTCATTACATTGTTTTTAATTTTCATTTTAATTTGACTCTGTACTTTTCAGACAGTGATGCAAATTAAAGTGATACAGATTTGTTATGATTCAAAGAAGCTACTATTTGTCCAGGTTAACATTTCGAAAGGGTACCTGTTGACATATACTATGCTTTAGTTTTTCTACCATTCTTTTTGATGGGAATACTTTTTGTTTTCTATACCAAGTAGTAAGTCAGACTAGTTCAAAGCTAATTTTTAAGGGCTTGATGCTTGCCATCAGATCAGGTTTTTCCTTGGGTTAAAAAGTCAGTAATTTCTGTTATGAGAGTTATAGATTAAAATAACACAACACATTTTAGCTATATACAGACTTTTCATATATATGGCTTTTGTGTGGAAAGCTAATTTTATTGTGGGTTCTTCTGAACTCTTTCAAAATACATACATTAAATAGTTGATTTTAGTAGCAAAAGTAACTTCAGATTCCATGGAGGTTGCGCTAGCCCATTATCTCTTGGGATCAGCCATCAACTGACCAAACAAAGCATAATTATAAATCGACTTTGTCTGGTTTTTGTTGAGGTTTGTCTACCCAAGTTCATATGGTTCCATTGCGGATTATTTTAGGTTGTTCACTCCTTGGCTGAAGTCATCTGAATCCATAATTTATTTTTATGGAACAAAACCTGCCCTTGTCCATGATATCACCTTCCTTTTAAAGGAAGTGTTTGGGTTTATTTAATGAGGAAGTAGAACAGAGAGATATTTGCAAAAGGCAGCTCATAAGACATGGTAAGAAGTCCCTAGAAATTACTGCACGAATTTCCCAGTGAAGACACAGTTATGGGAAGGCAGGAAAGGATCTTCCTGCAGCTAGAGACCCAAAGCTTCAGAGTAAGTTTTCCTGTGTTGAAGAAGTCTAAAGGTTGTGAAAGTTCTGCTGATTTCTCCCAGGTCAGAGTTTTGGGTAGTTATTTGAAGTGCCTACCAGCCTAATGAGACTGAGAAAGAAATGGTAGGAGATGATGAGACAGCCAACAATGAAGTTGCCTTGCAGTCAGAATAGGACAGAGAAGACACAAGCACCAGCTGAACATCCTAGGGTTCTTCATTATTGTAGGCAGTAGTGTTGAGTTCTGGGAGAGTTTTGCTGGAAGTGGGGTTTGTTGAGGCTCTTGGGGACATTACATATTGTGGCACAAGGGACTGTGTATTACCATGATGGTTATTATCCATTTCTTGGGGGGGGTGCGGGGGGTGTGGGGTGTGGAGGGAGAAAAAAAAAAGAAAAAAAAAAAAAAGAGAAAGAAATTGCCACCAACTGCTATGATTTTTCTTTAACAAAAGAGGAGACTTTAAGGCACAGGTGAGAGAGTACTTTGCACAGGGCTTTCTCGTTCTCTCCCAATACCGTAGTTCCTCCTGAAAGGAGGTTGTAGTGAGGTGAGTGTGGTCTCTTCTCCCAAGTCACTAGTGATAGGATGCGAGGAAATGGCTTAAAGCTGTGCCAGGGGAGGTTTAGATTGGATATTAGGAAAAATTTCTTCACTGAAAGAGTGGTCAGGCATTGGAACAGGCTGCCCTGAGAGGTGGTGGAGTCACCATCCCTGGAGGTGTTCAAAAAACATGTAGATGTGGCACTTCAGGGCATGATTTAGGAGGCATGGTAGCGCTGGGTCAACGGTTGGACTTGATGATCCTAGAGGTCTTTTCCAACCTTAATGATTCTATGATTCTATAATTCTATGATTCATCTGCTGAACCAAAATGGAAACATGGTGTTAGGTTTCTTACTTTCTGTACAGCTCCCACTGAATGTCATTGTTTCTTCTGAGAATCTGTACTATGAGGAGTAACAATGTTGATTCTAACTTTGACAAGGAACTTGTTGCATCTTCAAAGTTTCATATAATTATTAACTAAGGAACGTAGTCTTCTGGGTTTTTTTTCTGTTGCAACTGGATTTCTGTGGGAAGAAATGACATCTCCCTTTCCTTCTCTGTGCTTATTAAATAAGTAGTCTTTGTAAGGATGGTGTATTGCTGTCGCCTCCGAGGATTCGCTTTTTAGAAGGCTACATAATCAAAGAAGGTGTAAGTCGATGGTGAATCAGCCCCAGTAGAAGTGAGGTTAGAATGAGGCTGGAATTCAGTACTGAAGTTAGATGCAGGTTTTGCTTCTTTTAAAGCTAGAAAAAATAATTAAATACTTAAAAGCATAAAGCACCTTTTTTTGAAGACTATCAAATCCCACTTGATTGTGATGTTTTGTTCTTATGTTCAGGATGGATTTTGGGCAGACCATTCTTGTGAAAAGAAAATTGGCTACATCTGTAAAAGGAAACCCATGCCAGAAGCTCCTACAGAAGAGGAAACTATTGATATGGGCTGCCAGAGAGTAAGTGAAGAAAAAGCTGTCTGATCTGAATAGGCTACTAGGAACGATTAATAGGAGAAAATGCCACCTAGGTGACAGATAAAATGGGAAAAATGTGTTCTGTGTTGTCATCATCAGAACAGTTGGCCTTCTCATTTCTATGGCAGATGGGATAGGTGATACATATGAATAAATCTAGGCTCTGACTGTCATTTGGCTCTTGATGCTCCCTTTCTTTTTCCAGAACTTAAACCAAAACAAACCTGTAATCCCTGCAGCAGACCATTAAAAGCCTTCCTAAGGAATTTGCCTCTACCAGCAGTTGCTCCTCAGCTCTGCCTATGATTTTCTTCAAAATTATTTACAGCAGGAAGGGTGTGCTTGTCTGCATACTATTCTCAAGGCTTTGCTGTGGTTTCTGGTAGTGGTCTCTACTTTGAAGAATTTGTTATGAGAGCCTGAACAAAATTAATCCATTGTGTTCCTTCTGAACTGCCAGCGGATCTATTGTTTATTTGGTAATGCTTACCTTCTGGTAACATAACACTCAGTAATTCCGAAAAACCTACTGTAATTTGTTATGTCATAAGGAATCTTACTGGGTTTTTGTCTTCCGTGAAGAAATTGCCTTTTCTCCCAAGTCTGCTTTACACAGCTGCAGAGGAAGTCTTTGATGTTTATTCCCTGTATCTGTAAAAGAGTACCTGTAAACCTTACAGATATTTAACTGTTGGAGAAGATAAAGGAATCCTAATGCTTATGGGTGTTATCCTTGCCTAGAGAACTAAGTGCAGGCTCGTAGAAAAAAGTCTCTCATAGGTGAGAAATGGAAAATCATCAGAAGAAAATTTTGGTGAATTGTGGCTGGTCACAGCAAACTCTTCCTCTGTAAGCATATTCCTGAGTTAATAATATTTAAGAGAAAAACATCAGAAGAGAGTGTTAATGTTAGTTAATAATAAACAAACTTGTTTGAGGTTTCATTCCCTTTCTGAAAAGCCAAGCTGCAATTTGCTTCTCAAGACAATTCTCATGATTGCATGATGCCTATGTGCTAGTTATAATCCTATACCGAGCACTAAAGGTGCACAGCAAAGCCTCTCATGCCTCCATAAGTGGAATGCACTGATTAAAAATTCATTATATGTGAAAAATTGTTTTATGAAACAAAATTTTAAAAAGGTTTCATCCTGCTTGTTTCCGCTCTGGCCTTTTCAGTTCAGTTGTTCCTTTGTCTAATGGTTAGCTGACAGTGGTATAAATCAGGCTTGTTTTGTTGGTTTTTTTCTTTCTTTTTTTAAAAAAAAAAAAACGTTTAGAAAAGCTGCAACATATGCGATCACTTAATGTTTATTTTGACAGGGTTGGAAAAGACATGGTTTTTATTGTTACTTCATTGGAAATACATTTGCATCATTTCATCAAGCAAATCAAACCTGTGGAAGGCATCAGGCCTTTTTAGCAACTATTGAAGACAGGTATGTAAAAGTTTACTTGCACGAGAAGATCACATGAGGATTTAACATCTAGCATCACCTGAATATCAAAATAAAGATTCTGATCTGGACAAAAATCTTGCTTGAAAGGACAGCTATCTGTAGATACCGAACTCACAGTTTTTGCATGTGTATTCAAATCTAGGAATTGAGTTTATAGTAAAAATAGGTGATAGCTATGAAATCAGTATTGGTATAGATGGTTATATCAAGGGAAACAAAAATGTTTTCTACTTCTTTAATTGTAGGGTCTTGAGGATGGGTTTTACTTGAGTGAGGGTTACAGAGTCCAGTGTTGATTATCAAATGAAGACATATGGCTCTGAATTCCTTTCAAAAGGTACTTCAAATGAGCAAGAGGATATAATTTTCACCTATCTGGTCCTCTCAGAATTGAGCTACTTTTAAAAGATTTAAGTAAGAAACCAAATGATGATAGAAGTGCTTGGTACCTGAAAATCCATTACAATTCAGCCAGGGTTCAGTGTGTGCTAAATTTCTGAACAACTGGTACACATTATTGAATGTGGAATGTTGGGAAAATGAAAGTTAGGGTTAAGAAACAAAGCTTATTTTGCTTGCAGTTGACCTGATGCTTTACGCTTTCTCTTATTTGTATCTATATAATCTAAATAGATAAGTTCTAGTGTGAAAGCTCTAGCTGTCACGGATGGTAGCTCTCTAAATGTAGGTAGCACTGCAGGTGTCGTAAAAATGGTTTAAAATTAATGTGGTCTTCAGACTATACTTTGTTAAGAGGAGACTTCTTTTATTTGGTTTGATTTCTTAAGAGCTGTTTGTTAAAACACTGTAATGAACTATGACAGGCTTTACCTCTGCATAGGTTTGTTTCCCAAACATAGCTTTTCCTGCATGATCATTGGATCTAATATGCAGTGTTCCTTAGTTTGATAACTTTTTGTCATACTACTCTAGCCTTTACTTATATTTTTTCAATAATGTTGAGGTTCATTTTACAGTTTTGGATTTGCCTGAAACACGAAGTCATCAAAACACAAGGGTACTAAAAAGTCTCAAAAAATACAGTGGTATAACACATAAGTCATGTCAGGTTTCTTCTTTAACAACAATTTCATGTCAGTCTGTGATTATGTCACTTTCTTCACTGGACATCCAAAGAGAAGGCAGAATACTCTGGTATTCAAGCTTACAAAATAACAATTATGTAACGTTTTGTTATGTGCTTTGTTCAAGTAAATCCATCCAAGCTAGGCTTCCAAGAAGGTGCAGCGGTACTTCTGATAAAATAACAAGCCTTTTACAACTTTAAAAAATAAATTTAACAGTATTAATTTAATGGATGTGTTCTTTTGAACAGATATGAACAAGCCTATCTGACTAGCCTGGTTGGGCTGAGAACAGAAAGATACTTTTGGATTGGACTTTCAGATGTAGAAGAAAAGGGAACGTTCAAATGGGCTAATGGCGAATCTGTCTTATTTACACACTGGAATTCTGAAATGCCTGGTAGGTATGGCTCTATACTCATTAAAGAGTCCAGTGCCTAAAATACGTTACTCACTACTTGAATTTTTTTACTTAATTCCTGAGCCCTCACTTGATGATATAATGACTAATTGCTCTCAAATATATCTGGGTGCTTTCTCAAGCATGCAGTGCTGTTGCTAACTTCATGCTTAGTGCTGAAATGAGTTTTTAACATGAACTTGGGAAGAAACTTTAAATTGAGATAAATTTTCTGATTTGCGTCTGTTCTGGGAAAGTCTGCGTCTGTACTATGCTGGAAGAGCAGTCACTGCAGGCATACTACGCCCTGCTTGCAAGTCCTGCCTGTTCAGCCATATCTCATAGTACACTTGCTCACTGCATGTTCTGAGGTGTGTGAGATCACAGCATGCATGAGGCATCTCTGGTCTTGAGAAAATGGGATTGTAGGAAAGGACGAGAGAGTCAAGGGAAGATTTGTGTTTAATCTTTTTTTAGTTAATATCTTTGCTAGATTAATTGTGATTTTCTTATTTACTAAGTTTTGTTGCTGAAAACATTGCTATTTTTTTTTGTTCTAATAAAATTATGGGGATGGGAGGTCATTTCATCTCTCATGATCACATTATAAAGGGGATGGTCATCAGCCTTCAGGGTTCTGGTGTGTTGTATTTGCCTTTCAGGATTGTAATTTCAGTGCCTAGATGCTGATTTGAATGTGTCAGGTGAAGTAGTAAGGCTATGTAGACCATAAACGCAATACTAGACCGATATATAGTGAGTTCATTTTTGAAAATTATAGTCAAATTAGACAAATTTGAGAAACTATCTCTAACTACATCTTCAGTTTTAGGGGAGCATTTGTTGGATTGCAGCTTATGATGTTCGTAGAGTCAGCCACTGGAGGTGGTTTGATGTGAGGCACAATTTAGTATCTCAGATATGGATGAACCCCAATTTTTTTGCCTTTTTTTTTTTTTTTTGTCCCCTTCATGAATTAGAATCATAGAATCACAGAATGATTTGCGTTGGAAGGGACATTTGAAGATCATCTAGTGTGTCCCCACCCCTGACATGGGCAGGGACATCTTGCACTAGATCAGATTGCTCAAAGCCCTGTTCAAACTGACCTTTAACATTTCCAAAGATGAGGCACACACAACTTCTCTGAGCAACCTGTTCCAGCGTTTCATCACCCTCATTGTAAAAAAAAAAGTCTTCCTTATGTCCAATCTAAACCTACTCTCTTTCATTTTAAAACTGTTGCCCCTTGTCCTGTCACTACAGAGCCTGATAAAAAGTTTCTCTCCATCTTTCTTATAAGCCCCCTTTAAGTACTGAAAGGTCGCAATAAGGTCTCCCTGGAGCCTTCTCTTCTCCAGGATGAACAACCCCAACTCTCTCAGCCTTTCTTCGTAGGAGAGGTTTTCCAGCCCTCTGATGATTTTTGTGGCCCTCCGCTGGACCTACTCTGACATTAGAAACGTTTTTGACTGTACAAAGACTTAATTTCCATCAGGATAGAATATGAATTTTTCTAAATTCTCATGACCCCCTAACTGTTGCTTTTGTGCATTCCTGCTTACAACCAGGAAGAAAGCCAGGCTGCGTTGCCATGAGGACTGGAATTGCTGGTGGATTATGGGATGTAATAAAATGTGAAGAAAAAGCAAAGTTCCTATGCAAAATGTGGGCAGAGGGAGTGACACTTCCACCTGTTCCTACAACAACTCCTAGTCCCCGTTGTCCAGAAGGCTGGGACTCAAACAATCGTATTAGTTTCTGTTTCAAAGTAAGTAGGTTGCTTATTTCTGCCTTAAAGTAGCTTCTATTTGCTGCACATACGTGCAATAAAAATTGGTATACATATGTCTTACAGTTTCGTAAGCTTGTTTACAGGTTATATGTAGAGGTCTTGTTCCCTCCTACTGAAATGCTCGTGGTTTTGTTTATTTCGTTAAAGTCTGATTTTCAGATTGTAATTTCCCATTCTTTTAAGATTAAAGGTGCCTTTCTCCTAGTCGTTGTCTTGTGGCAGATACTCCTGTCAGCAATGCTGTTTGCTAGCTTGACTTAAAGACACTCATACTAAGCCCGTGTTTCATAGAGGTGAAAACTCATAAACCTTATATTCAAAGTTTCTGTAATCCCCACAGAACAAGTTAATTGTAAATTAATTGCTTTTGGGTAGCTGATGTTTCTTGATCTTGTGATCTGTATGGTCCATTTTGTCTGATTTTGCAAAATGCTCTCTTTAGCCTTTTTCAAGGGCAGAGCAAAAGAAAACATGGCTTGAATCTCAAGAATTTTGTCGAGCTATAGGAGGAGATCTGGCCTCCATTAATGGTAAAGAAGAACAGTATGTGATATGGCGTTCTATTGCGTGAGTACCTGTAGTCTGGTCACCCGCTCACTTTAATTAGCCTTTTGATCTTCCTGAAATATTTCAATTTAGGTGTATGTTTTTACTGCAGCATAAGCCAGTCTGGATTCATTATCTGCATCTGTATCAAACGCATAGCAAAAAAGGAGAGCTGATGAAATAGCAGGAGTTGTATGACTAGCGGCAATCACCCCAGAAGCTAATGCTAAAATGAGATTGGCAAGATATCTAGTTGAGGCAACATTTATCATCTGATGTAAAAATATTTACCATGGATTTGGGGATATTATAAAATTACCACAGATGCCAGTTGTTTTCACATAAGCAAGTGTACAGATAGGGTAACAGTTGTGATATAAATCTGGTCAATGTGTCGATTGTAATTTTTATGAACTAATCGGAAAGCAGAAACAACTCCAGATTAGTTTTTTTCCTACACAGGGAATTTAAATAAGGTTGTATGCCCCTGAACTGTAAAAAGCAGGTGTGAGATTTCTGAATGAGATCAAATACTCTTAAAAAGGTAACACTTGCAGTATGAACTGAATAGACTGGGCTCAATGAACTTGTACATCTCAGTCTAACCAGGAAGC